>OY744522.1:25598619-25611119 GCA_963556195.1 Sepiola atlantica
TAGTTTTATATGTTTTGCGCACCGGTGGCAGGTCAAGTTAGTTAACTGTGCAAATTATCATTGTGCGCTACGTTCATATGTTTTTTTTTTTCGGAATGAGGAGGACTACATTTGATCAGTCGGTGATTAGGTTCCTTACTTCCCCACGAGGACAGAGTTAGACACAAGGTCAACTTTTTAACGTGTGAGGACCCAGCTCTCCAAAAAGGGTAATTGGATTGGAAAAAAAATTGCCTTAGTCTCGAAGGATTTCTCCTTTACTTAGTGAGGATAAAAAAGATGAAGTATAGTATCAGAACAGATACTACATATTGATCCTAGGGTTATTAGTTTTACTTTTGTATTTATGTTTACTTAGTAACAAATAATTAAGATGTCGTACCAGCCTTAGAACTTTGTTTTCGAAATCTTTACAGATTTAGTCATCCAAACTTCCGATCATATTAGTACCATCAGATACGCCATTGTTATATTTAATTTTTAATATATTTCGGTATGGTAGTTTTGTTTTACGGCATATCAACCCTTTTTGGGTTATTTAATGCCGAATCTGGTCTTGTTTTCTTCTCTTTTTTGTTTCTTTCCCCTTTTAATATCTGTTTCTATTTAACCCATAGTTGGGACCCTAACAGGTACTACCACTCCGGGTCAGGGTGGACCTGGGAGCAATGGTAATTAAGAGGAGGCTCCACATTCCCCAAAGTCCGTAAGCCGGATCTCACCATCGGATGTAGTTTAAGGTCATATCCAGGACCGGGAGTAGGGTAGGAAAAATAAAAAAGGGGAGGGAGAAAGGGAGAGGGGCTGTTGTTTTTGTTTTTGGTTTTGTAGAACATAATTAAGTTTTACAAACAAAAAAACAAAAAACGTCAATGTAGGTGAATTTCGTCGCAGGGAGCCACAGGGCAGCCTGATCTGGTATCACCAGTTAATATATTTCAATTTCATTTTAAATAAACACTGTTTGATTTATTACCTGTTGTTTTTCTTACAAAATAAAACATACTCTTCCTTAACCCTACCACTAACCTTAAGTCCGTGTGACATGGCCCCCTCACCCCCCCCCAAAAAAAAAAACTTGAAGCGAACCAGAAAAGAAAGATAATAGTTGCTACCCGGACTTCGGGTTATTGGTAGGTTTGAGGTAGGCTGAAAAATGCTAATCTTTAATTATATTTCGGAATATTTGCAAAATAAAAATGAAAATGAATCCAAAAAAATCAGAAAAAAATAACGCCAAATAGATATTTACGAACGAACATTTTTTGCACGGTAGATTAATTTGATCTCTTATCGCTGCGAAAACAGACAAAACTAATCGATGAAATATGGCAGCCTGTTTAGAAGCTAAGGGATTCAAGATAGTCGAATACTGTTTTAATGGTGAATCCGTAAGTAATTTGTTTACATTTTCGTAAATTTTATAAATACTTATATATATTTATGTATGATGTATTTCATGTTAAATTCTCTCATACAAAATGAAAACTAAAATTATATCTCTCTCTTTTTTAAAGGTTTGACGGCGAAGAAAACTTTGTGAAACTTTCCAGTTCCTGTCAACACATCAAAGAATACAACTAAAAGAAGAAGAAGAGGAAGAAGAAGAAGAATTTTTCCTTTAGGATTCGAGGGTTGTTGACATTATTTTTGCTTGTTTTCAAATGCAAAAGCAATTTGCCAAAGACTACAGACATTTCTATTGACTTCCTCCGCCACCATTTATCATCCAACTCATATTCGCGGCCATCTTGAACTAAAAAAACGTTTTCATAAAAGAAATTGGGATAAACGAAAAGCAGAAACTTCTGACTCGTGTATTTTGCGCCACAAACCGATAACAAAAAAAGGTGAAAACTAAAGAAAAAAGATAAAACCAACAAAACGAAACGAAAAGCAGAGCGTAGAACCCGAATACTATCAAATTAAAACATAACAGACTTTGAACAGGAAGGTTATAATAAAAACAAAGCAACAAAAAAGACCATGGAAAGATGAATGGAATGAAACGAAACGAAACAGTAACCGACGAATATAGAAGCATTTAAACTACTTAAATAAAACATAAATAAAAAGCGAAAAACGGCAATGGAAAATAAAAATAAAGTTATAAAACAAAACACAAAGAACTAAGTTTAAATAAATAATGGTAAATATATAAAAATTTAAAAGAAACAGCAGGAAAAAGAAGTTATATTTAAAAGACTGAAACTACGTGAAAAATAAAGACTTTCAGAGAGTTTACTTAAGAAAAAGAAAAAAACAGAAATCCCTGGATAATACCCTTTACTTTTATACTGAGATACAAGATAAAAACAAAAACGAAACGAAATGCAGTGACTAAATACGTAAGGGTGAATGTAAAAAATGTTATATGTTGGAAGTAATTGTTGAAATAGACATTATTTAAAAATGCAAAAATATACATACAAACAAACGAAACAAATGGGATTTCAAACTTGAAATAACGAAATCAGAATCCAGGTTTTGCTACATACAGGGAAAACAGAGAAAAGTGAAATTAAGAACAGAGAGAGAGAAAACGAAATACAGAAATTTTAAAAATCAAAATAAAGACGGAACGATATACACGAACAGACGAAACGAAACGAAACGAAACGAAAGCGACAAATATATGAAGATTTCAGTGATTTGAGTCATTGAGAAATCAAATAAAAATGGCGTGTGTTGAGATTAAAAGCGTCAGCCTCATGCATCTAGGGCGGCACAGGAGGCCTGAAATAGGCACCGATTACGCAATAAAAGCCTGTTCAGTGACATCGTCTGAGAGTGAGATGATGGTCGACAGCCTGCACTCGTCGACAACGTCGGACGATCTAGATAGCAGCGAGGACATTGCTCAGAAAACGACCGAAGATTGTGACATGAACGACAATGTCTTTTCTCCAGAATTGCCCGAACAGAACCAAGAGAAAACCAAAAACCGACGGCCTGAATGCGATCTAAACAATAGTAAAAACAGAAAGAGTAACGTCACGCCGACAACAAACTCTGATAATAATACCTCTAACGTTATAAGCCACCACAACAATCACAATAGCTGCAATAGTAAAACTAATAATACCAGTAATAATAATACTAATATTAATAATACGAATAATAACAATGACAACAGTAAAATTAATCATAATAATATTAATAATAATAATCATAGTAAAATTATTGCTGATAGTTTTACAAGGAGCAATACAAAGAGCTCGATGGATAATTTACGAGGGAATCGAAACCCAAACGAAAATTCCAAAAACCCAAAGCGGCTCACCCTTAATGTGAATATTAAAAATGATGTTTCGACTTCTTTTTCATCCTCATCAGTATCTTCATCATCATTATCATCATCATCGCTATTATTATCATCAGCATCATTGTCATCTTCTTCCATTCCGAAAATATCTACGTGTTTATCGTTATCCTCGTCGTCAATGTCGTCACCTTCGGCTATTTCCCCTTCCTCCACTTTGTCTTCCTCGTCTTCCGGCAGTGCCACTCTTCCTACTTCTTGCTCCTCCGCCTCCTCCTCCGTGGGGGTGAACCCGAGTCCCGGGTTTATATGCTTGGAGAGCGGCGCCTACCCGTTGATCGCTTCGCGGGAGTTGGGTACGCGCTCGGCCAGCTACAGCGCGGAAAACCCGCTTGACCTGCGCAGCAAGACAGCAAACCAGGGTTCTCTACGCAGACGTTTCAGCGAAGAGATACCCCATCTGCCAATCAGGAAGCTTGCGAGGCGCATGTTCACCAACAGCCGAGAGAGATGGCGGCAGCAAAATGTAAATGGGGCCTTTGCCGAACTACGGCGTCTCGTACCGACCCACCCACCGGATAAAAAACTGAGCAAGAACGAAATCCTCAGGCTAGCCATACGATACATCAACCTGCTGTCGAAGGTGGTCGATTACCAAAAATCCCAATCGCCGGACGGTGACTATTCATCCAGCGGAGAGGAGAGAGAGATCGGCAAGCATGATGTCAGCAGCATCACAAGGACAGAAGGAACCGTGGCGGATTTTGAAGAGGATGAAGATGAAGAAGACGACGACGACGACGATGAAGAAATGATAGAAAACGTCGAAATCCCGTCAGCATCCAACACCTTACTGACAACGACGGCGCCGCCCACGACCAATATCAGTGCGACTAGCATGACCAACAACTCGGTGGCGCCCCTGTTGGCGGCTGTCGGGCGGATCCATGCAGTTCGGGAACCACTTCGTCAATCCTCGCTCCCTTATTATCCTCATCACCGGCAACACAATCACTATCATCACCAGCACCACCATCATCATCACCACCACGAACACAGTGATAGCGGCACACAGCTTCTACACATCGTTGAAAAGAGCAGGACAAGGCCTGTTAACGTGAATCGCCGATCTGGTATCGATAATATGACAAAGATGGAGAAGGACTGCACGGTTTTAATGTCACAGGAAGAGCCCTCCCCGGCTTCTACCTATTATGATGACGATACAAGTGGGGACGAATCGTCGATGTAAAAACAAATAAAAACAAAGGCCAAACAAAATAAACAGCTATCACATTATAGCTGCCTTTACGAGAGACAAATGTATGAACGTTCCTTTAATATTGCTTTGTGTCTTTTCAATTTTGTATATGTAAACTCTTTTTTTCTCTAAAGATTCTTTGCTGACTGTAAAATTCAAACCTCGTTTGATTATATAGTCATTCGTGATGAAACGACTGTAAAAATAAAATAAAAGGTTTACCTGACACTGTTACTCGTCCGGTTGGAATATATATATATATATATATATATATATATATATATATATATATATATATATATATATATATACAGGGTGAGCCAAAAGTAGGTGGACAGTAAAAAAACATTTATATTCTTGATTTACACAGCTTTGAAGTCTGCCTCTTACGCTTCGTCAAACAATTGTTTTTTACTGTCCACCTACTTTTGGCTCACCCTGTATATATATATATATATATATATATATATATATATATATATATATATATATATATATATATATATATATATACAGGGTGAGCCAAAAGTAGGTGGACAGTAAAAAACATTTATATTCTTGATTTACACAGCTTGAAGTCTGCCTCTTACGCTTCGTCAAACAATTGTTTTTTACTGTCCACCTACTTTTGGCTCATCCTGTGTATATATATATATATATATATATATATATATATATATATATATATATATATATATATATATATATTGGACACTATGGAAAATGTATCGAACAGTATGATCATGACTGAAAAATCTTCTTATGTGAAATAAACTTTATTTAATTCATGTGACGTTTCGGGACAATTGTATCATTTGTAACTTCTTCAGATATGTCAAAGCTAAGAGAAACACTTTTTTGTTTACCTAATTAATATTTCATCTTACTTCGCTGCGTAGAGAAACGCGTGGAGATACGATAACACATGGAAATATAATAACCAGTATTATCAACAAGACTTTGAGTCACTTGAGAATTATGTCGGCTTTCGACGATGATGATGGTGACTATTCTTAGGTACATCTTCTAATGTCTAGTTTTTCTCTTTCTGGATTTTCTATGTTCCCAACCCCGTGGATAAGTAGATAATAATGTCCTTAAAACAAGAAGCTATCTAAAATTATCAATATGAATAGCATTAATCTTAGTTATTGCTGCATGGAGAACATGCAATAAATAATAAATAAATACAACAAAATAGTTAACAATAGTATCAGTAATAGTAGTACCAATACTATTAATGTCAATAATAATACGAACTTATGCAATTGTAGAATAAAAGTAATTGCCCACTAATGAATAAATGTTTAACAGCTAATGTTATATGCAAAGCAACAGTAAATAATAATATTTACAATGAACAAAAAGTATACATAGGGTCAACGGAAAATAATTTTGTGTAGGTACAATCATCGCATGATGACGTTCAGGGTGAAAATACGGAAATAACACCACATTGTCTAAATATATATAGAAATAAAAATACATTAGCTACAATATCAATAGGTAAATCAGATATCCAATTAGCTGCTCCCTGTAACATAAATAGTAGAAACTATAAAAACATGAATGAATAAATATATAAATTAAGAAAATAATGAAATAATTAATATGGGCAGACAACTCCGATCTTCACCTCAGGTTTTAACTCGTTACTAAAAACGCACACCATGCTTCCACTTCTGATGATAGGATAAACCAGGAAACTGCAGTAAAGTCTTAAAGCGAAGTGCATTTTATTACTTTATATACGTATAAAGGCGAAAAATAAGAATCTTATATTGTGTTTTAAATATGAGTTTCAAGAATCAAATGACATTGAAACAATTGTAAGAGGGAATTTGCCATGAATTTCTTGAGAAACTTATACAGACTAAGTTAAGTTTCGGTAAAATTGATACCTTCTTACAATATCTAACAGGAAAAAACTGTTTTAAGAAAGATTACAAAATAACCCCGCAAGTATTGATTTATGAAAATCAGACTGCTTTAACTACGAATCGCTCAAATAACGAATAATGTTCAAATAACGAATAATGTTCAAATAACGAATAATGTTCAAATATCAAATAATGTTCAAATAACAAATAATGTTCAAATAACAAATAATGTTAAAATAACGAATAATGTTTAAATAATGAATAATGTTCAAATAACGAATAATGTTCAAATAACGAATAATGTTCAAATAACAAATAATGTTCAAATAACGAATAATGTTCAAATAACGAATAATGTTCAAATAACGAATAATGTTCAAATAACAAATAATGTTCAAATAACAAATAATGTTCAAATAATGAATAATGTTCAAATAATGAATAATGTTCAAATAACGAATAATGTTCAAATAACGAATAATGTTCAAATAACAAATAATGTTCAAATAACGAATAATGTTCAAATAACGAATAATGTTCAAATAACAAATAATGTTCAAATAACGAATAATGTTCAAATAACAAATAATGTTCAAATAACGAATAATGTTCAAATAACGAATAATGTTCAAATAACAAATAATGTTCAAATAACGAATAATGTTCAAATTACGAATAATTTTCAAATAACGAATAATGTTCAAATTACGAATAATGTTCAAATAACAAATAATGTTCAAATAACGAATAATGTTCAAATTACGAATAATGTTCAAATAACAAATAATGTTAAAATAACGAATAATGTTCAAATAATAAATAATGTTCAAATAACGAATAATGTTCAAATAACGAATAATGTTCAAATAACGAATAATGTTCAAATAACAAATAATGTTCAAATAACGAATAATGTTCAAATAACGAATAATGTTCAAATAACAAATAATATTCAAATAACGAATAATGTTCAAATAACGAATAATGTTCAAATAACAAATAATGTTCAAATAACGAATAATGTTCAAATAACAAATAATGTTAAAATAACGAATAATGTTCAAATAACGAATAATGTTCAAATAACAAATAATGTTCAAATAACGAATAATGTTCAAATTACGAATAATGTTCAAATAACAAATAATGTTAAAATAATGAATAATGTTCAAATAACGAATAATATCCAAATAACAAATAATGTTCAAACAACGAATAATGTTCAAATAACAAATAATGTGCAAATACCAAATAATGTGCAAATAACGAATAATGTTCAAATAACAAATAATGTTCAAATAACGAATAATGTTCAAATAACGAATAATGTTCAAATAACGAATAATGTTCAAATAACAAATAATGTTCAAATAACGAATAATGTTCCTCAATTACTTCTGAAAACTGGCTCAGTTGAATACAACTAATCCAGCACTGACAATGGTGTTCAATATAAAATGTATATTTAAATGAGTGATGCTAAGATACGTAGTCGTAAATGCGTTAGACATAAAAAGCAGAAGTAAACAACAGAGTAAATGTCGAGAAAAAACTAGCAGCAGTAGAAGGAACGAAGAGTAAAACAATGCGAATAAGAACGAGTGAAAAAGAGTAGGATAGGATATCGAGCGTATATGTATATGCGATTATCACTGCGGTTTTATGTATTATTCAACTGGATTAGTATTCAGTAGAAATGGAGGAAAATCATGGGTTAGTAAAGCAATCTGTAACTTTTAAATAACTCCGTTAAAAACGAAGGAAAAAGTTATGCTTCGTCAGTATTCGCACTCACTATTTATCTATATATGTTACTAAAATATTCCTATAAAACTATATATAAATTATTATCATCATTTCTGATGACCTAAAGAAAAAACAATACTTTTGACTTTTTATTATATGGTGAAGGGTTTTTCTGAATTCATTTCAGGCACCAGGTTAAGACTGAGGTGGTAGTCTTAATTGCTATTGGCTTTGTCGCTTCCCCTCACCACTTTAAATGGTTTCGGTCTGGGTTTAGATAACAGCACGTGTTTTACTCGCTAACTTTTGCATGACGGGATAGAAGTGCATGTATTTATTTATATACAAATAAATACACATTGGTCTTTATTATAGAGTGGGGGATTCTAGGGAGCTAGAGAAACGTACAATATTATAGGTTATTGGGACCTTCCAACTAAAATAGCCGGACTTTCATACATAGAAGCTTATAGAGGTGCTGACATGACGAAACTTCCATACATCGCGAACAAAAATCCGATTTTAGAAACTTTGCACATTTCGGATCTGGAGAGAGAGAGAGAGAGAGAGAAGGAGAGAGAAACAGAAGCAGAGAGAGAAAGAGAGAGAGACAGAGAGAGAGAGAGAGAATATTAAGCTAAATTCCAGTGGCCAAGATGTTATTCATTTTACTGTTCATGTTTTAAAATCCAAAACTTCGGTACATTTTGACAGACTGCTTCGCCAATAGAGAAACAACCGAAATAATTATCTCAATTCCAAAGTTCGCTTTCAGAGAAATATTATAAGGCAGTAAACAAAAAAACACAAAAAAAAACAACTCACATTGAATATATATTACAACAAGGAAAAACATAGATGTTACTACCTATTCAGGGGGGGGGGGAGCATCTTTTTTACAAAGCAAAGCAATGAAAAAATACGCACAATATCGCCTAAGTGAAAATTCTAGAATCGTTAATACTGAATTTATATATATATATATATATATATATATATATATATATATATATATATATATATATATATATATATATATATATATACCGTTTTTCATTTATTTCTGAAGCTGAAGAGAGCCGGGTGGGTAAGTCGTTCTGTGCTTGACACCGACGGTCCGAATGTTGTAGTAATTTTTCTGTATCAAAATAAATAAATAAATAAATAAATATATATATATATATATATATATATATATATATATATATATATATAGTGTAACAAAAAATGAAAAATATCATAACTAATATCAATTAGAAAATCAACAAATTCGCCCTTTCTTGTAACATAAAAAGTAGAAATATAAATTATTTTAGAGAAAAAATATCAAATTATTAACTTCAAAAATAAATTAAATTCTTAAATAAGAAACAGATGCAAACATATAAATAAATTCCCATCCGGGTCTTAATATCTGGGTTCTAATAGAGGCAAAATAAATAATTTAAAAAATAAATGAATTCATAAATCTATGATAGAAAAGACAAAGAAATACATGAAAATAGACATGTTTAATATTCACTCTAAATTATAAATATAAAACATAAATCAAAATAAACTTTATCCGTAATATATCCCATTTTACACATAAACAAATGAGTCGTGTGTCGGTAAAAATTTTAATAAATCAGATAAAAATACAAATCATATATTTACGAAGATCTTCACGTCATACTAGCGAAAAGGTGACGTTGTTCGCTGACATCAGGTCAAATACATTTGCAAAATAAAGGTAGAATTTACTTTTCAGCAAAGTGTTTAATTTTCATTCAAATGAGTAAGGGCGTATAAAATTTAAAAAATAAAGGTAGAATTAACTTTTCAGCAAAGTTTTAATTTTCATTCAAATGAGTAAGGCCGTATAAAATAAATATAAAGGTAGAATTAACTTTTCAGCAAAGTTTTTAATTTTCATTAAAATGATTAAGGGCGTATAAAATAAATATAAAGGTAGAATTAACTTTTCAGCAAAGTTTTTAATTTTTATTCAAATGAGTAAGGGCGTATAAAATAAAAAATAAAGGTAGAATTAACTTTTCAGCAAAGTTTTTAATTTTCATTCAAATGAGTAAGGGCGTATAAAATAAAAAAAAATAAAGGTAGAATTAACTTTTCAGCAAAGTTTTTAATTTTCATTCAAATGAGTAAGGGCGTATAAAATAAAAAATAAAGGTAGAATGAACTTTTCAACAAAGTTTTTAATTTTCATTCAAATGATTAAGGGCGTATAAAATAAAAAATAAAGGTAGAATTAACTTTTCAGCAAAGTTTTTAATTTTCATTCAAATGAGTAAGGGCGTATAAAATAAAAAATAAAGGTAGAATTAACTTTTCAGCAAAGTTTTTAATTTTAATTCAAATGAGTAAGGGCGTATAAAATAAAAAAAATAAAGGTAGAATTAACTTTTCAGCAAAGTTTTTAATTTTCATTCAAATGAGTAAGGGCGTATAAAATAAAAAATAAAGGTAGAATTAACTTTTCAGCAAAGTTTTTAATTTTCATTCAAATGATTAAGGGCGTATAAAATAAAAAATAAAGGTAGAATTAACTTTTCAGCAAAGTTTTTAATTTTCATTCAAATGATATAAATATAAATAAAGTGCAATAAAACTAGACCAAACTCTTTAAATTTCTCGTTCGTAAATTCTTTGAACTTTCAAATTTAAATATTTTTTTAAAAATGTTACTTAATTTTTATTCTATACACCAGCTGAAAGATGGCATTGAACTATTTGTAGCTGTTTTGTTTCAGATATAATATTAATAGCGGAAATATCAACGATCATAGTTGAGTCATTACATATATGTACTAGTTGGGTTAAATGTAATGGTCAGAATTATTTACAACCATGTTAGCTTTTGGTTACAAGCATACACACACGGAATCTACATTATAATAATGATATTTCAACGTCTTCCTTCTTTTATAAATTATATAGTAACATATATAGTATATTCTATAAGCATTTATTTATATAAACACGCCTTTTTTTACTTACGGAAGGTACTCATTGCTCCCAAACCTGTACAGTTCTCCATCTCTCCTTAAGACTAGCACAGTCAAATAATGATAAACAGCAGGGAAAATCGAATATACTTATAATCCCAATGTCATAGCCTAGTCTTTTTCACGCGTTCCTTTTCGCATTATTTTCCTTTTCGTTTTTCTGTTTCTGTTGGCTTCTTCTCGACACTCACTTTTTGTTTTCTCCAAAGGCCCATCTTAGAACCACTAAGTTAAATGTATATTTCCTGTTCTAGGCTTTTTGTAGACGGGGCTACTGTTAAGGAAAGATGGAGAACAATTATAGAGTATTAAATACTTGTCACGTATCTTGTATAGTGTTCACCTGTTATCGTTTTGGTTTAGTAATTATATATGCATATATACACAGATCATATAAATATATATATATGATATTTATAAATAAATATTAATTATTTAATTCTGTTTCATGCTTACGTAATCTTCAGTGCAGTAAGTTAATTTCCGACGGTCGGCGGGCACGAACTCCGATCAGAAATCGCCACTGATTCGCAGTTAAGAGCGTTTCCCGTTGGCCACCACAAATTAGCTTGGAATTAAGGAGGAATTAACAACGAGCAGTGAATAGTGATCTACAACAACAAACTGTGTTGGATCTCGCAATGAAGCTAGTAGTACTGCTTGTTATTAAACTCTCTCAGAGTGCCCGGCCTTAGTAAAGGGGGATTTTTAATAATATTTATAAATAAATATTAATTATGTATTACCTACAGACATCGATGTTTCATGTTTACGCAATCTTCAGTGCAGGAAGTTAATGTTCATATATATATATATATATATATATATATATATATATATATATATATATATATATATATATATATATATATATATATATATATATATATATATATGAGAGATAGAGAGAAATGAAAAAAGGAAAACCGAAAATTGTTGACATGTTCATCGACGTTTTGTCTTTATTTAAAAACTTTCTCAAGTTGACTGGTTTGAAGAAAAACATAAAAATCAAAATGAAAAATACATGGTGCGTCTATTATCAAATTCTTACGTTTCGGCATGTGTGTGTGTTTTTACAAATAAGTCATCTTGATAAAGTCTTTGAATATAGACGAGACGTTGATGATCGCATAAACAATTTTCGGTTCACCTTTTTTCATTTATATTAGGTGTGATAATTAATTTCATAATTATCGTGTATATATATATATATATATATATATATATATATATATATAAATAGTAAGCAAAATAAAAACGAACGCTACAATCACCAATAAAAATAATTACATAAAAATACATTAAATATTTAGGTGATAAAAATTCGTACATATTTCTAG
>OY744522.1:25616119-25648619 GCA_963556195.1 Sepiola atlantica
TGGGTTTACTTTCGTCAGCCTCGTAACTCTCGCTTCCCTTATTTTCTCTTTTAGTCCTCACATTCCATGAGCGATGTTTGTGACAAAAGGGGAAGAATTGCTGTTTTCTTGGCCCGAACCTATCCAATCTAACACTTATCCTTGTCTAGCTTTTGCCCTTGAACTAGTTTTGTGTTTAGCTCCTTATATCAAGATGCTTTATGCCTTGTCTGGAGTGACAATATATATATATATATATATTTATATATATATATATATATATATATATATATATATATATAACAGAGTGTTTATTTATTCTTTGGGAAGACATGGTATCCTAATTATATCATATTTTCGAACACATGAATCAAACATTTTCAAAATAGGCAAAATTTGTACATCACAATCAACTTTATTTACATTCAAACAATTCGGCGTTCATCACAATTCGTCGTTCATTGCTACTTTATATCAAGTGACCACAAACAATTCTCACTTTTTATTATCATGCTCAGTGTTTCTGATTATTTAAAATAATAGAAAACAACCGAAGGAAACCATCTTTTCTCTTTCACTATGACGTGTGAACTATCTTAATAGAATGTGACTGTGAGCAAACATTACTCACAGCAGCGTTGGTTATATAAATAGACTGACAAACACCAACTTTTACTATAATTTTAATTATTTTCGTTATTGGTGCCTGGAGAGTGATTGACGAACATATCAAACAAAGTGTTTTAATTGAACACTTCTCATCTTTTAATTGAACACTTCTCATCTTTTTATTGAACACTTCTCATCTTTTTATTGAACACTTCTCATCCTTTAATTGAACATTTCTCATCTTTTAATTGAACACTTCTCATCTTTTTATCGAACACTTCTCATCTTTTAATTGAACACTCTCATCTTTTTATTGAACACGACTCATCTTTTTATTGAACACTTTTCATCTTTTAATTGAACACTTCTCATCTTTTAGTTGAACACTTCTCATCTTTTTATTGAACACTTCTCATCTTTTTATTGAACACTTCTCATCTTTTAGTTGAACACTTCTCATCTTTTAATTGAACACTTCTCATCTTTTTATTGAACACTTCTCATCCTTTAATTGAACACTTCTCATCTTTTAATGAACACTTCTCATCTTTTAATGAACACTTCTCATCTTTTAATGAACACTTCTCATATTTTAATTGAACACTTTCATCTTTTTATTGAACACTTTTCATCTTTTAATTGAACACTTCTCATCTTTTAATTGAACACTTCTCATCTTTTAATTGAACACTTCTCATCTTTTTATTGAACACTTTTCATCTTTTAATTGAACACTTCTCATCTTTTAATTGAACACTTCTCATCTTTTAATTGAACACTTCTCATCTTTTAATTGAACACTTCTCATCTTTTTATTGAACACTTTTCATCTTTTAATTGAACACTTCTCATCTTTTAATTGAACACTTCTCATATTTTAATTGAACACTTTCATCTTTTTATTGAACACTTCTCATCTTTTAATTGAACACTTCTCATCTTTTAATTGAACACTTTTCATCTTTTAATTGAACACTTCTCATCTTTTTATTGAACACTTTTCATCTTTTAATTGAACACTTCTCATCTTTTAATTGAACACTTCTCATCTTTTAATTGAACACTTCTCATCTTTTAATTGAACACTTTTCATCTTTTAATTGAACACTTCTCATCTTTTTATTGAACACTTTTCATCTTTTAATTGAACACTTCTCATCTTTTAATTGAACACTTCTCATCTTTTTATTGAACACTTTTCATCTTTTAATTGAACACTTCTCATCTTTTAATTGAACACTTCTCATATTTTAATTGAACACTTTCATCTTTTTATTGAACACTTCTCATCTTTTAATTGAACACTTCTCATCTTTTAATTGAACACTTTTCATCTTTTAATTGAACACTTTTCATCTTTTAATTGAACACTTCTCATCTTTTTATTGAACACTTTTCATCTTTTAATTGAACACTTCTCATCTTTTAATTGAACACTTTTCATCTTTTAATTGAACACTTCTCATCTTTTAATTGAACACTTCTCATCTTTTTATTGAACACTTTTCATCTTTTAATTGAACACTTCTCATCTTTTAATTGAACACTTCTCATCTTTTCCTAAGCAGTAAGACTCATAACAATATATATATTTCGCCATTTTTTTAACACAGTAAATATGCAACACAAATTCCATGATTCTATGTTGTGCCAAAAGAGAAATTAGTTATTATTATTATTATTATTATTATTATTATTATTATTATTATTATTATTATTATTATTATTATTATTACTATTATTATTATTATTATTATTATTATTATTATTATTATTATTATTATTATTATTATTATTATTATTATTTGTCCTTGAAGTTCGAGATTTCAAAATAATTTGTCTTCGCAAGAAATAATAAAAATCACATTAAAAAAGTATATATATATATTCGAGCGTTGTTATTTTATTGTTATTTCCATTCATTCGATTTTTAAATTCTCATTTATTTTAAATAATAATTGTTTTTGTGATTACCTATACTAAGGAGGTTATACATTACTCGAGGTTGCTTGTCTGTTTGTTTGTTTAATGTCTGTTTGTTGATATATCTGTTTGTTTGTATTTTGTGTTACAGTATGGGCTGTCCTTATGCCAGGCTTTGGCTGAGTCGGAGAATGGACGACTATTACCGGAAGTTGATGTTAAATATGGGAAAAGTTGCGTGGGAGATAACAGATTCGTATTATGCGCTTGCCACAAGTTGCATAAGTCTAAATTTGTTTTTCAGGGATATAACAACAGGGGTCAGTTTGAGTAAGAAAGACGAAGACAAGAAAGGATGCAGTAAGTCGCATGAAGGAGACATGAAAATATGCTCGCCATTAAGTTAGACTGTGTTGGTCAGTCTCTATTCCCTCCCTCTTCCTCGCGCTCTCTGTGCTTCATATCTCTCTCCCCTTCTCTTGCATAGAAAACTAAAATATCCAGAGATACACACCAACAACTTCTGCAGTCAGGATGAATCACATAATGAATCCCCACTCGGAAAAACATTGATCTTTCACAAGAGAACATTGTCTGTCATTTTTTTATTTTTTATTTTTTTAAAACATAGTTCACCCCAGACAAGGCAGGCCGCCACTGTAGACGTAAGGAGCTACTGAGAAAAAAAGGGAGAAGGTTGGGGGGTCAACCTAAATTGGGATCTGCGCAGCGAGATGTCTGTTTACAGTAGTTTTAAATTTCTGCATGTCAGTACCGTCGGGGAAAAAGGGGGCAGGGAGGGAGTTCCAGAGGCCAGCAGCACGAGAAAAGAAGCTATTTGAGTAGAAAGCTCTCCGGCATCTGGGGACCTCAACAGTGAATGGATGGGATTTAGTCGATTGTCGAGTTGGTCATGCAACATATGTATATTTGTTTGTTTGTCTGTATGTTTCTATTGTGAAATATTTAGTGGCCTTGTACCAGTCTAAGCTAAAAAAAACGACGGATCTTTTGGATAAACGTCGGATTCTAAAGATGAGTATTACACCAAAAGACGACATTCTACGAAGAGTAACGATATATTTCTATCCGTTTTTATCTCTCTACTTGTTTGCGTGTCTATTTGTTTGCCTGCTTGTGTTTCTGCTTGCTTGTATGTCTGTCCGTATGTCCGTCTGGCTGTTTGTGTGTATGTCTGTTTGATCTGTCAAAACACCAGCAATGAGGAATCTACAGCAGCAGGTAGTCAGGTAGGCGAAAAAAAAACATTAGAAAGAAATAAACTGGTGGAACAGCAGTGAAACTAGAACAAAATAAAACAAGTCCAAGAAAAGGAAAAGAAAATATACTCAAACAATTATATTAGAAACACACTTAGAAAATGATTAGCAATACATCATATATATATATATATATATATATATATATATATATATATATATATATATATATATATATATATATATATATATATATATATATATATATATTAGTCATACACGCAGCTGTTTTGTGGTCTGTGGTTCATCAGTATGGCTATATAGAGCGAATGTATTCGTGCCGGAATTAGAAATTAAAACGACCGGTCATCTCCAAATGCGACTAGCAGTCAAGCACCGTATCTGTTGCGCAAAGAAATAAGCTACTTAAGTAGAATGAATTACAGCGCTATATATATGCATTTTCTTTGTTTACATATATTTATAACAATACTAGTAACTGTAATAAATCTATTCTTTATAAATTATTGATTTACGCTAAGTGTAAACCGGTATTTCCTCTATAAATAGGGCATATACACACACATATATATATACATATACGTATATATATATATATACACATATATATATACATATACGTATATATATATACATATACGTATATATATATATATATATATATATATATATATATATATATATATATATATATATATATATATATATGAAGCAATCCAACAAAAGATATAAGCGTCAACTAATATCTTATAATTAGTGAAACATCCGGATAAAAAACTGAAGCTCAATATACTGGATAGAGCATTCTGAGATGTAGACAATTTAATATCGCCTTCTGTTCGTTAGGGATTTGTCATGTCTGGTTGAATGGCAGGGGAGAGAAGATCACATATATTTTTCGCTCTTCTGGCTAGATGTGATGGGATTCAGTCTTATTTTGCTCAATTCGGATTTAACGGGTTTTCTAATTAAACAACGAATTTGGATTTGACTTGGGTTGCACTGTCGAGATTTCGGAACTTTGATTGGACTTTTTGCATTATTTTGATTGATTTATTTATCATTAACATTGAATATGGACACATTTCGCGACTGGATAATTTTGCCGGCCCCTTCAATTTCACGTATTTGGACTGCTGTTTGTATCTTGGAGTAATGTCCTTCCTGATTATGCTTCTCAACTTGTATGACCTGGATGGACTGTATGGATTCAACAAAAGTATGTTTTTGGATTGATATGTTTGATGTTATGTATTTTTATGTATTTGTGTATATAATTTTATATATTTTCAAAGCGTAATTTTATTGCCTGTAGTAGTATAACTGCGGTAATGGTCCTCTGAAGAGAAGAATTATCTTTGAAAACTCATGAGCTAAGGACTTAAGGATGCTTTGCATGAACTTTGAATTCTAATAAAATTTGATTGACACCTTATTTTATTACTTAATTTATATTATAATATATATATATATATATATATATATATATATGTACCATGAAATATAATAACACGAAATTACATAATCGTCGATGCAATAATTTATTTCAACCTTGTGGTTTCCTCAAGCATCAAACTAGACAATTACATTTTTGAGACTGACAGAAAACTGAATTCATCTCCAACAATTCAAATACAACCAGTGAGAGTGGTGGTTGCAACCAATCTGAACCCCCCTTACAGAGCGAGGAGGGATTAAAATCTTATATTTAACTAAGGCGATCGAAATGAATCTTATTGTTTTTTTTAAATAATAACGTCTGAGTTAAAAACACATTCTTTTGACACTTACGACTTCGTGACATAAACACGTATATACGTCTCTACACACACACACACACACATATATACACATCCTACGATCACGCACGCACGCAACAATATTTTTTTGTGTCATATAAATTCGGCTAGACTTGGAAAAAGAAAGGAAGAAAGAAAAGTGACAGGCAGGCGTTTGCGTGTCATCAACCGACTGACAAACTGTGGAAGTTTGAATTCTGTCTAGATCCGTGATAGGATATATTTGAAAAATAAAAATTATTTAAGATTATATTTGAATCTATTTGAAATACGTATTATACACCTGCAGTTACATACACACACACAGATGCCAATATGCATCTAAATACAAACCATTTACATAGACATTCTATATTCGTAATATATTAATAATCTGAGTTCTAAAAATTCATCTTACATTAATTTTATAATCTATGGAAACCTATAATGATAACCTAATTCCAATCTAACAATGTCTAGTGATAATATCTAACAATGTCTAGTGATAATATTAGACACTTATACTTAAATTAATTCAATGATTAGTGTATTATCAGCAGAAAAATTTCTTAAGGCTATCTTATTTTGAGTAAATAATCAGAATAAACACATATCTTAAAGTACAATTATATATGCATACATCCCAAAACACCTATAATGAATATCACCAAGTCAGTAATTACGTGTCCATAACAGATATTATTATAAATACTTATTGTTTTTTTTATTTATTTGGTATCTTCACCGTTACAAATCTAGAGGTCTATCGGATTATGAGATATTGGTTATTTTAAATTTACATTTATGTCTACATTTTGCCATAAGCTCATCGCATTTATTTAAAATAACGAAATATTGGACCACAAGATATAACAAAAATGAAGTATATAACATAACGAAGTATAAGACCAAAAGATATACATCCTGAGATTATAAGTAAAACATTTTAAATAGTTCAACAGCCGTTTGTTTTCGGTGGAAACGAAGAAACTATGTTATTTCACAAAACTAACAGTAATTTCTCATAGACCCATCAGGAAGAAACAAAACAAGAATAAAAAAATATAATCGCCTGTCAATACTTGATTCCTACTACAACCACATTCGTACTACATCAGACAATTTAAACCCTTGTAAAAAATAGTACGTCAACTAAAGTCTCCACTCATCCAAATCAACATACTGCTATTGTGAAATTGTGCAGAGAATAAAGATTACACGACTTAAGTTATGGGCTCAAAACAAAATATACATTTCTCTCTGTATCTGCTAAATACTTTAAAACTATTAACAAACTGAATGTGGAATTTGGTACTTACTCAGTGACCTAAAGTTTAACTTTTCCTTATAAAGGAATATTAAACAAATAACGAACTCCACTGTCGTTAATGAAATTTTCAGCATAAGCAAATTGCAAAATGCAAATTGCAAAATGCAAATTGCAAAATGCAAATTGCAAAATTATTATATAAATCCTTGAAATTTAACAAAATTTTGATTATTTTAAGACTTTTTTATGGTTCTTTACAAAATGTAAACCTTTAAAAGCACATAATTCCAATCGCTTAATATTACATATATATGATCAGAATATACGAAACACGTAATATATACATTCATTAACTATCCTCTCCACATCATTTAAAATACTTATAGTACACCGCATAAAAAGGAAACTATAATTGCGATGAATTTGAGTGTTTAGTTTGTAAAAAATTGGCGATAGATTTTCATTTCACAATCCCAAATATTCACATTTAAATACAAATGCCAAACATGACTTGTGATAACCGTAATCCACCATTCTATAATGAAGGTCAATGTGTATTCAATTGTATATTGATAAATATAAATCCGTCTAGCCACACAAAACTTAGCGAGTGAAAAACCGAAAAACCGAAAAAAAGTTCCAACTGGTGAGGGGAAACAAGAAAGCAAATAGAAACTCTAACAACCGCCTCAGTCTCATCCCAGCGCCTGAAATGAATTCCGAAAGAAATCCTCCACTTTAAATAAAAAGGCAACGGCTGGTATTTTAATATTTAGTTAATCAGAAATTATAATAATTTAGATATAAACAATTAAATCACTGAGGTAATTCTACGATTTTATAAAAATATTAGTTCGAACACTGGCGAAGCATAAATGTTTTTACGTTAATTTTGACGGTTTGTTTAATTTTACTCTATGAGTGCGAACACTGGCGAAGCATAGATATTTTCACGTTAATTTTGGCTGTTTGTTGGTAAAATACTTTAGTCGAAGTTCTCAGAAATCAAGGGACCCCTTCCTTGGGCTAACACTCGATCTCATTATGAGATACGTAGATATTCGAATATTGCATTAAAGTTCTCTTTTACCTGTCAAACGTTCAGTTAGTAAGGAAGTTAGGTTCATTAATTTGCCTCTCCCCAATTGACCAGTTAACTAGTTAACTATGTTATAGCATATCTTTCTTGTAGTCTCTTGGTCTGACCGGATTCCAGGACAAGTATTTATCTAGTCAGGTAAGTGCTGTTACTTGAGGTAACATTACTTGGAGAAGGTGCACCATTCCTCGTATAGGCCATTGTATAACCGTGTCGAAGGAATCTTATTTAGGCTTTGAATACTATGTTATTTTGAATATTTGGTCAAGGTTAACTTGTAGGGTGAAGTATATTCATGTCAGGTTATCCTGACAAACCCATGTACAGAGAGACCAAAGACACTCGAGGATGGTGTCTAGTAAGTAATTCAAAGTCTCCTAGAGTGTGTACACTTGTGTTTTATAGTACATTTGTTGTAGAAAATGTCCAAATAGATGAAGCAAAAGTAACTTTTAGACTAAGATTTAATAACCACAAACTTGGTATCAGACAAACATCACACTCCTCCTCTACTTCCTCCTCCTCCTCCTCCTCCTCATCCTCTCAAATTGCTAAACATTTAAATCAAACAGAACGCAATTCGATAATATCAAATACTAATAGACACGAAATTCCTGTATCAAATAAAATAGATACAACAACTAAAAACACGCAAATCAAGTCTCAATTTCGACGTGGAAAATATTTTTAATGTTTATCTATTTTTTACAGACTAGGACACGTCTCGCTTTGACAAATTTACTTGTGCATTGAACAAATTACGCGTGTTTGGTCGTAATAACAGCACGAAAGACGTGCGTATGTTGAAGACCAGATGTAAACATAAAAAAAGATAAATGCTCTTTGCAGTTCAAACGTAAAGTTTCACGTAGGACCAAAGTACAGCTTAAATAAACGTCGATCAAAGTTGAAAATGTCAAGTTTTTCATAAAAGTGACACATTCATTATGTTTATTTATATAAAAATATATTCTTGAAAATGGACAAAGAATAATCAAAATTATGCTATGATTCACACACTTTTATGTTTTCTTCCGTTACACAAGAATAAAGTTATTATTTCAGAAAATGACAACAAAATTAAAATAAATGTATAAACATCTTGTTTTATTATAATGAAGATTGTGTGTATCTTTGTAACTGGAATAACATCCCGATCAATGTCAACTTTTCTCTCCGTTTTTTTTATCTTCTTTCAATGTACACACAAGTACTATGATTCTAAAAAGAGTTCTATGGAATCACACACTGGTAACCTTGGAACGTCTAATATATATTGAGCTCAACACTTGTGTTTTACTATACAACTGATATATATATATATATATATATATATATATATATATATATATATATATATATATATATATACATACATACATATATATAATTATTTAATGTATATACACATAATATTATAAGGTGATATAATATATTCACTGCATACACCCCCCACACACAAACATTCCAACTTACTTTTTCCCCTTCAATCTTGACCGCAGCCATCTGGTCAAACACCTCCCTTCTCCCTCTCCTCCACTCCCTCTCTGCCATCCACTTTACCCCAGCTCATCCCCCACCTCTTTCTCTTACCACCAGCCACAGTAGTCCTTGCTCACCCCATCTTTCCATTTTTCCCCACTCATTTTCTTCAACATTCATTTTTATTCTCCAACAAGTACGGACGTCCACCCAGTAGTGGCCATTATTTTATTTTATTTTTCCTCCCAATATGTCTACCCTCCATGTATCTGTACTTGCATGACATTTTTTCTCTATATTATCATCCTGATGAAGTCTTATAAATAAAGACGAAACGTTGATGTACACATAAAAAACATCCATTTTTTGGTTTTCCTTTTTCATTTTCCCATCACGTCGGATTACCTTCATCCTTCTCTTCCCATAATATATTGTGTATATATTTTCAGTAGTAGATACGTGATAGTAGTAGTAGTATGAACGCTTACTTGGCATAGATCTCCCAAGAAATAGAACCAGGAAACGTGATTAATTCATAAATCATCAATTTATTATCTCTCGAAAGGGCTGAACTTTACAGGAGCTTAATAATTATTAATAATACTTTTTCTTTTCATATCCATAGACATATATAAGTTTCGCGTTTTTTTTATTTATCGCTCTTCGGTATGGAATTACGTAACCGTATCGCCAATCGAACAATTCGAACCCCGGATTAAAGTATTATGAGCCCCGGTCTCGTAATCACGCTTTGAAATGCGAGAGAAATACGCCGTGTATCCAAGGAACTAATATGTGATTCCAGAGCAATTATGAATTTAGATATTTTTCGACAAAAACAAGGTCTGGTATTAAGCAAAATTGGTTACTATTTAACATATAACACCTGTTTCTTCATAGCCATACAATCAGGGCATAGGTAATTACAATATATGAATCATATAAACAAATGAATCTTCGGATTTGCAGAGAAAACGACTTACTATTGAATATTTTCAAGCTAAACATCCATTTTTTCTTTCGATACACGTGACGATCGAAGGACAAAAATGGATGTTTTTTGAGAAAGTCTTCAATTGTAAGTCGTTTTTTTCTGTAAATCTGAATATTTATTTGTCTATATGATTCAGACATTGTAATTATCTAATTGCATGGCGATGAAGAAACATTTTTCATTTTTTTTAATGAAAAAAACAAACAATTTGATACGAGACATTGTTTTTTGTCAGAAAATATATCAATTGATAATTGCCCTGGAATCACACACTGGTAACCTTGGAACGTCTAATATATACTGAGCTCAACACTTGTGTTTAACTATACAACTAATATTATATATATATATATATATATATATATATATATATATATATATATATATATATATATATATATATATATATATATACATATATATAATTATTTAATGTATATACACATAATATTATAAGGTGATATAATATATTGTGTATATATTTTCAGTAGTAGATACGTGATAGTAGTAGTAGTATGAACGCTTACTTGGCATAGATATAGTTGGATACTACAACGCACACTCGTATATATATATATATATATATATATATATATATATATATATATATATAAGTAAAGAGGAGTAGACACATTATACACCATTGTTTCGTAAAGGTATAAACATTTTTTGAAAAACCATAACAATGTAATTTGTTAGAATAAATAAATAAAATTTATTTATTTTAAACTGAGCTTTCGAATATAAAATAATCCTCGTCAGAGCAAAGTGTTTTTTTCTTCTTTTTTTTCTCTTCTTCATCGTCTGGTGGTATTGACTTGGTGAGAAAGAATGTCCATGTCTGAGAGCGCGGTTACGCCATTTTGAATAAGTAGAGAGGAGTAGACACATTAAAAACCATTGTTTCGTAAAGGTATAAACATTTTTTGAAAAACCATAACAATGTAATTTGTTGAAATAAATAAATAAAATTTATTTATTTTAAACTGATATATATATATATATATATATATATATATATATATAGGCATATGAATTATTTTGATTAGTTATCGCATTAACTATAATTGTTGTTTCGTATTTTTTAATTCGAAAACTTTTTCGCTCTTCATTTTAAACTTAACAATAATTTTATTTTCTATTGTATCTACTTATGTGAATTATTCCTAATATATATTATTAACTATTGGATATTTTGACTGAATACACATATAAGTTATATGTACTTTTCTGACTTTGCTACTGAAATAAAAGGTAGTCTCTAACTGAGATTAAAAAACATGTCCACAATGTGAAAAGTTGTTTTATGCATTCTACTTTGATGTGAGTGTTAGATTTTATTGTCTTTTTTCTTCTGGATGTTTTCGGACTCGATTCTTAGATTTCTGACGAGTTGCATTTTAGGATATATATATATATATATATATATATATATATATATATATATATATATATATATATATATATATACTATTTTGCACAGAGCTCGTTCGAAATCGCATTTAAAGATTCTCGAAGCGATTCTATCAATTTACGACAACCGTCTCTGTGCAAACAAAAAGAGTACACCCATAACTTAGAACTAATGGGTGTACGTTAAGAATGTCTTACTCCATTTTTCTTTTTTATAATTTTCTTTTTAATACCCTCGATAATTATTTATGGTCTTTTGACCACGTTTTTAATCGTGATTCCCCTTTATAGTCGACGATTACCTTGAAAAGTGTCGACTGAAAGACGTCTCGGTAGTTTTATTTAATTTTTTTACCTTTTTTTATTTCTCAATACTCGTTTGGAAAAAGCAAATAACCAAAAAACATCCTTATAGAGAAAGAAAACAGTTACGAAGTGATTCATCTTTGTTCCCCTTCTCGTGGTTCTTTATTCCTCTTTTGTAATATAAATCATTAAAAAAATCCTCACTATAGATAATAATGGCATTATTTGACTGTTTATTAAAACTTTGTACCTACAAAAATTTATTCATATATATATATATATATATATATATATATATATATATATATATATATATATACTATTGATCCTATGTAAATCCAATTACGTACTCAATTTGCGTTTCAAGAGTACAACATAACAACAGATTGTGTAAGATTGTTTCATAGATCAATTACCTTTATTGATATAAGATCACGTCTTCACCACATGGAAATGACACGAACAATTAACAGTATATAGATAGCATCAATAGAACATAGAACTAAATTATACAGCAACTTATACATGTTGAAGGAAGTAGTTTCTTGTATATTTCAAATAAAAACAGAGCAATAGTCCGTCACCTTGTTAATGCTAAACTTCTGTCTGATCATCAGTATGAATTTAGGCACGCACGGTCTACATAGGATATCCTAACGGTCATCTATGAACGCATATACTATACACTGGATAAAGCAGGTGAAGCTAGGTAGCACTTTATATATCCGAAGCCTTGGACAAGGTCTGGCATAAAGATCTTCTCATTAAAATTAATTCATATGGTAGTACTGGACCAAAATTTAATATAATTAGACCCTTCCTATCCAAATGAAAGATCAAGGTTGTTCTCGATGGTCGTTCATCCAATCAACATGACATGATGCAGGTGCACCCCAGGGATCGATCATTGGACCTTTATTGTTCTTAATTTTCATAAACGGTCTACCTGATGACATTGTGTTTGAGATGGGTATATTTACTGATGACATCACACTCTACTCTCGACATCTGAGTAAAACGGACGCGCACGTATCTGAGGCAATTTGCTGAATCCTTAGAAAGTGATTTCCAGTCTGTCGTATAATAGAGTCATAAATGGATGGTAACATTTAATGCTGCTAAGACAAAGCTCCTTTGCTTCAACAACTACAACAAAACTCTTCAACCACCCTACCTGAGTACCCAACGTTCAAACCCCTCAGCCTAACATTCACAGGTAACATGAATTGGAATAAATACATAAAAGATACTGCCAAGTATTTCGAAAAAAGGTGGGCTCCCTCTACCGTGCTAGTAAACTTCTCACACCTGACAGTATCTCATATCTCTACAAAGCAACCATCCGCCTATGCATGGAGTATATAATCCTAATAGATCTCTCACTATCCACCAAGCTCTAGCCACTGTCCAAGCGCCGCAATGTTGCATCCTTGTGCTTGTTTTACAAGTATTTCAATGGAATATGCTCCGATGAACTTGCTGCTCTAGTGCATCTCGACGTAAATACACTCAACCAACCCGACAATCAGCGAAATCCCATCCATTCACTGTGGAGGTCCCCAAATGCTGGATAGACTTCTACTCACATAGCCCCTTTCCCTGAGCCGCCGGCCTTTGGAACTCCCTCCCTGTTCCCTGTTTCCCCAACTGTATCGACAGGCAGAAATTTAAAACAAATGTGGGCAAGCATCTCACTGCACAGCTCACAACTTAGGATGATCCCCCCCCCAAACTTTCACTCTAATTCTCAGTAGCCCCATACGTCTACAGTGCAACTTGCCTTGTTTCGGGTGAACTAATTAAAAACAAAATTGGAAACATTATTCAGGGATGCCTAGGGAGATAAAAGGTTGGGAGTGGCACATCACTAGAAAGAAATCATCACATACTGTTTTATACAGAAAATAGTCTTCATCAAAAGGGAAAACTGTTGTTATATACACATATATATTCATATATATATATATATATATATATATATATATATATATATATATATATATATAGTAACTCTGTGTGTGTATGTTTCCGCCTGATCTTTGTGTCTTATGTTTACCTAACCGCTGGACAGAATTGCTTGAAAATTGACATGTGGAGTACTGACCTATCAGTGACGGTCATAGGCTATGAAAGAAGAAAGATCCGGTATTAACACACGAATAACTGATGTTCTTCTGTGAACGAAACGGTCCGTAAACATACCGAATTTTTCATCTGAAGATGAATAAAATCTTGCTTTTTGACTTGAAAAGGTTGGTTTATATGAAAATAGAAAGAATATACAAAAACATATATTTTCCAACATCTATATATGTACAGGGTGGCGCAAAAGTCACACATTAGTTTGAACCAGTAATAACTTTCACATTTAATCAAATTTTCACCTTATTTTTCAGAATATTACAGATATAATTTATATAATTTATCATGGAAAAATATAGCACTGAACAACGAACCAAAATGATTAAACTTTACTTCGGAAACCATCGTTCAATAATCTTAACCCAAAAAGCCTATCGTCGGCATTATAATGTCAGACAATCTCCCAGTCAGACCACAATTGATCGTCTTGTGGTCCGATTTCGGTAGCAGGGTTCAGTGAGTGATCTTCCACGATCTGACAGACCACGTTCAGTACGGACAGCGGAAAATGTAGCACTCGTTGAGGATAGCATTGCTGAAAATCCAGACACCTTAACTCGAAGACGAACCACTCAGATTGGGATGTCCAAAAGGTGACTTCAAAGAATTTTGCGTGAATTGCATCTGTTTCTATACAAAATTCAATTGGTACAGGCATTACAACCTAGAGATTTGCAATTACGCGTAGCTTATACTGTTCACATTCAGCAATTAGCCAGAGAAAACAAATGAGTTCATCCATAAGCTGATAATGAGCGACGAAGCCCATTTTCATCTGAACGGGTTCGTAAATAAGAAAAACTGCAGAATATGGGCCATTGAAAATCAAAGAACCGTTCATCAGCGTGAATTACATCCACTAAAATGTACCGTATGGTGAGGTGTTACCTCGGAAAGAGTGATCAGACCATATTTCTTTGAAGACGAAGAAGGTGTCACGGTGACGATAACTGCACAGCGATATCAACAAATGATTGAAAATCTTTTAAGGCCAGCTGTTCAGGACAACCCAGAAATGTGGTTCCAACAAGATGGAGCTACTGCCCACACTGCCCGACAAAGTATGGCGCTCTTAAGGGGATTGTTTGGCGAGCGCTTAATTAGCAGATTTTCTGATTTTAACTGGCCTTCACGTTCACCGGATTTAACAGCCCCTGACCTTTCCCTTTGGGGTTATCTTAAGGAAAGGATATATGTGAACAAGCCTACAACGATTCAAGAGCTTAAAAACAATATCAGACATGAAATCCAAGAACTAGAGCCAGTTATTCTAAGGACTGTAATGGAAAATGCCCTAACTAGAGCCCGTCTTTGTGAGGCCGAAAATGGTGCCCATTAAAAGGATATTATTTTTAAACCCTACTGCAAAAAAATTACCAAGTAAATGTATTATTTATCAGAAAAGCCTAGTAAATTACTTAAAATGTTGTAGTTTCTATCACCTAAACTAACCAATGCGCGACTTTTGCACCACCCTGTATATAATATCTACTAGTCCACACTCTCAATCAAAACTGACGGAACAATTATGCTTCGTCAATATTAGCACTTTATTTATCGTAATGTATTATTAAATATTCATATAAAATCATAGAATTGTGTTAGTATTTTAATTTTTAATATGTAAATTATCATTATCATTTCTGATGACACAAAGGAAACAATACACTCACTGTTGATTTTTTATTATAGAGTGAAGTATTTCTTTCCGAATACATTTCAGGTAACGGGGTGAGTCTGAGGTGGTTGTCTGACTTGCTATTTTCTTTCTAACTTCTCATCACCACTTGAAATAGTTTATTTCTGAGGCTAGGAAAAAGCACATATTTTACTCGCTAACTTTTGCGTGACTAGTAAAATTACATATATTTATTCATGTGTATATATATAAATATACGAATAAATACACAATGTGTTTATGTAAAGAGCGAATAATAATACAATATAATTGATATATAGTATGAGTAAGTTATTAGAATTGATATATAGTATGAGTAAATTATTAGAATTGATATATAGTATGAGTAAATTATTAGAATTGATATATAGTATGAGTAAATTATTAGAATTGATATATAGTATGAGTAAATTATTAGAATTGATATATAGTATGAGTAAATTATTAGAATTGATATATAGTATGAGTAAATTATTAGAATTGATATATAGTATGAGTAAATTATTAGAATTGATATATAGTATGAGTAAATTATTAGAATTGATATATAGTATGAGTAAATTATTAGAATTGATATTTAGTAAAAGGTAAAGGTCGCATAGCCTGGACGCGTTGCCGACATCGCACACTGCCCATGGCCGTAGCGGCGGTGATTGGACCTTCCCTGAGCTTTAGTCAGGTACCCATTTACTGCTGGGTGGACAGAGGGAGTTTTCAGACCGTGAATGGGATCGAACCCGGGGGCTATAACCACTCGTCCACAGGCCCTCGCTGATATTCAGTATGAGTAAATTATTAGAATTGATATATAGTATGAGTAAATTATTCGGTATCTATTTGGTTTAAATAGGATTATTGATTACAATAAGAGATAGCAAAGAAGCATACTAAATAAATAAATAAATAAATAAATGTGAGTGCTTATAAAATCAACGCTAAGCAATGGTATAAATAAGTGTGAGTGTTGCGAGTGGGCCAGGTGCGAGCTGATTGCAAGCGCAGATTTGTGCTTCTCTGATTTCGACTGGTGCAAAGAAAGACCGGAAAACCAGCCTTGCGTTAGCGGCGTTGAAATCCGCAGAAAGATAAAGAAACACAAATGCGTGTTCTTAAGATACGTCTATTCAATCTGCGCGTTTAATGAAGAAATGTTTTTCAAACTTAAACGTGACAGACTGACAGACAGAGACTCTACAATAAAATGTGTTTATTTAATCTACGCGTTTAATGAAGAAATATTTTTCAAACTTAAACGTGACAGACTGACAGACAGAGACTCTACAATAAAATGTGTTTATTTAATCTACGCGTTTAATGAAGAAATGTGTTTTAAACTTAAGTGTGACAGACTGACAGACAGAGACTCTACAATAAAATGTGTCTATTCAATCTACACGTTTAATAAAAAAATGTTTTTTTAAACTTAAGCGTGACAGACTGACAGGCAGAGACTCTACAATAAAATGTGTCCATTTAATCTACGCGTTTAATAAAGAAATGTTTTTTTAAACTTAAGCGTGACAGACTGACAGACAGAGACTCTACAATAAAATGTGTCCATTTAATCTACGCGTTTAACGAACAAAATTTCAAATTGTAGCGTGACAGACCGACGAAAATGCTATTTCAAACTTAAGCGTGACAGACCGACAAAATACTATTTAAATATAATCGTGACAAGCCAACCGTCACGAAAAGACTCTTATAGATATGCTTGGACGCAGTAACAAAATAAAATGCACATAGTCAATCTGCGAGCTGAACAATGAAATGCTATTTCAAAGTTTAGCGTGACAGACCGACAATATTGCGATTTCAAATTTAAGCATGACAGACCGACGAAATGCTATTCCCAACTTAAACGTGACAGACTGGCGAAAATGCTATTTGAAACTGAAACACGACAGACTCGGCGAATGGGCCGACGGACAGAGCCCTTATAAAGATATTGAAAATAAGTTTTCATTTCTTTTAAAATTCCAAGTTCATGGATTCTGGAAAATGTTTTAAGAGGTTTGAGGGAATCGATATCCTTGATTTGCTCTTCGAAGAAACATATAAGCTTTTCAAAGAATTATTTCGCGATATATTGGAGTGATAAATGTTCTAGTGCTTCTCTCGACTTGACCCCGTGTGGTGGGGAAATGAAATCAGATATAAACAAAACAAAGAAACGGCGACCAAAAATGTCCTTTAATCTGAAAGATTAAGGAAAAAAAGATGTTTCAAGAATAGAAAAAATAATTACATTTTTGGTTGGAGATCACCGTTGTAAAATGAATCATTCCGAGAGATCACAGCAAATCTGCAGCCGAGGGAGGAAATGTATGTTATACGTGTTGCCTTGACAGGGTGTCATACGTGCACTACTATATATATATATAGCAATAAGTACCATTATATATATATATATATATATATATATATATATATATATATATATATATATATATATATATATATATAATGGTACTTGTTGCTATATTTTTATTTTTATTCAATCTTTCGTCCTGATGAAACCTTCTAATAAAGGTGAAACGGAGATGGATATTTAATTAACATTTTGGTTTTCCTTATCAAGTTTTTCATTACGTCGGAACATTTTTCCATTCTTTATCATATATATATATATATATATATATATATATATATATATATTAGACTATATATTGGGTATTTAGATCTGTATGGCTAGGTTTCCTTCCTCTTATCTATTTGCCTTTCTGGTACCAAAGGTACTAAGCTTTTTTTATTTTTTTATTTTTTATTTTTTTTTTTTTTTATTTTTTTTTTTTTTAATGCAACCTTAATTCCTATATAATTTTATTTCTAGCTACCATATCGCAGAATGGTTCGTAGGTGTAGTGTTTAGATAGTATTTTATTATTATTATTATTATTATTATTATTATTATTATTACTATTACTATTGATATAAAGAATTTTATTTGATATGCAAATTACCATATCACACGGTAGTTTTAAGGTAGTATATTATTATTATTATTATTATTATTATTATTTTATTTATTTATGTATATATAAGTAACATTTTAAGCTGAATTATTGGGGAAATGGTAGTTTTATCTGTACCATTGGAGAGCCATGCATATAACTGTCCTGTTTTTAAATCTCCGAAACAGTTTCATGGTAAACAGCTGAAGATCCCCGTGTTAATATTAGATGCTTACGTTAAGGTCTCCTGCTTTTGTTTCACTGTTAGATACTAAATCCCCCTTTTTATTTTATTTACTTACTATTATATATTATTTATTTATGAATTTTCCAACAAATGTTAAGTCTACACTATTTTGGATTTAGTTAGTTTCTCTGGGAATTTAAACTGCATTTTCCTTTTTTTTTGTCTTTTTGTTTAAAATAACTCAAAGCTTCTTTAGACTATATATATATATATATATATATATATATATATATATAATGAATAATATGGGGAAAACTTTATATAAGATGAACTAGAAAAAAAAAAAGAGAAAATAATTTTATATAAAACAAATTTAAAAAAAAAAAAAACGTTTTGTATGGTTTCGGAATTTACGAATAAAAAAATTCATTTATTTATGCTAATGTGAGAACTTTCTTTTTATTCGTGAATTTTTTTATTCGTAAATTCCGAAACCATACAAAACGGGTTTTTTTTTTAAAATTTGTTTTATATAAAATTATTTTCTCTTTTTATTTTTCTAGTTCATCTTATATAAAGTTTTCCCCATATTATTCATTATTCATTTTGTAGTGTGGCGCCATTTTGTGTCTTCATATATATATATATATATATATATATATATATATATACATTATTAGAGGGTGGTAGAAATACCTGGTATAGTACCCAGGCGCGCTGCTACCTACTCGGCAAGATACCTGTAGATTTTGTTATTTAATTAAATCATCCATCTAGGAGACGGAAACTCTGATAAAAAAGGTTGCGCTCTACACCGTTATTCAGTTATCTTGGTTCGGCTTGTCACTGAAACCAGACTTTTTAGAAGGAGAGCGTGCCCTGCGTGTCGTACACGCGCACAGCATGCCCATCTACATGTAAAGATATCCTTACAATGATCATGGCGATAAGACTTGTAGAAATAAGTCGGGCCTGCTGAACAATCTGCCAACCGGACAATGCAATCTTGTAGGGATAGCCTTCTTCTGTAAAGAAGTCGCAATCAAAAATATATATATAGGAAAATATTTCGCATATACATATACAGGGTGGGCCAAAATAAGGGTCCTATCTTTAAATTTGAATAACTTGAATTTGAATAACTTCCACAAAATAAAAGTTAAACTCACCAAACTTTATGTGTGTGTAGACTGACCCGTCCGAGATTTTTTGAAATAAACAAAACAAATTTTAGCCGAAAAACACTTCTTGAAACTTACAAAAACTAAAGTATTGTTTTTTACACTGTTTTGAGTTTTTTAAGCAAAAATAATGTTTTCTAAATGAGGGTACGTTCCTTAGGGCTAATACGGCTCATGCTTGCTTCGGAAGGGGTCCTTTACTTATTCTAAAAAAAAAAAATTTTAAAAATCAATAAATAAAAAAGTTATGAATTTTTAAAAATAGGAACCTTATTTTTTCCCACCCTGTATATAAATGAATAAATGCGAAATATTTTTCCATTTATCTTAACTATATCTACATCAAAACACGTTATGCTAATTTAATTCAGTTATACATTTAAGCGATTTCAAATACATATTATATAGCCAACAGAACACCACGTAAACACATTCATCCCGATGCTTCATTAGCATAATACATTTATAAACACCTTTTAATAAATTAATGTTCGGAACAATTCATTTCTATTTTCGTTTTACAGTTTTCTTATATATATGTTCAAGTTTTGTTAATATTAATATTATTATTCTTAGTCGTGGTAATATTAATTTTAACGATTTTACGAAAAACATTTAACGTTCAAAACGATTATTTTGAAATTCGAATAACTTCCGGTCACGCGTATGTTCACACGAACCAACAACTTAGATTACCTGGAATAATTTATTTAAAAAAATTACACCCCGCATTGAACGCAATAACTAACAAAGTTTTTCGTTAGATATATACTTTATATTAAAACTGCATTTGTTGTTGTTTTTGACGAAGACAACGACGACGACTATTGAATATGATTATATTTGCTATAATAAAGAAAATAGAAAAGTTCTCCACTCGTCTCAGTTTTTTAAATAATAATAAAAATAGATTCATATTTTTTAAAACTTAATTTTTTAGTGTCTTTTAATGGAATAAATGCGAAAGTTTTTTTTTCCATTTATCCAACCTATATTTATATCAAAACACCAATTAATTGGGGATGGGTATAGTTAAAACAATGTTTTGACTCAGAGACTTCCATAATTTTAACAACAAACTTTGATAAACTTGAAGATTAACACTCTCGGTTAAGTCTAAACTTTTAGCGTCATTCTAACTTAGTAGGCCAGTTAACTAATATATATTTAACACTAACCCTAAGTCCGACTGGCAAGGTTGTAAACACACGCAATCGCATAAAAGACTGGACCCCTACTCCCCCCAAAATAACGCACAGAATTTATCACCAATAGCAAAAAAAAAAAAATGCCTTAAAGCCCTAAAATCACCGGAATATGGAGGATCATTTTAAGTTAAATTTATATGCGACACTGATGCCCAACTCTAAATTCTAAAATAATTTTGTTGTTGTTTTCTATTGCCGCCAGGATTTTCTGGGCATCGACACGTAATCGCCTAAAAAAGTAGAATCGTATTTTGGTGGGAGGTATCTGAGGGTGTTAATCTACAATAATACACCCACTTTTAATGAGGAGAGTAGAAAGTAAACTTTCGGTTTACTTTCGGCAACTCTTGCTTCCCTTATTTTGTCCTTTTGTCCTTACATTCCGTGAGCGATGTTTCTGACAAAGGGGAAAGTATTGCTGTTTTTTTTGTCGAAATCTATCCATCAAACACTTATCATTGGCTAGTTTTTGACCTTGAAGTAGTATTTTTTTTAGCTCCTTACATCAAGTGGCTCTATGTTTTGTCTGGAGCGATTTCCATAATTTTTTAAATTTTTTATTTATACATGAAAAAATAAAGTATTTAATTATTTAAATAATTTTAAATAATCTATTTATTTAATTTTCACGAAAAAAAAACCCAACTAAACTCAATTGCTTAAAATTAAAATAAAAAGGGGACGTACAGTTTAAAAAATATATAATTTAAAATATAAAATATCCGTAAATTTGCAGATTAACACACTCTGCTACCCCCCCCCCCAATATATTCTTCTTTTTCGGGCGATTATGCGTGAACACCATGGAAAATGGAAAGAAGGGAAATATTTTTTAGAATTTAGAGTGATGGATCAGTTTCATATATATTTAACGTAAATTGTGCGTTATTCTGTGCGTTATTTGTTTTATCGGTGCCTACTCTATTTCAAATACGTGACGGGGTTGGGACCCTAATCCCTTTCAAAGTAGATTCCTTGTGCTTGCACACACTTAGCCCACCGATCCATCCACTGCCGAAAACACCTCTGGAAGTCTTCTTTTGGAATGGTGTTCATCTCCGCCGTCGCGTTCCACATTATCTCTTTTTTCGCACACTCTCAACAACAGCTGCACTCCGAGCAGTTTGGGGCCTGCAAGAACGCTGGTCACTCTCCGCTGCTGTGCAGCCATTTTTGAATCGGTTGAACCACTCCTTAATTTGTGGTACACCCATCGCATCTTCTCCAAATACCACCTAAGCCTAACGCGACGGCTGAGATGAACACCATTCCAAAAGAAGAATTACATAGGTGCTTCCGGCAGTGGATGGGTCGGTGGGCTAAGTGTGTGCAAGCACAAAGGGGCTTACTTTGAAAGAGATTACATATATATATATATGGGAAATGAAAAAGGAAAAAACCAAGAGATATTTTTTATATATTCATCAACGTTTCGTCTTTATTGTAAGACTTCCTCAGGATGATAATTTGAAGAAAAATGTCATGCAAGTACATCGAAATTTTGGGTTGACATGATGGGGTGATAAGGAAAAGTAGTAGCCGTGGCTACTGTGAGCGCTGGAGGAGAGTCCAGGCTGCGAGAAGTCAGTAGTGGCGAAGAATGAAATGAATATTGAAAACTTTGAGTGGGTACCATTAAGGCAGCAGAGAAAAGGGGAGGGGTGAGAGCATTAGTGAATTAGGGTGGGAGAGAGGAAAACGGGGCTGAGGTTTTTGTCGTGGTGAGGTGTAGCATGGATTTTGAGAGGCAAAAACCTCACCCCCTTTCCTCTCTCCGCGTAGACATCTTACTGATGCAGAGGTTAATAATAGATCCTGAGGTATATCGTAATGACCATTGAGGAGATTGTATGCCAAAATAAGATCACAGCGTAATCGTCGGCGCTCCCTTTCGACTAGGAAGTAAGTGTAGTATCTGTTCCGATGGATACTGCACCCTATAGACCGGTGTCGTCTTGTCCTTCGGGGCTTGATTCCGGCGATCTGTGGGTTTGCCCTGTGCAGTTCTAGGAGGTCCACCCTCCCAGGCTTCGCCTCCCCTCTTTGGGGAGGAGTAAGTTTATTTCTTACTACCTGAGGCGCACCTACATGGGAATGCCGACGGGGCTGCCCAGGCAATTTTTAATGGCCAGAGTGCTCACCTCTCGGACGCTGGCTTTTCGAACCCCACTTTCCCGACCCGACCTTGGGTCACATCTTACCTTGTGGGAGTAAGATAAAACTGGCCTTGTGCCTAACCTCCTGGAGAGGAGGTAAATAAATCAAGGGAGAAAAGGTTAAGTTTCTTGAGTCGGCTTTCATAGCGCAGATCCGATAGTCCCTGCACCATTCAAGTAGTCAGCCTTTGAACTCTCTCCAGATGCTCGATATCACGTATTAGATATAGAGAAGAGGCCTGCACACCATACTCAAACGAGGGAGACATAAAACGCACGAAATATTTCAGGGGTGAGTTTGCAGAAAGAACGTCGAATGAGAAATAGAGTGCTCCTTGCTTAGTTTGCAGCTTGAATGCAATGTTTAGGTGGCTTGAAGGGCAATGATCACGCTTCTTTTGATTCTGTTATCAAGGTGTGAGTAAAATGTATGCAGTCGGTTTTGCGATGCACTTTGAATGTTAGATTATTGTTGGATTTTATTCTAAGTATGTCTAGAAATGGTATAAAATTATTGTTTTATGTTTCATGAGTAACATTTTATGGGGAGTTATAATATAGTGTGTAATTTGTTTTTAATGCTTCACCATTTGCAGTGTCAATGTTTTGGCAAAATGAATTTACCGCCAAATTCCACAATTTAAACTGTTTCACCCAGTGCATTATACACAGATCGTTTGTGTTGGTCATTATGTACGTTTTCCATTCCAAGGTGTTCCCGTGACGTTTACAATTGGTTCGCCCACAATTCTTTTTCTTTTATAAATCACGCTTTTCTCTATTTTGTTTGTTTTTATTATTGTTAGTCTTCCTAGTTTTCTCCACGTCTGAACATTTACGATTGGCAGATCTGAGTCTGAGTCAAGTTTTAATTTTATGGTTTTATTTTATATTTTTACATTTCCTGCTATGTCCAGTTTCGTCACTTTTTGTTAGTTTTACAAAGCTTTTTATTTATTATTTTAACTCTGCGGTGTCCAACATGTCCACAATTTAGACACTTTGTAATTTTATATGGGTAATACTTATACTAATACAATTGGCCGCAACCAAAACACGTTTTAAGCTTCAAGATGTTTTCTTTGGTTGATCAGATTTAGTAGGTGAATTATTTTTCTTTTTGTGACAATTTTCTCAATATGTCTTCAATCTTGGCGACCACTAACAAAAAGTTGGCAGTCTTCCAATTGAAGCGTAAAATTAGGTTCATTCTCGAGTTTATTACGAACCTTTCATCTGATATGTGAATCCGTATTTGATACTAAGCCCTATGCAAAGATTAAGCATGTGAAGTTATTATCGCTTAGCTGTAATAATTTAACGTCTTCTTAGTGTTTGTTAACAATACTAGCGAGGTTCATACATTCCACCTTTTGTGCAGAAGAAACGTTTTGGGGCACAATTTAATAAATATGAGGTCGTGTTTTATTTGGGTCGATGTAATTGACGAATTTGGTATCTTCAACTATACGCAATTTCTTTAGTAAAAAACGAACCTTTTTAAAATCAGTTCAAATCGAACAATCCATATTATAAGAATCTTAATATCTTCTAAAATACGAAGCGAATGTAAATGTTGTCTTCAGGTGGGTAAGTGAACTGATCGATAGCGCTCAAGATAGCGTTTTGAGAAAATGCGCTTTCATCTTCACGATTTTGATCCTTATTAAACAATATGTATACATTTTTCTGTTCTTATAGGGTACAAAGAAACATTTCTTCAAGATGTTGTTGTCTAGCCTCGGCGTCTTGATCTAACTCATTTTTTTTTGTTTTTTCAAGTTCCAGACTTAATACTTCAATTTTCTTCTGATTTTCTACTTTCATTTTTTCTTATTTTCGAGTTTTTCCAAGTGGTTTTCTAAAAATTTCTGTTTTAATCGAATTTGCCGTTCTTGTTGGTACTTAATAACGTCTAATATAGTGTTTTTGAATTTTTAAATTTCTGTTATTAAAAATGTTAAACGACTTCACACTATTTTCTGGCGTCGGTGACTTTCTTCTCACGGTTTTAGTAAAACCTTGTGTATTAAATGGTCCAAGATATCCTTTAGTTTCTCTCTATTAGTGTTTTAATAATTAACAATTTTTCGAGCGCTACTCAGAAGTATTTTTCGAAAATCCAATGTCGCTAGTGGTCTGAACTTGAAGGGTTAAAAAATATAACGAACAGTAGGTAATTAGTAAGAAATTGTATTAACAGAAAGTTACTTCGACTTATTAGATAACGAATATATTCATGTAGTCTAAAAAATGTCTATACAGTGATTGAATACGGTAGATGACCGTAACAATAATTTATTAAAATTAAATCTAAAAATATGTTATTATTTGTTATTGAATTTAAAAAAAGCAAATATATTAATAAAATCATATGAAAAACTTCCTCAGTGTATTACGATGCTATTTGCAAGTTTTAATTAAGAAACGAACCGTTTTCATTGGATAGACGTATCTGTTGATTATCAAATGGAAATTACCGGTAAATCGCAAATAGTGGCTGTTACTAAAAGATTTATCGAACAGGATATAATATGTAATCGATGGAATCGATCTGAATTTCAAGTTTTAATTGTTAAGAACAGAGACCGATAACTGTTGTAATTGACTGAATAGTCAGAATAAAATATTAATGATGTAGGACGAAAGCTATCGATGACAAACATTAGAAATCTGAATGACTACATTACACACACGCATATATATATATATATATATATATATATATATATATATATATATATATATATATATATATATGTGTGTGTAATGTTACTAATATTAGATGGATTTATAAAACTGAGATATGTTTAGGCGCTTTAAAGTGCAAGTGGATTATGCCTTTAAATACTTCAAAGTAATCAAGTACATGCTTGCAAGCTGTCGGATAGTTGGTCTCTTGCAACACCAATTGGGACAAGCCGCGAAGTTTAGATGATTATCTCTATCGTATATCACTTATTAAGTCTAATAACGTAAAGATTGTTAGCGGATACGCACACAGAGTAATACAGGTGTCTCACTCCCTTCTATCTACATCAAACCTTAAACACACACGTATATATATATATATATATATATATATATATATATATATATATATGCAGAGAGAGATAAAGACAGAGAGAGAGATAGAGAGAGAGAGAGAGAGAAAGAGAGAAAAGAGAATAAATGTTTAAGTTTATTGAAATATTGACAAGAGATAAGAGAAGTAACAAGAACCGTTTCGTAGTTAAAATACGCATTTCCTTACAAGGTCAGAGGTCAGTGTTTAAGCGTCGCTAATCTCCCGTCCAACTCGCGAGATCACACCCACCGACATTTAAATTTGTTTTACCGAGCGTAAGATAATACCGTGATATATATATATATATATATATATATATATATATATATATATATATATATATATATATATATATATATATATATATATATATATATATATACGCGTGTGTGTATTTCTAGGGTTGTTATTATCGGGATAGCTGTTGAGGATAAGCTCTCGTCATCTGTTTAAATATCCAAAATGATAAGCGTACCAAAGAACATCTGACAACTAAATCCATCTCCTGGATTTGGAAATGTTTGAAATATATAGTAGTGATTAAAGTAGGGTTACACTGCGCCTTAAACCAGTTTGATTCGGGTTGCCCAGAAAGACCATTTTAATTTTAAAAGTGTGGTAAATAGATCTCGTCAGTCAAGACATTTAACAATAAGAAACTCTGGTGTAAAACCTGCGACCAAAGTGATTGCTGGTCACCTTGCCTTTGCATGTCACCGAATTTTGATTATGGAGGCCCAGAGAGTAGTACAAACGTGTACAAATGTTTGTCTCTATAATTCAATGATGTGCATATGTCTGTCTGTCATCTTATCTGCAGCAATATATACTAAACGTCCTCTGGCGGGGGAGGAGTCACGAAGTGTGAATCTATAACTTTTTTTTTGGGGGGGGGACACAGACACAATTTTGCATATAGACGATAGGAATTTAATGTATGATGTATTTTTGCACCTATCCTGTCGCCATAAAGATCTGCAGAGGGTGTAATAATCCACATACACAATAATGAATAAGGAAGGGATGATAGTGGTGAAACGTGATCAGACTGAAATCATCTGTGAAAATGCAGCGAATTATATATATATATATATATATATGATAAATGAAAGAGAGATAAAGGTGTACGAATGACAAATCTATTTCAACTTCGATTGTTCAATGCAAGGTGTACTCAGTAAAAAACATGTTTATTATTCTATCCTTTAGCCAAGGTTTTTCAAAGATTAAAATCTTATCATAAGAGGAATTACATAGATAGATAAGTTGGCAGTGGAAAAGCCAAAATTAAAAATTTTAAAAAATATAAAAAAATGGAGAGTGAGAGTATGCGTGTAAACAAAAATATGGAGTTTGTCCAGTTGGTGAATGTCCGTTGAAAGGAACGAAGTTGAAATAGATGTGTCATTCGTGCATCTTCATCTCTCTTCTTTCATTTATCTTTTATAATCGCTCTATCCCGTATTTTGAGCTAAAACAATTTCACTATATGTTCTATTCTCTAAAAGTATACTTTTAGTTTTATATATATATATATATATATATATATATATATATATATATATATATATATATATATATATAAACAAGGAGTAAGGTAAAACAAAATACCAGTGTAGTTTGTAGATCCGATGTTAATGGTCTGCCGGTCTCAGATGGTGTAACCGGCCCATGAGGTGTTTTTTTTCACTTTCGGTACGAGATCACGCCACTGATGAAGCCGATTGTACTCGACGAAATATATCTGAAATATAAACTATAAAAAAAATAAAAGTTTATAAAAAAAAATCGGTTTCGATTTTTTCTTTTTTAATAAACTATTATCGCATCTTAACATGCTTTAAAAGGTATTTTGTTTTACCTTACCCCTTGTTTTTAAAATTTATTTGGATGCTTTAAAAAAGGTATGAACTTTTAATATGTATATATATATATATCATCACATCTAACAACAAAAAAATTAAATCTGCCCAACAAACAGCACCTACCATACACCCCACTAATAACTGCAACTGCCCAAAATCTAGAGAATGCCCATTAAACGGTGATTGCATACAAAGTAACGTTATATATTCCTGTATTGTTAAACAATACACCATTACACAAATTAATACCAATATGCAAAATAATGCAAACATACAATCTCCCCCTTTTCCCCTCAACCATCCCCATCAGCAACCCCCTCCACTAAATAACACCCTCCACACTGACCAACAACTACCACTAACTAATAATGGATCCGATCTCATCCCCCAAGACACCCCATTTTCCCCAACCAATAACCCTAACTTAAACTTCGACCTGAATCCGAGCATACAAACCGTAAGCATCCCCAATAATATAAACAACACAAATAATACAACAACAACCCCCCACAAAATTCATACCTATATTGGTGCCAGTGCTTTCCCCATAAAGACTCGAATCTCTAACCATATCTACTCTTTTAAACACAATAATAATAGTACCACTAGCACCTCTCTTTCCAACCTAATAAAAAGCTTTAACATCAAAAAGATTCCCTACTCCCTAAGTTGGTCTATATTAAAAAAGTCAAACTCATATAGTCCTGCTTCTACCTTCTGCCAACTATGTACCTTGGAAACTTATATGATAGCTACTGCACACAAGAACTTAAATGTCATTAACTCCAAAAATGAACTTATTTCAAATTGCAGACACAAACGAAAATTTAAATACATTAATTTCATCACTCCCTCTGACACTCCTCCTCCCAACCAATAACTCCCCCCCCCCCGTTTTTTAGCATCTGACAAATCTCTAAACTATATCCCAGGGTAAACTTGTAACTTCTATTCTTAACGCCCCTAATCTCACCAATTAACCCTCACAATAAATTTTTCCTCCCCATTACACCTAACAGCTATATCTACCCGTGACACATTTAGTAGATTGAACTAACATTACTCCTCCTACTTCCCACCGATCATTAACATATCTAATATCTAGACATTTATACCTCATCTGCAATATAGCTCCTATTATCTTTTTACTTCAGCTCCACTCCTAACCTCTTATATTTATCACACTTTTTCTCCTGTCCGTAAACCCACCCACAAACTCCTTCATGGCCTCTTATTCTCACCCCCTTATTATCTCCCACACTTCCACTATACCGTCCTTATATTGGACTCTTCCTAATTGCAACATATTCCCCTGTAACTTCTTTTTGTTCTCCTTTTAACTACGACCTTTGAATTCCCCTCTAATTGGGTCCATTTATATCCCCCTGTAATTCTTATCAGATCTCTAACACACAAAACGCAAGTCTGCTTAATTTTTCTATCCAACCCTGGTCCATAACACTTATATTATTTCAACTGTTATTAGCATTTCTGTCCTATCTCCTTAATAGCCTCCATAACCCCCTTTGTGAAATCTTTTTAACTAATTGATTGATTCAAGCTAGTTACATAACTACTTATTTTGGCCTATTTTGAATAATCCTAATCCCTCTAACTACTCGCGGGCCATTTTCTATCGGTCTATTCTCCTTTTGCTCACCTTATCTTACCTCTGACCAATCTCACGCCCATACCCTAAAATCATATTTTCATACTACTTGGAAACCCCTTGCAAGCTTCCCTTATATATCTAATTTAATTTTAAACTGTAATTGTTAATTGTTACCCTGTTACGACTCACTCACCATTTAAACCATAGATTATAACAATGACACTGCACTCAAGTTTTTGATTGAACCAACCCAATTCCACCCCTATTACTTGTAAACAAATTGTTTCAAACAATCTATCCTTATCCCTTACACTGTTCCCCTCTCCTAAATTTCAATTAACCGAGTAGAACAGACTTGATCTTTAATTTCACTTACTCTCTCCCCTTCAATTTATTTCCCCCTCTTGTCTCCTTGGTCATTTAACGTCCCTCCTAATTATTCATCTAACCCTTAATTTGTTTTTTTTAATTAACTATTCCCTAGTTCCTTTTAAATTTAATTTTTAATTTTTAATTTTTAATTTTAATTATTCACTCTCTCACATTCCTCTATTTATTTTACCATGCTTTTAACTAATTCTACTTTAACCCTTTTTAAACCCCCAGTAACCAAAACTGGTATTTACAATTTAATTTGCTCTTAGCTTCCTGAAATTTTAGAAGCTCACCCATTTGATTTCTATTTTTAGAATCAACAATTTCTATACCCACTTCCCACTTCAGTTTAATCCCACCCCCTAAACCTACATCCTACCGACCGCCCTCCCACACCCTTAACCTACCTGTCACTTTAACTGCATCCCCATACCAACCCTTCCTCCTCTTCCTTTCCCTTCCTTTTTATTTCCCCCAAATTCACAAAGCGGCTTTTTAAACAATCCCGTACCTCATACCCCCCCAACCCCAAACCTTTAACAATTTTGCCTTTTTGTCTCATTCGGATTTAAACCTTGAATGAGATTCATCTGTTTTATTTGGCCCTGGAAGTACATAAAAAAATGGCCTGTTTTCCTCTTCTCAACCCCCTTTAAGTGCGTCTGGACTTACCTATATTTTGAGCACTTTCTCCAATCTGCTCCCTCGCAAAGAGTTTTTTCCTTCACATTCTACAATTCACCGGACTTCTTTTCAACGGAAATTTACCACCCGGACAATTTGCATATCTTTTTCACGGAACTTTTCATCTCATTCAATACGTTTTTTTAACAAAAATTATTTTAATAATTTTTAATAATAATTTTCATATTTTTCAAATATTTGAACTTTGGTTTTTTCGAAAGCCAACTTATCCATCTGTATTTCTCCTCTGATGATAAGATTTCGATCTTTGAAAAGCCTTGGCTTAAGGAAAGAATAATAAACACTAGTTTATTACTGAATACACCTTGCATTGAACAATTGAAATTTGAAATAAATTTGGACAATCGTCACATATTTATCACTCGTTTTTCTTCTATCTCTCTATCTCTCTCTCTCTCTCTCTCTCTCTCTCTCTCTCTCTCTCTATATATATATATATATATATATATATATATATATATATATATATATATATATATATATATATATATATATATATTAAGACAGACGTTATTGAACAACACCGAATAATTTTGCTTAATACATCTTTTTTGGATTTTTTCGTTTTTTGGATGATTCATCGAGTATTTTTATCAAACTGTAGGTTTTATGTTCCATTCTTTGATTGATTGATTGATTGATTCAATCGTCTTCACGCAGGATATTCGTCTGGTTTGTACATATCTGATGAGTTCATCGAATGGTGCGGCAGTGTATGGCTTTTTAAATGTACGCATGGGTGATGAGACCGCCGTATGCGTGACGTAATCACCTGCAAAGCACGTGACCAATTAAAAGGATTTGTTGAAGTCAATTACTAGATTCGCAATTGATATTGTTGATTGTGGGGCGTCTAGCTTTTATATACAAGAATGTTTAGTCTCTTTACATTAGACTCTTGATGTATACTCTTTGTGTTGTTGACCAAAGGGTGTCTGGACTATGAATGGGGGCAGTTATGTTCTTTCAAGTGTTAGCAGATTGAACTAGAGTCAGAGAGATGTAATGTGAGTCTTCGGAAAAGTGTAGTAGTGGTTTAGCCAATGTAACAATTAGTTTAAATACTGTTGGAGATAGATTCTCCCAAGAGGCATTGGAACTGATATATTACATTGGTTTGTTCTACTAAGTTTTTGGTCTGAGACGTGTTATGTGGTTGGAAGATTTTGTTTTTTTATGATAGATATGTATTTTCTTAACAACTTTTTCATCTAATTTCCAGTTAAGATGCATCTGGTTACGGTAGAATATGTTGATGTAGTCGGAATTGTGTAGT
>OY744522.1:25653619-25666119 GCA_963556195.1 Sepiola atlantica
ATATCATTACTTTTAAGTGGGTTTATCTATCCATTCGGCCGTCAGTCGCAATCCGACAGTAAGCGAAATCTCAATGTTTATATAAAAACAGTCACTAAGGACTCCATTTGTTTACACGAAGAGCTTTGCATATTCGCTAGTTACAGTTGGCGATTTCACTCATCAAAGTTCTCAAACTAAGAATGTAGTAAGCCACAGCTGTTTAGTATGGTCAAACAACCAAGTGCCTCCAACCGAGATCGAAACTCGCCCATTCTTGTAGACATTCTTAGACAGCCATATCACCGCATCACATCTCTTTAGTGTGGCAAATGTTTCACACAGACATTGGAAACCCGATCGCCAGATCAATTGCAATCGTAGTCAGAAGTCAAAGGTTCCAACCTCTAAACTACCGAAACTATAGTCCTTATGGTTAAGAAGTGGAAACCGTTATTTCCCCTACCAGAGAGCTTAATCTTTAAGTGTAAATATATATATTGTTGTGGGCGAATCTACCTACCCTTTAGTGATGACAAAATGGTAGCAACCGGCTACCATAAATACAGGCTTTTACCGGAAGAACATTGGTACAACATTTTGGCACTAGCACTGCCTTGTGTATAATTTCTCTGTTCAATACAATTCGTTATTATTATCTCTAAACCTGTTGTTCTTTTATTTCATTTTTGGTACCCCTAAACGGGTCCACAACATATATATATATATATATATATATATATATATATATATATATATATATATATATATATATAAGTATATGTATATATATAGAGAGAGATAGATAGATAGAGAGATAGATAGATAGATATTAATTGTTACATACGTGACAAATAAGACATACGAAGTGAAATTGAAATAAGTTTTTGAGGTCTTGCATTTTAAGAGCTAGTAAGATATATATATATATATATATATATATATATATATATATATATATATATATATATATATATATATATATAATTACAAATATTACTCGCTCTTCACGCGGCTCGATCTAGGGTCTATATAACGTAATATTTCGGGAAAAATGTCCTCTTCAGATGTGAGGATTAACTCTTTTTTTTTTAAACGTGCCAAACGTGTAAAAGATAACCGTTGGGATCAATACTGCAATGAATAAAGTTTGAATTTAATAATTGTGGATTATAATTGTTTTCTTTTCTTTTCTTCCAACATCACTATAATTAATTTTTATTAAAATTTATCTATTCTTTATATTCTATCATTTTTATAGTTTATTTTATTTATTTGACTGTTTATGCATCTAATGTTTTATTTTTAATTAATCTTTTTGATGCGGACATCATTTATATATATATATATATATATATATATATATATATATATATATAGGCAGCATCTTCTCTTGCAGGCAAGTATTGTTGAATATAAGAGACTACTCATGTCTAGATATCCTTGGGTAGATCCTTTCAATAGTCCGAATCAGGATCTTAGGAGGGGAATTGGCTGATTAATTTGCCATAGTTTGGATTTGTCTCCCAAGTACCTTCAGACCCATCCTGGTCAATCTTCAGGGAAATGAGGTTAATTCCCCTCCGAAACTAAGATCCTGATTCGAACTATTGAAAGAATCTACCAAAGGATATCTAGACATGAGTTGTCTCTTATATTCAACAATATATATATATATATATATATATATATATATATATATATATATATATATATATATATATATATATATATATATATATATAGAGAGAGAGAGAGAGAGAGAGAGAGAGAGAGAGTTAAGATAACATTTAGATATTAGATTATGTCATACGAATTTGTTTCGTGTCCCACGGCACTTATCAATGAAATATCAACGCTGTCTTCGAACTTAAAATTTCGCAACTCGGTTTTAAAATATTACAACCGTCTGAGATTATCATTCCCTACACTGATCAGAGCGAAAGCTTGAAACGCTGGCGTAGGTCAAAATAATTTAATATTATTTACTTAAAATTAATATTGGTATAAGCCCCTCTTAAGAGATTGAAGTTGAGCCTTGTTCGGGGAAGTCAAAAATAGACTGTCACGTAGCTATATGGCATATTCCGACAACGTTCGTTGAATACTCTCCGGACAGTCTTTCTATATGTGCCTCCCTTCGCATAAATAGAACTTAAATTCCCTTCTTGACCTGGTAATGTCTCGTGACCATTTTGTTATCATGCTAGCTTGCGGAATCTAGGGGAATTCTGTAACCGGGTTCGAACCTTACCACCGTCTGAGATTATTGTTCCTAACACTGATGAGAGCAAAAGCTTGAAACTCGTATGTAGGTTAAAATAATTTAATATTATTTACTTAAAATGTATATTGTATATATATATATATATATATATATATATAGTAATCACTAATCTTGGGACGAGAATGCTTTCTAAATAAAAATTGATATAACTGACAGATTTTTAGCACTGGTATTTATTTCGACAAATATCAAATTTCAGTCATTTTTTTTTCAAAAAAAATTTCTACTACATTTATTAAGATTAGCCAATGCCCTTCTTTTATAAAATGTATTTACTTTTTTCTTTTTTATTCTCTGTCAGCTCTTAACTACAAAATGGCGACCATACATGTTTACGGCAGCCTCTTTTTCGAATTCTCAAAACATCGAATCGATGAGTCATTTATGTATTTAATTACATTCTTCTTATTTTACACATCTCCGTCAAAGGCACTCTCCGTGCGTCCATCGTTCTGTCACGCTGAAGTTTTAAATAGCATTTTTATCGTTAAAAGCTCAAATTGAATGGACGCATCTTTTTGCTTGTTTTAGATACGTCCAGTCACTTTGTTAGTTGGTCGGTTCTATTTATCTACCTCCCACAGCGGTAAGATGTGACACAAGGTCGGAAAGTGGGATTTGATAAGTCAGCACCCTAGAGGAAGAGCACTTATGACCCTCAAACATTGCCTGGGCAGCCCTGTCGGCATTATCCGGTAGGTGCGCCTCAGGTGATTAGCAATAAACTAACCCCTTCTCAAACGGTGAGAAGGCAAAGCCTGGGAGGGTGGACCTCGGAGAACTGCACAGGACAATGTAGTATCCATCGGAACAGATACTACACTTTGATCTTAGCCAAATGGTCGGTTTATCGTTTTTGTTCCAAATATCATTTTCTTAAGCATGTCAAAAATAAGATTTTTATATATCATTTTGTTTGGTCTGTCACGCTTGAATTTCAAATTGCATTTTCTTTGGTCTGGCATGTTGAAATTTACAGTATCATATTCAGTTGTCTGTCACGCTTAAGTTTGAAATAGCATTTTTGTGTGTCTGTCACACTTAAGTTTGAAATGATAATTTGGTATGTCTGTCACACTTAAGTTTTAAATGTTATTTTAGTCTGTCTGTCACACTTTAGTTTTAAATGTTATTTTAGTTTGTCTGTCACACTTAAGTTTGAAATGATAATTTGGTCTGTCTGTCACGGTTAAGTTTGAAATCGAATTTAGTCTGTCTGTCACACTTAAGTTTAAATGGTATTTTAGTCTGTTTGCAACACTTAAGTTTGAAATGGTATTTTGGTCTGTCTGTTAAGGTTAAGTTTGAAATGGTATTTTTGTCTGTCTGTTAAGGTTAAGTTTGAAATGGTATTTTTGTCTGTTTGTCACACTTAAGTTTAAAATGGTATTTTAGTATGTCTGTCACACTTAAGTTTGAAATGGGATTTAGTCTGTCTGTCACACTTATGTTTAAAATGGTATTTTAATCTGTCTGTCACACTTTAGTTTGAAATGTTTTTTAGTATATTTGTCAGTTTTGTTAGAAATGTCTTTTTCAAGATACGTCCACGCATCGCTATAAGAGGCGCTGTCTGTTCGCTTGTCGGTCTGTCACGTCGAAGTTTGAAATGAACATTTCTATCGTTAACCGCGCAGATTGAACAGACGCATCTCATGAACACTCGTCCTTGTAAGTTTATTTTAAAGGTTCCCGCCTTTCTTTATGGCGGTAAATAAATTCGAATCTTGAGCTTTTCGTCGCTAAAAATCTCTGGTTGATAGCTAGGGGGTGGGTAATCCTCAGGAGGTGAGATGAAACGATTCATCTCCTCACACTTCTTACCCCAGCCTTTTTTTTTTAACGACATGTGAAGACACAAGGTCACGCTTACTTATTCGTTTTCTGATAATCTTCGAGCAAAGTGATGTTTAAATCGTGTTTGGGAATACCGATAGAAGATTCGTGGGGTCTTTTATTTATTTGTTTATTGATGTACTTTATTTATTCATCAACGTATTTATTTACTAGCGAAGAAACCCGACGTTTTCCGGGACGAATAATTTCAAACATTAAATATTGAGGCAATTGTCTTGTCATATAAAGGCCACTCGAGGATAAGGGTCAATTGAGTTTAACAGGTGGGAGGTGAAACGTCGAGAGGATTAGTAGATTAGTTATATTTTTACATCCTTTTGTTTTACTAACAAATCACCACTTATCAAGGCCCAAAGGCCACTCGAGGATAAGGGTTGATGAGTTTGTCAGGTGGACCGTGAAACATCGAGGGGGTTTGTAACAATGGTTGTAACTAGTCAGAAATTGATTATTGAAGAAGACAGCCGAACAAGAATTTGTTTACATTAGACTCGAAACCGGTAATGTTGCAGTCAGCCGGGAAGCAACTCCGTGCTACCGTGTTCAACGGACGGGCAGATCTAGAGGTTAAAATTGCTCATGAAAGTTCGGTTTAGTTTTAGGTACACAGAGGGAGAAAATGAAATTATAGACAGTGGTTGTAGCTAGACGAGTTTTTTCTTGTAAATGTTTCGCACGGGAGTAGGACCATGGATAGAAGCTCAGTCGAGCACCTGCTATGAAAATAACGATAGAGCAGAGAAAGACTAGCAACATTTCTTCTGTGAGAAAGAGGCTGTAGGGGGGATGATGATGATGAGGAGGAGGAGGAGAAGAGGACATCATCCATCATTTTGAAGTATAATTTGTACTCTGTCAAAGCAGTAAAGAATGCTCTGAGTAGCACTTCCCCAAATGGGGCAACAGTACTTCATGTTAGAATGTATTTGGCTCTTATACAAGTAGACGATTGCGCCAGGAGTGAGATACCTTCTGGAAGGTTAGAATGATCCAATTATTCTTCCAGCGACCTTGGCAACGGATATGATGTAAGTTTTCCATTTTAGGTAAGGTCAGTCCCAGAAGCTTATCAAAGCAGTAGGCTTTATCAAGGAGAAAACCATTCATTTCAATTCAGGCAAAGTGAGGATCAGAGCGTTGGTGGTGAAAGGAGAGAAGCTTGGTTTTAGACGTATTAAAAGTAACCAGACACCTTTTCCCCATTGAAATCGATAACAAGGAAAATCAAATCAAAATAAAGTAAGTAGAAATGTCTTGAAATGTCTCTTCAGATAATTAATTACTGTCAATATCGACAAAACTATTGCATATATATATAGGAAATAGGACAATAACATTTAAAATGAATAATATCAAATTTATTATAAACTGTTTAATAAACAGTTATCCAAATTTGGTATACAAATAGAGATGTTTGGATCTTTGCTCTCTACTATATATATACAGTATTTCAAAAGACTATGTTGTATTATTGATTTAAATAAAAGTAATCGGTGTTGATGGTAATATAGGTGTGATAAATAAATAAACATTCGCATTTATTCATTTTGATACATTGATTAATATAGATTTTGCAAGGATTCTAGTTTCAATTTGAACATGTCAAAATACCATAAACAAAATAAAGTTTGAGTTGAACGTCTAGCATTACACCATCCTAACGTCATTTTATTACATTAAAAAGAACTTTTCCCTAAAACTTAGCGCCAATTTTAAGTGAAAAAAAAAACATCGTTATTTTTTAATTCTGCCCCAAAACAGTTATTCGTTCCATTTTAGTAACACTTTTACTTACTAAACGACTGTCGATTCGTTTGGTCAACGTTGGTACTTTGTACATTGTTCCTCTCCATTTCTTCTTTTTACTCCTTACTTCCTGTCTCTATCTACTTTTTATTTTATTTTTTCTTTAGTGTAATATCGTAGACTCGACTCGCGAAGCTGAAACGAAAGGCAAAGTAAAACAAAGGAAGAAAAAAGACAAAGAGATATGGTTGTGGCTTCAATCAGTGCAGGCGCTTAAGTGACACGTAATCACAACGGCCGTGTTTATTTATATATGCTATATCAACTCTGGCAGCTTGATAAAAGGGGAGATAACTCTAAATGCAAAACATTACACCCCATCTACTTCATTAAAGTCCGATATCCAGTCCATGTGTGTGTGAGAGTGTCTTATATGTATGGTAAGAAGACGGAAGCACAGTCCATCTTGCTCACTTATTTTTTGTGGTGTGTATTTGTGTAAACGGATGAATGAGGGGGTGGAAGTCTATCGGAGAAAAGAGTTCACTCTGACCCTTTAAAGTAAATTTCGCCGAATTAAGTTAGTTGGAGACCTGTTGCCTCAGTTACAGAAAATCGAAAGTTTTAGGCAAAATACAACAGTCCTTAGTGTATTTGTTGAATAATAAAACTTCCTCCAGTTTTCTAGTCATCAACATCAAGAGTGGACGGGTCAAGGCTGGAACAGAATATTTCGTTATATAGGTGTTCTGTCTGTTCAAATAGTTTATCCAGCGTGGGAAACTTTTTCTCCAAACGAATATTCCTGAAACTGCTTTTCTACTGAACCTCATGGGTTGACTTCATGAACCATCTGTACATTTCATCACGTTGGATTGATGTCTACCAGGAAAAAAAATAGCTACACCATACACCTTTCATTTTTTTCAATATCCGAATCTTTGCATCAAGCTATGATTTTTCAATTCCTTGTATATGTGCTCCTAAGTTGGGATCGACAAAATTTGGCTGATGATTTACAGAAAAATGACGAAAACTGAATTAGTTTGAATTAGTATAAGCTCTCCATTTGTCGGAATAGATTACTGAGCCTACAGCGACTTCTCGTTGAATGATTGGCTGAAGTGTCGCACGGTCTCTTCCTTGAATTAGGATTAACGTTAGGGGTTAGGATTCCAGGCCAGGTAACAACACATTCTTCCTAAACAAATTAGAAGTGCTTCCCTTGCTCATGTACCGTGTTGATTGCAATATGAGGTGTAGATCGCATAACAAAGTGTAGATATCATACCAAAGTAGACTTATGATACGTAGATAACAAGCCAAATAGGTCAGCGCATATTCTGAGACTATCAAGTTTTGCGTGTCACGAGTTGATTGGTTAATTGTGCATGTGTATTGCTGTAATAGCTTCAGCTGTCAAAGTAACAAAATTGCTCTCTATGAAAAATGTTAAGCAGTATATAGTCAAGAGCGACAGGAAGGCTCCTTTTTCATTGACTACTACACTGAGATGTAGGGGAGGGCGTCAGTCTTTTCCCAAGATTACTCCACTTACCCTTGATCTGTACATTTAAGAGTTTTTAGTTCATCTATTGTTATCTTTAAACGAGCATTGATCATTTTTCAACTATGTTTATTTTTCGAATAATTGGCCAAAGATTTTCGCAGTTAATCCACTTCTTCATGGAGATGTTCGATTAATCTTTTGTAAGATTAGCCATTTCTTTTTCCAGTCGCCCCTATTGTTTCTTCATATCGACCTGCTCATTGACACCGTTAATTACACCAAAGTTAATAAGCGTAATATCATTGTAATAATTCTTGATGTCTCTGAACGCTTTCTCGTGATTCTTCATCAACGTGTTTATTTGCCTACCCCTATTCTCTTCAATTTCATGAATTTCCAATATTTGTTTCATTGTAAGTTCATCCCGTAAAGCCTTCATTTTCTTTTCGAATTTGGATTCAGTATCTTTGGCTTTACATTCAAATGCAATTTGTAAATTCCTCATGTATTCATCGTTTTCAATTTGAGGGTTTTGATTGTATTTTGATGCGACAGTTCTTTCTCTTTCAATTTTACTTTCAGATCCTGTTTGTCCTTGCGTATATTCGTCTCGTTAGTTCGTTTGCCATCTTCGCCCAATTTCAGCCAATGTTGCTTTGATGTTTCTACACTAATACTTCGCCCAATTTCAGCCAATGTTGCTTTGATGTTTCTACACTAATACTTCGCCCAATTTCAGCCAATGTTGCTTTGATGTTTCTACACTAATACTTCGCCCAATTTAAGCCAATGTTGCTTTGATGTTTCTACACTAATACTTCGCCCAATTTCAGCCAATGTTGCTTTGATGTTTCTACACTAATACTTCGCCCAATTTCAGCCAATGTTGCTTTGATGTTTCTACACTAATACTTCGCCCAATTTCAGCCAATGTTGCTTTGATGTTTCTACACTAATACTTCGCCCAATTTCAGCCAATGTTGCTTTGATGTTTCTACACTAATACTTCGCCCAATTTCAGCCAATGTTGCTTTGATGTTTCTACACTAATACTTCGCCCAATTTCAGCCAATGTTGCTTTGATGTTTCTACACTAATACTTCGCCCAATTTCAGCCAATGTTGCTTTGATGTTTCTACACTAATACTTCGCCCAATTTCAGCCAATGTTGCTTTGATGTTTCTACACTAATACTTCGCCCAATTTCAGCCAATGTTGCTTTGATGTTTCTACACTAATACTTCGCCCAATTTCAGCCAATGTTGCTTTGATGTTTCTACACTAATACTTCGCCCAATTTCAGCCAATGTTGCTTTGATGTTTCTACACTAATACTTCGCCCAATTTAAGCCAATGTTGCTTTGATGTTTCTACACTAATACTTCGCCCAATTTCAGCCAATGTTGCTTTGATGTTTCTACACTAATACTTCGCCCAATTTCAGCCAATGTTGCTTTGATGTTTCTACACTAATACTTCGCCCAATTTCAGCCAATGTTGCTTTGATGTTTCTACACTAATACTTCGCCCAATTTCAGCCAATGTTGCTTTGATGTTTCTACACTAATACTTCGCCCAATTTCAGCCAATGTTGCTTTGATGTTTCTACACTAATACTTCGCCCAATTTCAGCCAATGTTGCTTTGATGTTTCTACACTAATACTTCGCCCAATTTCAGCCAATGTTGCTTTGATGTTTCTACACTAATACTTCGCCCAATTTCAGCCAATGTTGCTTTGATGTTACTACACTAATACTTCGCCCAATTTCAGCCAATGTTGCTTTGATGTTTCTACACTAATACTTCGCCCAATTTCAGCCAATGTTGCTTTGATGTTTCTACACCAATACTTCGCCCAATTTCAGCCAATGTTGCTTTGATGTTTCTACACTAATACTTCGCCCAATTTCAGCCAATGTTGCTTTGATGTTTCTACACTAATACTTCGCCCAATTTCAGCCAATGTTGCTTTGATGTTTCTACACTAATACTTCGCCCAATTTCAGCCAATGTTGCTTTGATGTTTCTACACTAATACTTCGCCCAATTTCAGCCAATGTTGCTTTGATGTTTCTACACTAATACTTCGCCCAATTTCAGCCAATGTTGCTTTGATGTTTCTACACTAATACTTCGCCCAATTTCAGCCAATGTTGCTTTGATGTTTCTACACTAATACTTCGCCCAATTTCAGCCAATGTTGCTTTGATGTTTCTACACTAATACTTTGCCCAATTTCAGCCAATGTTGCTTTGATGTTCCTACACTAATACTTCGCCCAATTTCAGCCAATGTTGCTTTGATGTTTCTACACTAATACTTCGCCCAATTTCAGCCAATGTTGCTTTGATGTTTCTACACTAATACTTCGCCCAATTTCAGCCAATGTTGCTTTGATGTTTCTACACTAATACTTCGCCCAATTTCAGCCAATGTTGCTTTGATGTTTCTACACTAATACTTCGCCCAATTTCAGCCAATGTTGCTTTGATGTTTCTACACTAATACTTCGCCCAATTTAAGCCAATGTTGCTTTGATGTTTCTACACTAATACTTCGCCCAATTTAAGCCAATGTTGCTTTGATGTTTCTACACTAATACTTCGCCCAATTTCAGCCAATGTTGCTTTGATGTTTCTATACTAATACTTCGCCCAATTTCAGCCAATGTTGCTTTGATGTTTTTACACTAATACTTCACTGTTTGTTTATACACCAGTTTGGAATTTCAGACTTGCGCGAAGTGGTTATTTTTAAGACAGTTCCTACAGTCCTGCCCCTTGGCGGGACACGTCACATGTGTTGCCGAGTGTTCACAGTAGTGGCAAACATGTCCGCCATTTGTGTTTAGTATCCCACGTGGTCGGGACCTTGGAGTAAAATGGCGACTATTATTTCGTGTGTATTTATGGTAGCGTTCGCTGTTTGAGTTGTTAGTATTTTTACTGACTTCTTTTCTGCGTGTGTACCGATTGTCAAAGCAATATATATATGTGTGTGTGTGTGTGTGTTTATATATACATATATTTATGTATTTATATTTAGGTTAGCTCTTAATATCATATTACTTGTCCTCTACTCGCATATTGTACCGAGGTCAATCACAGTGAACAGAGTTTTCGAAGTTATGTTACCGTATCATGAAGAAATATGGTGAGTCAACTTCTGGAATGAAAGAGATAAAAAGGTAGAATCTGAGTTTATGTAGTAATTAAATGTTGGGTTGAATGTAGATAAATGATTCGCCGATTAAATATTGTTCTCTCCCCCTCCTTACCACCCTCCAAAAATCTGAAATTATTGCTAAGCTGTCTTATCTCTTTCAGCTTTAAAAATTTTTACGTCGCCTGAGGAAGCTCTATTTCGAAAAATAAAATTGCAGTCGAAACATGTATTCATTCATGTAGCCAATAATGCTTGTATAAATAAAAAAGAAATATGCTATAATAAAGATCAGCTTGTTATTGAGCACTATTGTATAAATATTGGAATTCCATTGGATTTACATCTAGGAAAGGTCAATACAATCGCTATATATATATATATATATATATATATATATATATATATATATATATATATATATATATATATATATATATATATACAGGGTGTTTCAAAAGTCTTGGGAACATTACAAATGCGTATATCTCATGAACTATTCCAGGTAGAAAAATGAAACTGGTGCCATTTTAAAGCTTGCTTAATCAAGTTTTTGGTCATACTAATGATTTTCGTGTTATCTTTTCAGGTGCAGTAATGGCGTTCTCTAAACAAGACAAGGCATTTTGCGTCCTCCAATTTGCAAAGACTGAATCGTGGACATGTGTTCAACGTGCATTTCGCAGGAAATTTAAAAAAGAAGCCCCTGAAAGGAAATCCATTGTCAGATGGCATGCTAAATTTGTGAAAGATGGGTGTTTGTGCCCAAGTAAGCGAACAGGTCGCCCTTCAACTTCACAAGATGCAGTTGAGCAAGTTCGGACAGCCTTTCAGCGGAGCCCTCGTAAATCAGTGAGAAGAGCCAGCAGGGAACTTCAGCTTGCTCCAGCAACTGTCTGGCGTGTCTTAAGGAAACGACTGCAAATGGTACCTTACAAGCTCAAGTTGGTCCAAAAGTTGAAGGACACTGATAAGCCACTTCGCCGTGACTTTTGCATTGCAATGCAAGAGAAGTTGGAAGATAACGGCTTTGATGACCGGCTTGTTTTTAGTGATGAGGCGAACTTCCATCTGAATGGCAAAGTTAACAAGCATAACACTCGCATATGGGGTACTGAGAATCCTCATGAACTTCTTGAGCACGAGCGAGATTCACCAAAAGTGAACGTGTTTTGTGCAATTTCCAAGAAAGGTGTCTATGGACCGTTCTTCTTTGAAGAGGCAACTATCACTGGTGAATCTTATCTCAACATGCTGGAAGACTGGTTAATGGGTCAGTTGGAACAAGCAGAATCTGATGACTTCATTTTTCAACAAGATGGTGCACCACCACACTGGAGTCTTAGAGTAAAGCAGTTTCTTAACACAAGGCTGCCTGGTAGATGGATTGGGAGATCTGGGCGAGGTGATGACGTTCTCATGCCCTGGCCTCCTAGGTCTCCAGATCTTACCCCGTGTGACTTTTTCCTTTGGGGCTTTGTCAAGCAACAAGTCTATGTGCCGCCCCTTCCAAGAGATATTGACGAACTAAAGGCTCGAGTAACGGCAGTTGTGGGAACCATTGACGTCAAGATGCTGGAACGCGTTTGGCAGGAAATGGACTATCGAATAGATGTCTGCCGTGTGACGAATGGTGCTCATATTGAGCAACTTTGAAGATTCCCCACAAAACTTGAAACTTTAACCTTTCCAACGGTACCAATTTCATTTTTCAACTCCTAATAGTTTTTGAGTTATTAAATATCGTTATGTTCCCAAGACTTTTGAAACACCCTGTATATATATATATATATATATATATATATATATATATATATATATATATATATATATATATATTTATATATATATATATATATATATATACTGTAGAAGTTAGATAGCAAACAACTGCCTACACAGTAATACATTTACTTCGGGCTAACGATACATAAATAAATAAATAAATAAGTAAAAA
>OY744522.1:25671119-25696119 GCA_963556195.1 Sepiola atlantica
CCCCAAATTCGGGACATTTCTAAGCCCTAACTTGAGTGATTCCAGCTCTATTTTCAACGGCCATTTACTAAGTATTTAAATCGTATAAAAATGAGAGATTAAACATCAGTTGGCATTTCATGCTCTGTCCGAGATCTTTTTAGGAGTAAGAAATACTATAAACACCTTATGACAATCAGCATAGGCCAGGGATAATCTCTATCAAGGTCCTGATAAACCTTGGGCAAGGTGTTTGTTCCCTATCCCGAAAATCAACTTTATCAACACATTATACCTTTTCTCTGTCTATTTTACTTCAGAAACAATGTAAGAAATATTCTAAAATATTAAGAACATGAACTGACTGTATTCGACATCAAATAACGCGAAAGGGGTTGATATGCCGTACAATAAAACAGAAAACAAACAAATTCCTAACAAGTTTCACATTTGAATGTTCAAATAGCCTAAACGTAAATAGTGAACACACGAACAGACTGGCGGACCACGTCTCATATGAATATATAATTTGACGTAACATACACACGATTTGAAAGAGCGAGGGGTCTGTTTCCACCGCCTTTACTCTCTCGCTGCATCCTCTTTGTCGCCCAACTCCCTAACCCTAACCCTAACCTAACTCAATTCATTGTCATCAAAATTCATTCCAAGACAAATACGCTTTTCTAATCGAACTGCAAACACCTTGCGTCGAATGGCCATCACCCAACCGCAATCCGTGCCGTCGGGGACACAAAGAGAATGTTCCCCTCCCCATTATTTATGGCGTCGCTTCTCTTACGGATTCATTGGGCAGGAATTGATTGGAAAATTCATAGTTTTTGATAACGTTAGGAAGTGTGCGGGCTGGTTGGTAGAGGGCGCTATTTGACAAAAGGCGGGAAAAGAATTGGATGTAATGGCGGGAAGGGAAAATCCGCTTATCTCTGGCTGAACATCTGCAGGACAGAAGAAAGATGGCGGCGATCGATGAGGATTTTTTATTATCGAATAGCCACACCCAGTTATTACAATGGACGGGCGGATAGAGCAACAGAATAAGGGTTAGGGGTAGGGTTAGGGTTAGGGTTAGGGTTAGAATAAGATGTGTGGGTGTTGGACGGAGAAAGCGAATTGAAAAAAATTTTGAAAGAGTCTGAAGAAAATAAGGATAAAAAGATTATGAAAGGAAAGACAAAGATGGACAGGAAACAGAAAATAAAAAAAATAAAGATGCGTTTGAATTATTACTAATAGTAGTATTATTAACTCTGGGAATAACCAATAGCATTAAATACGAGAATAAATGTCAGTATTATTGTCTACAAGAATAATCATTAACATTAAATACAAGAATAACCATTATTATTATTTGTACTCACTAGGAGTTCTCACACAGATCATCATCAGTGATTGCTCACCGACAACAACCAGTGGTATTTCCTGGAGTCTGAGTGACAACAAGCCTCCCCGGATTTCTAGTATTCTTCACCTCTTTTCGATAACGATGCGGTATCGCAACAGTCTCTTACCATTTATTTCTCGCTGGTACGGACAATTGGTCTCCTCTGGGTCTCCTCTGGGATTTGGGTGGCAATAAGCCTCCCCAAGGTCCCAGTATTCTCTGCACTTTTCCAGTGGAGGTCTGGTTTGTGCTGTCCCTCCTCGGTCTTCTCATCCTCCTCGACCCTCTACAAATATGTTGTCTGGTGTCAGCCTAGGCCGGCACTATTTAAAAAAAAAAAAAATAAATAAATAAAATAATATATTTTTAATTAATAAAAGAAAAAAAAATGATAATTTAAAAAAAATTTTTAAATTTTTTCCTTTTTTTCCTTTCAATTCCTTAATTTTTTTCCTTTTCTCTTTCCTTATTTAAAATTTTTTTATTTTATTTCCTTTTAATTTTAAAAAAATTTGGGTGGGGAGGGTGGGGTGTGGAGATTATTATTATTATTATTATTATTATTATTATTATTATTATTATTATTATTATTATTATTATTTCATAGTAGTCTCAACTTTTGGATGTTTTTAGTTGGAGTTTTTTCTTTTTTGAACATCAAGTCAATTCTCTTGACCCTAGACATTCAAGCTATACCTTAACACCTTCGCTGTTACAGGCAGAATTGAAAAAGAAATTGTCTTATCAATCTGTTTAAGCCATTTATGGTGGCTTTCCGTTATGGTTCCAAGCGTTCCAATTATAACGGGAATCACCTTTACTTCTTTACATTTCCATAGTCGTTTGTGTTCTTTCTCCTGCACTCTGGTATCGAAGGGGCAGGCTATATCAATGATTAAGCAAGTTCTCTTGTTTTTGTTTAGAAAGATTAAGTCGGGGTTGGAATGTTCAAAAACCTTATCAGTCTATACGCATGCCCCAAAGAAGTTTGACATTGTCGTTCGTTTTCCTGTACCACTTCTGTCTTATGCTCATACCACTTCTCATTATGGTCCAATCAATTATTATTATTATTATTATTATTATTATTATTATTATTATTATTATTATTATTATTATTATTATTATTTACTCACTAGGAGTTATCACACAGGTCATCGTCAGTGATCGCCCACTGCCAACAACCTGTGGTATTCCCTGGAGTCTGAGTGACAACAAGTCTCCTCAGACTTCCAGTATGCTCCACCTCTTTTCGTTCATCACCGCTGATGACCTTGCGGTATCGCAACAGCAACCTACCACCGATTTCCCGCTGATAAGGGCCATTGGTCCCCTCTGGGGCCCGAGTGACAACAAGCCCCCCCAAGGTCCCAGAGCTGTCCGCGCTCTTCCAGTGGAGGTCTGGTTTGCGCTTTCCCTCCTCGATCCTCTGTCCATAATTTTCGTGGCGTCAGCCTATGCTTGCGCCTCTCTCGTACGGTTGTATTTTCCCCGGTTCTGTTGTCTTGTGCTTCAATGTGTTTGTTCCCATGCGTTGCTTATGTGGGTTGGTTTCCGCATTCGAGGACATTTCTAAGGATTGTAGCTGTTTTGATCATTACTGTCCTTTGTATGGTTTCAGTTATCCCTTTGATTCCTATTTCTCCTAGTCTTTTCTCCATGTTTTTGGGGACTGTTCCTAGTGCTCCTATGATTATTGGTGTTATACTGACTTTCTTCATGTTCCATATTCCTTTCAATTCTCTGGCAAGTTCAGTATATTTGTTTCTTTTTTCCGTCTCTTTGATCATCACTCTGTGGTCCGCTGGAACGGCAAAGTCTACGATTTTGCAGGGTTTTTCTTTCTTGTTGATTATTATCATATCCGGTCTCCTTGCTGTTATGGGTTTGTCTGTTTGTACATTCATATCCCATATGATTTTGTGTTTTTCGTTTTCTGGTACAGTTTCTGGTTTGTGTTTGTACCGTTTTTTTGCATATTCGAAATTCAGTTGTTTGCACATTTCCCGGTGTACTTCTTTCCCCATGCTGTCATGTCTGTTCTTGTATTCCCTTTGTGCTAGCTTGCTGCATTCACTTATTATATGATTTGTCCACACACTCGGCATTTGTTGTTTTCCTGGGTTTCATCTATCTTTGCTTTAATAAAGTTTGTCCTAATCGCATTGTTCTGTGCGGCCGTCAGCAGAGATTCCGTTTCTCTGTTCAAGTGTCCTTTTCTTAGCCATGCCCAGCTGTTTTCATTGGCTTCATCGCTTGTGAGTCTTATAAAGCGTCCATGTAGTTGTTTTTCTTCCCACTTTTCCTTTCTTGTCTTTTTGTTTCTGGGTTCAGTGCTTCCGGGGTTGTTTGTTGGGCTGGTGTCTCTTGCTGTGGTGATCAGTCTTTCCGTGTTCCGGGTTACATATTTCTCCAGCTCTTTTTTGGTGTCTTCCACACAGTCTTCTATACTTACCAGTCCTCTACCTCCTTCATTTCTTTTCATGTAGAGTCTGTCCCTATCGTCTTTTGGGTGCAATGCATTGTGCATGGTCATTAGTTTTCTAGTCCTCTGGTCAAAGTGCCTGAGTTCTTCTTTGGTCCAGCCTATGAATGGTCCAGAGTATCTTATTAGTGATACAGCCCATGTGTTTATCCATTTTACTAGGTTTCTGCTATATAGTTTAGTTTCTAAGAGTTTCCTTGTTCTTCGTAGATATTCTTTTCCAATCTTCTCTTTCATTTCTGTATATTTGATTGTGTCTGCTTCCAGAACTCCCAGGTATTTATAACTAACTTGTTCTCCTAACGCCCTCATCTCCTCTTGGTTGGGGAGTTCTATACCTTCTGTCGTCTCCAGTTTACTTCTTTTGATCTCTAGCAGTGCACATTTTTCTATTCCAAACTCCATTTGGATATCCTGGCTGAATATCCTGGTTGTATTTATCAGCTTTTCCAGTTCTTTTTTGTTTTTTGCAAACAGTTTAAGGTCATCCATGTACATCAGGTGGTTTATTCTTTGTTCTGTATCCGTAAACCTGTATCCGGCATCACACTTTCTGAGTATGTAGTTGAGTGGCATCATGGCTATTATAAACAATAGTGGTGATAGAAAGTCTCCTTGAAAAATGCCACTCTGTATTTTTTTATCTCAGACAGGTATTGTCCTCCGGCTGTCAGTTTTAGTCTCCATGTTTCCATTGCTTTCTGGATGAGATTAATAATCCTGTCTGGTATCTTGTATATTTTTAAGCATTCAATTATCCATGTTTGGGGGATCCTGTCGTAGGTTTTCTTGTAGTCAATCCATGCCATGGTTATGTTCTTTTGTCTGCTCTTCACCTCCTTCAGGGTCTTTTGATCAATGTATAGTAGATCATGTGCCCCTCTTTGTCCTTTCCGGCATCCTTTTTGTTCCTCGGGGAGCAGTCCACGTTTGTCTAGGGATTGGTAGGTTTGTTCTCTCAGTTGTGCTGTGAGAATTTTCCACATTATTGGTAGACATGTTATCGGTCTGTAGTTCCTTTTTTGGGGTCTTTTTGTATTAATGTTGTTCTATCTTCCGTCATCGATTCTGGTACGTCTGTTTTGCGGATACATCCACTCAGTTTCTGCGCTAGTCTTTCATGCAGGGTCGTGAATTTTTAAAACCAGTATGCATGTATTCCATCGTGGCCTGGTGCTTTCCAGTTTGCCATTTTTCTTAGGGTTTTCTTGGTTGTTTCTTTGTTGATTTTTGTTTCGGTTCCTACTTCGATTTCCTGCAGTTCATCTTTCATGTTTTTCAATACTTGGGCATTCTTGTTGTGCTTTTTTGGTTCTTCCCATATCTTGCTCCAGAATTGTTTTGTTTCTGTTGGATTCGGTTGCTCTGTCGTGGTTTTTTCTCCATTTACGTTTTTGTAAAACTGGCTTTCATTGTTTTCAAAGGTCCTGTTCTGTTTGCTCTGTTCTGATTTGTACCGGTATCGTCTCAGTCTTCCTTCTATTGCTGCTATCCGTTGTTTTATTTCTTCATGTTTCTCATTTACTTTTTCCTTGCGTTTCTGATTTTTGCTTCTTAATCGTTTCATGTCCTCCTTCCTTCTGTTCACGGTTTTAGCTTCTTTCCGAAGTTTGGTGATCTGGGTTTCCAGTCTGATTTCCCATCCAGGTTTTGTCGGTCCTTTCTTTTGTCCATTCTCTTCGTTTCTTAGTTTCATACTTACCGATTTTGCCCCTGCATATTATTATTATTATTATTATTATTATTATTATTATTATTATTATTATTATTATTATTATTATTATTATTTGTACTCAGTAGGACTTTTCACACATGTCATCAGTGATTGCTCACCGACAACCGGTGGTATTCCCTGTAGTCTGAGTGACAACAAGTCTCCACAGATTTCCAGTATTCTCCACCTCTTTTCGATAGCACCGCAAATAACCTTGCAGTATCGCAACAGCCGTTTACCATTGATTTCTCGTTGGTAAGGGCCATTGGTCTTTTCTAGGATTTGGGTGGCAATAAGCCTCCCCAAGGTCCCAGCACTCTCTGCACTTCCAGTGGAGGTCTGGATTGTGCTGTCCCTCCTCGGTCTTCTCATCCTCCTTGACCCTATGCAAATATTTTGTGTGGTGTCAGCCTAGGCTTATACCTTTTTTTCTTTTTATAAATTTTCTTTTATTTATTTTTTTCTGGGGGGGGGGGAGAGCGGAGGAGCTGATGGTGTTTCTTGCTATTTCTGTTCATTAGTTCATTTTTGTGTTGTGTCAGTTGAGGCCGGTGTAATTTATTCAGGCAGGGGAGCTCATAAAGTGATGTTTATTGCATTTTTTGTTCCTTAGTTTGTGATGTGGTGTTCTTTCTGTGGTTTTGTTTTCTTTCTCTTGTAGATTCCATGTGACCCTTCGTAGCTTATGCGGGTTGGTTTCCGCATTCGATGATTTTTCTTAAGATTGCAGCTGTTTTGATCATTGCCGTCTTTTTTTATTATTATTAGTAGTATTAGTATTATTAATTAATTAATTACACACATTAGATGCGCACATTAGTTTCACAAATAAAAAAATCCCTTCGTTTTTGTCCTGTTTTTCAATACCGGAATATTTCAACTTTTTTGCATAGTAACAGCCTTCTATGACCACCTCTATATACATATGACCCACAAGACAAACTACATCCCATTATGAAAATTATATTGACTAGTTTTATTAACTACAAAAAATCGGTATTTTTAATCACAAAACTGTGTATTAGTTTTACTAATTGCAATAATAATTAGTATTAATATCTACAGGAATATTTATTCGAATATAAACTACAATAATATCTATCAGTGTCATGAACTACAAAACTGATCAAACTGCCTACTTCTAAGAGTATCAAGTTAACGACAAGAATAATCATCGGTGTTATCTGGAAGAATTATTAGAAGCAGTAACTTCAAGAATAATCAGTTAATTAAATTAATAAAAATTAACTACGATAACAAAATATATTGCTGACTACAACACGACCTATCAATAATATTATTTAAAAAATATCTATCAATTTAAATATCTACAAGAATTACTAAATATAATAATATATGTGTGCGTGTGTATTTAAGCAGATTGTTTTATTAAGTCAAACGTTATTAAATAACACGGAGTTTTATTCGTTTTTTATAGGCTTTTATATTTATATATTTTTTAAATTTTCAGAATAGTCCATTTGGTAGTCCGATACAATTGGTATCTATAAGTTCTGCGGGTTTCTCATTCCATATTTTCGCGAGTACTTTCGATTTAATTCATATCATTATCATCAGGCGGGGTTAGTCGTAAGTTGTTTTTTACGCTCGTTTTACAGTTGTTAATATTAGCCGTTGATGATTCAAATTTAAAGTATTTGCGAAAATATGGAACCAGAAAAATCCAGGGAACTTTTATATACCAATTTGATCGAATACCAAATAGAAATAAAATATTCCTATTTCATATATATATATATATATATATATATATATATATATATATATATATATATATATATATATGAAATAAATATTCCTATTTCACACACACACATATATATATATATATATATATATATATATATATATATGAGAAAGGGAAGTAATCCGACGTAATGGGAAATGAAAAAGGAAGAGCCGTCCACATTCATTTCACTCTCTGCTACTGACTGACTTCTCTCAGCCCGGACCTTGGTCAACCGCTCTTAGTAGCCATGGCTACTACTTTTTCTCATCAACCCATCATGTCAACCCAATATTTTGATGTACTTGCATGACATTTTTCTTAAAATTATCATCCTGAGGAAGTCTTACAATAAAGACGAAACGTATATGAATATATAAAAAATATCTCTTGGTTTTTCCTTTTTCATTTCCCATATATATATATATATATATATATATATATATATAAATGTACAAACAAAAAGAATACCCGTTCCAGGACGGGTAAAATTAATACTCCGAACAGTACAGTTTTGCACCACTTTTATGTCATCTTACAGAAACTAAACTCAAGATATAATGATACTAAAGTTTATGTCTAGACTCCTTATTTTAATTTTGATCAAAATTCATTACGTTATTTTGATTTCAGAAAAATGTCTAGAATTTTAGTTTTAAGCTTAAAAGTAATTAAAAAGTCATTGAAATTTAGGGAATCTTTTTTAATTGGTGTCCAATGACTATAGATCAAATTCAATGCAAATCGGAAATATTTTAATTTTCAAATGGGAGATAGTGCTTATATTATGCGCCCTAAAACACTTTACAATACTCCAAAATACTTAAAATTTGGTAAAATTTCACAAAAATAGGAGGTATCTGAATTTTAACGAAGGAGTTCCACCCCCTTTTTTCCACCCTTTGCATAAAAGTAAATTAAATTACATATAGAACATATTTGGACCCTTTACGCCTAACAGTGTATTCTAAAATGCATAATGACTAGTTAATTAGTTTAGGAGTTTATGTTGTACATACAAATATATAAAACAGATTACAACACATTACTAAACGAACGCCTAACAAAACACTACAGAAAGGCAAGGAACCGTGATATTGTCGATGAAATAAACTTGATCAACTCAAACCTACATGAAACTGGTAAAATCAGTAAAATTATATTGGAAAATACAAATGCGATCACTAAATGAAAGCTACATCTAAATCAATTGATTAACACGATCAATGCAATTAATTGGTTCAATGAGATCGGAGAAAAGAACCATTGTGCTTTCAGCCAATTCGATATAATGGATTACTACACTTCAATTACAAAGGAGTTATTTCACAAGGCCTTTTACTTCGCGATATTACCAGCGAATAAATAGATATCATATATACGTGTCGTAATATAATATAAGTACTAATTTGTAATAATGAACAACGGGTAAAACAGATTCTGCGGATTCATTTGATGTGACGATGGGCTCACTTGCTTCTGCTGTGATGTTTGATTTACTATTTTATATAAACTTACTGAATCGGGTGTGATTAATGTTTAGGATATAGGACTATATAGAGGTGATGGTCCGGCTATAGTTAGAAATACCACCAACTCCAAAGCTGACAAAATTTAAAAGTTTATACACAAAACTATGAAAAATCTAGGGAATTTAGATTACAAACTTCTTAAATATTACATTTGACCTTATTCATTACCCATATAAATCATATATACAATAAAACGATGACCAACTATATGTTAATCCCAAGTCAAATCACTCCTATTCTATTGTTAAAAATATCCCAATATCAATTAGCCATAGAATTAGCAATAATTTCTCTAATGAAGAATATTTTTAATAATAATAGTTATACATACAACAACGTTCTACAAAACAGTGGTTACGTTAGCACTAAAATTAAGTAGTATGGCAGAAATAACAGAAGTATTAGAAGGAAAAATAGAAAATGGAAAATTATTTGGTATGAATTTGATTTAATCTGTTAGGTAAATCAAAAATTGAACATATGTTTCTTACTCTTTTAAGTCGGCATTTTCCTGCAAACAACCCGCAACATAAAATATTTAATAAAAATACTGTTAAACCTCGCTATAGCTGTATAAATACCATAGAAAAAATAATTAAACTCCATAATAGACAGATCTTACATGGTAATCATAGAATTAGAAATACACAAGATAATAATAACGGCAATAATGAATGTAACGGTAGAGATAAGAATGAATATTCGCTACAATAAAATATTTAATAAAAATACTGTTAAACCTCGCTATAGCTGTACAATTACTCTAGAATAAATAATTAAAATCCATAATAGACAGATCTTAAACCGTAATAATAATCATAGAATTAATAATACACAAGATAATAATAACAACCATAATGAATGTAACTGTAGACATAAGAATGAATGTTCGCTACAAGAAAAAAATGTAACTAAAAGTATAGTTTATTTAAGAGCTGTGTTCCCAGTAAAAAATCTTAGTCTGGAAAAGAATTACAAGATTTTAAAACTTGAAGAAAGCTTTAACCCCATATAATACACAACCCCATTTGTTTTCTTGGTCTAAATGAAAAAAAAACTGACTATTATTAAGTTTCCTGCTAAAGATAAATTACTGAATCAAAGGGATAAAATATATATTAGCTGTGGACGTTTTAAACAGTTATCCTTGGGTAAATACAGTAATAACCTAGTGAACTCTTCATAACTTTCCATTAAAAAACTTTAATAAACTTACTTTCTGGTATGATAATAATAATTCTAACAATCCCGGTTAAGTATAAAACTAATATTACTTGAAATCCCTAAATAATTGTAATTGATTTAAGCTAACTAATTAATATGTAATTCAAATTTATAAATTGCAGTTAAGGGTTGTGTGGACAGTAGAATTTAGTAGGTAAATCGAAGTAAACTATAGTTAGTAATTAAGCTAATAATGTAATTGCTATTAATGAAGAAGAAAAAGAAGAAGAAGAAGAAGAAGAAGGAGGAGGAGGAGGATGATGATGATGATGATGATGATGATGATGATGATGATGATGATGATGATGATGATAATAATAATAATAATAATAATAATAATAATAATAATAATAATAATAATAATAATAATAATAATATTTGCCTAGTTTCCAGTATTTTCATACACTAGCAGGGATGGATTATTAAGTTTTATCATATCGTGCGCCTTGTCTGATTTTAGCGTTAATTTATATACTTGTGTAATCGTTATGGATATATACTCTTTGATGCATGTAAGTGATATATATGACTTTTCAAGAATTTTAGTTTGTTAAGATTATGATATTATATTTTTTTTTGAAATAGGAGTATTGAAAAATATTTACTTGTTTATTTATCCTTTTTTAGTATGAAATCAATAGGTTTAGTAAACACCAATTAAATCTTCTAATCAACGGATCTGAGTATTGATTTTTATATTAAACCCCAGTTAAATGTAGTGAAAATTCAAATTATTTTAAGTGACTGTAATTTTAGATAGATTCTTTCTTTAAACTTACGTATAATTTTATAAATATTTGCATGTGTAATGAATAAATGCGTGTGTGTACTATTACAATTAGTTTCCTATAATTTGTGTATGTTAACATTTAATATATGGTGAGATGTGTGCGTAGGCGGTTGGTTTTCTATCCATGTCTAGCCGATGGGAGTGTGTGTTTATGAATCTAGGTTGAGCTTGCCTGCTATTGATTCGAGTATGCGTACTGTTTGGGCGTGCGAGAGTGGGAGGAGGAGTTTTATGCGTACTGTGTGGTGTGTGTATATTTTATATCTGCATATGATTGATACTTAGGCCCTTCCAATGTTTAAGGGTTGCAAGGAGGGGTTGACTTCTGCTGATCGGTGATAATGACACGTTTACAAGAACCTTACTCCAACTATCTGGATAGCTAATGAGTTAATTTGTATTTGTCAATTTTATTCTGTCTGATTTCTTTTGCAACAATTTAATATTTAGTTGATCTTGCAGCTTCTGAAGTGATGTACTAACACCGAAACACTGGTTAACTTGCGTAGACTGTTATAATGTTTATATACGTTTATTCATAAATCTTTACTTTGTATTGAGTATTGATATTTAAAATATTGTTTGTAAGTTCATTTTACCAATATAGTTGAACTTAATTAATCCATTAATATTTATATATATATATATATATATATATATATATATATATATATATATATATATATATATATATATATATATTATAAAATGCATATATTTTTGTGTTTAATTCAATAGAATTGAATACTGGAGTAGAGTTTAATAGGAGCAGTATAAAATATACGTATGGCAAGTAAGTAACACAGAAATATCTGTTTAATTCCCGAGGGAAATCCTCAGGCTAAGTGCTGACCAACCGCATGCATGTTAAAGTAGAAATAGAATACGAAACATTGAAATAACATTACACAAGTTTACGGCAATTAAAACTGCCAGTAGCCCCCAAATCTACCCCCACCTCAAGAAATTAGACACGCACACGTGATGGAACAGATACAATGATTGTGAAGGGTAAAGGGGGTAGAAAGACCGACCTGGGAGAGAACCATCTAAACATTAACTGAAATGGCACAAAACAAACAGCCATGATAATTCTAAAGTAAACTGCTGTTGCGAGAACACAAAGAAGTTGAGAGTACTGGAAGTCTGAGAAAACTTGTTGTCACTCAAACTCCAGGGAACACGATCACTGATATTGACTCGTGTAAGGTGTCCTAATGATTAAATAATGATAAAGTCCCCCCCCCCAAAAAAAATTAGTACCGGCCTAGCTGACACCATGCAAAATATTTTTAGAGGGTCAAGGAGAAAGAGAAGACCGGGGAGGGACAGCACAAACTAGACTTCCACTGGTAGAGTGCGGAGTGTGCTGGGACCTTAGGGGAGGCTTATTACCACTCAAATCCCAGAGACCAATGTTCGTTACCAGCGAGAAATCAAGTATAAGTGTTGCATTACCCGTTCTTTCTGGGTACCCGGTAAGATCCAACAAGAATGACAAAGAACAGAACATATATGGAAACACTTCGGTTTTCTTTATTTCCCATCACCGGATGGTTTACGCCGGCTACGCACACATATATAACAATCTTTTGACATACTTTTGTCTTATGAAAATCTTTTTCTTGCTGAGGTCACAGACTTAGTTTCTGCTAAAAAAACTCGTTCATATATACATCCGATTGTAAAGCAAGTTGCTCTGCATTGTCTATCCGAGGGTGAACTGAAGCAATTGTCCCACAAGCACTTCCAATTGTCTGTTTGATGAAATACAAGTATGGGGATTCCTTCACATACCAACTTGCTTATCAGTCGCATTTTAAGTTGGCAGACACGAAAACCTAACAGCAAGACGGGCTTGGGTACCATAGCCAATAAAGCTTCATCGGTGCCATACACATGGGTAAACTCCCATTCTTCCGGTATTTCGATACTCCGATCACGAAGCACTCCGGCTCTTCGCGTTTCTGAAACCGCCGCCTTTCAAGTCTCGCTTGCACTGCGGAACCTTCTCCCTTTTAATATTTATCAAGTCGATTTCTTTCTTTCTCGACGTCCCACCCACAATGGACTCGTCCACGATTCATTTTTGCCACTCTTCATTATCTTACATAAGCATGGTTATTTGCGGTGGTTATCGAGGTTGAGAATACTGGAAAACTGGGGAGACTTGCTGTCATTTAGACGCCAGGGAATACCACCGGTTGTCGGTGAACAATCACTGATGACCTGTGTGAGAACTCCTAGTGAATACAAATAATAATAATAATAATAATAATAGTAGTAGTAGTAGTAGTAGTAGTAGTAGTAGTAGTAGTAGTAGTAGTAATAATAATAATAATAATAATAATAATAATAATAATAATAGTAACATTGTGGAAAACCCTAATGGGGGAATCCAGAGAAAAGAGCTACCCCTCCCTTAATAATCGTGCACTCTCGCCGAAGAGAAGAAAGAATACCGAAAATAGAACAAAGGGAACGTAGCCTGTTATGAATAAATCAAAATACACTGAAAGAGGTAAAAATAAAACAGGAGAAAGACCATTGCCATGGTATAGAATGATTATAAGAAAGCTTACGACAGAATATCCCCCTAAGTATGCATAATTGAGTGTTTCAAGATGTGCAAAATAGCAGACAAAATTATAAAATTATAGCAATGGAAGCATGGAGACTGTAATGCACAGCTGGAAGAGAACGTCTGTCTGGGATAAAAATACAGAGTGGCATTTCCCAGGGACACTCTATCACCACTATGGTTTATCATAGCCATGATGCCACTCAACAATATACGCAGAAAGTGTAATGCTGAATACAACTTCACAGACAGAGAAGAAAGAATTAATCACCTCATTCGGAATGGAAAAATATGCACTAATAGATATGAAAAGAGAAAACTCCGAGACAGCAGAATTCAAAGAAGGAGAGAAGAGGGAAGAGTAGCCAGTAAGTATAGAATACTGTGGATAACACACAGAAAAAATGGAAAAAATAAATAACCCAGGACACAGAAAAGCTGATCACAGAAAGAGACACCGCCAAAATGAACAGTACAGGAGACATCGAATCTGGAAACAAAAATGCGAGAAAAGAAAATTTGGAGGAAGAAACAGCTACATAGACGATTTATAAAAGTGACCAGAGAAGAGATGCACAGACATGGCTACAAAAAGGACAGTTGAACAAAGAAAGAGAATCGCTGCTTACCGCCACACTGTACAACGCGATCAGAACAAGCTGTATGAAAGCAAAAGTACAAAACACAGGAAAACAGTAAATGTAGTCTATGTGGTCTAGAAGACGAAACGGCAAACCACATAATAAGTGAATACAGCGAACTAGCCCCAAATGAATAGAAAAACTGACACTACAGCGTGGAAAAGGCAGTCCATTTGGGAACTTTTCAAATGGCTGCATTTTGTACATGTAGACAGATTTTACAGACACAACCCGGAAACTGGAAAACGAAATGCACAAAATCCTCTGGGCATGAAGGTACAAACAGATAAACTCATCCAAGTAAAACGACTGGATGTCATAATAGTCAACAAGTCGCAAAAAAAGACTGCAAGATCGTAGATTTCGCCATCCCATCAGTTCATAGGGTGAAGATCAAAGAGACAGAAAAACGAAACAAATACATTGGACTTGCCAGAGAACTGAAAGGAATATGGAACATAAAGAAAGTCAACGTGATATAAATAATTGTAAGAGCATTAGTAATAATCTTGAAAAACCTGGAAAAAAGACGAGGAGAAATTGGAATCAAAGGGAATCCACTCGAATTCCAGAGGAAACAAATGGTGAGTAAATAATAATAATAATAATAATAATAATAATAATAATAATAATAATAATAATAATAATAATACAGACCGGAAGAAATTAGAATCAAAGGGAAAACTGGGACCATACAACGAACAGCAATGAGGAAAACGGCTGAAATTTTAAGGAAAATAGGAAGAAAACAAAAACACAAAAGAACGCCACTACATGGAACCAAGGAACAGAAAATGCAAGAAATTTCTATAAAACACCCCAAAAGTGATGGAACCAGCCCCGGCTGATACCACACAAAATAGTCGTGAAGGGTCAAGGAGAATGGAAAGACCGAGGAGAGAGACAGAGAGCACTAACCAGACCTCCACTGGAAGAGTGCTGAGAGTACTGGGACCCTTGGGAGACTTATTGTCATCCAAATCCCAGAGAAGACCAAAGGTCCTTGCCAGCGAGAAATCGATGGTAAGCGTCTGTTGTGATAACGCAAAGTCATTTGCAATAGTTATCGAAAGAGGTAGAAAATACTGGAAATCTGGGGAGACTTGCTGTCACTCATTCTCCAGGGAACCTCATAGGTTATTGTCAGTGAGCAATCACTGATGTTGACTTTCGTGAGAACTCCTAGTGAGTTGACAGTAATAATAACAAATAAATAAGTTCATATCTTTCAATATCTCATGCGTAAATTACCACAATAGATCCGATAATCCTTTTTGTATTGCTGGACAGATTACAATGGATGACTCAGAGAATAGATAGAATTGGTCGATTGATAGATAAGGGAAAGGAAGAAAAATAAGAAGAAAAGTAATGAAAAAGATGACGCGATGGAGGTGAGAGGGGAGGGGCATGTTGAAGGAAGGCAGAGAACGATTGGTTGAAAGAATGTGATTAGTGAGTCGGAGAAAGACGATTGGTTGATAAACGTAAAATGTTATGAAAAAAGGGATGGAATATGAGGGAGAAGCGGGAGGAGTAAGAGAATTGGGGAGGTGAAGAAAAAAGGAAGTGGGAGTGAATAGAAATTGTGCTTTTGTGTTGAGCGTCGAAGTTTGGGTATAAGGGTGATTGGTTTATACACGGCAATAATTTAATTGAATAGAAAGAAAGGGAAGGCAGGACGGTGATAAAATAGGAAGGAAAGAAAAAAGTGTGGGGGGGCATACAATGGATGGTCATTTATAGAGTACTGTAGTCATATTTGGGTTGGTGAATCTCTGCCCCATTTGAGGGTTCTTGATAAAGTGCAGGAACGTGTCTGTAATTTGATTGGCCCTACCCTTTATTCTTCTCTGCATCCTCTCTCTCACAGACATGATGTTGACAGTCTAAGTCATTTCTATAAATACTATTATGACATGTTCTTCAGACTGCTGACTGTTTTCCTCCTACCTATAACCTTGGTCTTGTCAAGACTAAGGCCAATAGGCATCTTCTGTCTTTGCGATAACCATATTTCGTTCTTGTTAGCTCCTTACATCAAGTGGCTTCATGCGTTGTCTGGAGTGCTTTCTATTGGAAAATAATAGATAGAACGAAAGAGGAAATGCAAGACAAAAACCGTACATAAAGAAAAAAACGAAAAGAACGAAAGGAATAAATGAAAGAATGAAAGAAAGGATTAAGGAATAAATGAAAGAATGAAAGAAAGGATGAAGGAATAAATGAAAGAATGAAAGAAAGGATGAAGGAATAAATGAAATAATGAAAGAAAGGATGAAGGAATAAATGAAAGAATAAAAGAATAAATGAAAGAATGAAAGAAAGGATGAAGGGATAAATGAAAGAATGAAAGAAAGGATGAAGGAATAAATGAAAGAATGAAAGAAAGGATGAAGGAATAAATGAAAGAATGAAAGAATAAATGAAAGAATGAAAGAAAGGATGAAGGGATAAATGAAAGAATGAAAGAAAGGATTAAGGAATAAATGAAAGAATGAAAGAAAGGATGAAGGAATAAATGAAAGAATGAATGAAAGGATGAAAGAATAAATGAAAGAATGAAAGAAAGGATGAAGGGATAAATGAAAGAATGAAAGAAAGGATGAAGGAATAAATGAAGAAAGAATTAGTGAAAGATGGAAAGAAAGAATATGAGGAAGAATTAGTGAAAGAATGAAAGAAAGAACTACAAGAACTATGAAAATAACCAGGGAAATAAAAGAAAGAAAGGCGAAGAAGGAAAAAACCCAAAATATTGAAAGTAAGGAGAGTAGAAAGTAGATCTTGGGTTTGCTTTTGGCAGCCTCGTAACTTTCGCTTCCCTTATTTTGTCGTTTCGTCTTCACATTCCATGAGCGATGTTTCTGACCAAGGGGGAAGAATCTATCCATCTAACACTTATCGTTGGCTAGTGTTTGACTTCGAAGTATTTACATTTTTATTTTTTATTTTTTTAGCTACTTACATCAAGTGGCTTCATGCCTTGTCTGGGGCGATTTCCACCTTTTTATAAAACAAGAAACAAATGAAGAAAGAAAGGTAGAAAATAAAAGAGATGTAAACAAAGAGACAAACAAAATACCAAAAAAATAAAGTTAGAAAACAAACAAGAAACAAACAACAGAAATAAGGAAATAAATCAACCAAACCAAAATGAAAATATGTCAGCAAGCGATTCGAATAAAAAATGGGAAACTCTTGAAAGATTAAAAAAGAATAAAACTAAAGAAAATAATAACATAGAAAAAAATAAAAATAAAAGAAACAAACGAAATAGAAAAAAAAAAAACAGGAAATAAATAGTGACAAATTTTCAAAATACACACAGAAAAGTTGCCATAAAATATTCAAGACAAATAATTAATACTTGTCTTAAAAAGAAGATACACAGAAAAGTTGCCATAAAATATTCAAGACAAATAATTAATACTTGTCTTAAAAAGAAGATACACAGAAAAGTTGCCATAAAATATTCAAGACAAATAATTAATACTTGTCTTAAAAAGAAGATACACAGAAAAGTTGCCATAAAATATTCAAGACAAATAATTAATACTTGTCTTAAAAAGAAGATACACAGAAAAGTTGCCATAAAATATTCAAGACAAATAATTAATACTTGTCTTAAAAAGAAGATACACAGAAAAGTTGCCATAAAATATTCAAGACAAATAATTAATACTTGTCTTAAAAAGAAGATACACAGAAAAGTTGCCATAAAATATTCAAGACAAATAATTAATACTTGTCTTAAAAAGAAGATACACAGAAAAGTTGCCATAAAATATTCAAGACAAATAATTAATACTTGTCTTAAAAAGAAGATACACAGAAAAGTTGCCATAAAATATTCAAGACAAATAATTAATACTTGTCTTAAAAAGAAGATACACAGAAAAGTTGCCATAAAATATTCAAGACAAATAATTAATACTTGTCTTAAAAAGAAGATACACAGAAAAGTTGCCATAAAATATTCAAGACAAATAATTAATACTTGTCTTAAAAAGAAGATACACAGAAAAGTTGCCATAAAATATTCAAGACAAATAATTAATACTTGTCTTAAAAAGAAGATACACAGAAAAGTTGCCATAAAATATTCAAGACAAATAATTAATACTTGTCTTAAAAAGAAGATACACAGAAAAGTTGCCATAAAATATTCAAGACAAATAATTAATACTTGTCTTAAAAAGAAGATACACAGAAAAGTTGCCATAAAATATTCAAGACAAATAATTAATACTTGTCTTAAAAAGAAGATACACAGAAAAGTTGCCATAAAATATTCAAGACAAATAATTAATACTTGTCTTAAAAAGAAGATACACAGAAAAGTTGCCATAAAATATTCAAGACAAATAATTAATACTTGTCTTAAAAAGAAGATACACAGAAAAGTTGCCATAAAATATTCAAGACAAATAATTAATACTTGTCTTAAAAAGAAGATACACAGAAAAGTTGCCATAAAATATTCAAGACAAATAATTAATACTTGTCTTAAAAAGAAGATACACAGAAAAGTTGCCATAAAATATTCAAGACAAATAATTAATACTTGTCTTAAAAAGAAGATACACAGAAAAGTTGCCATAAAATATTCAAGACAAATAATTAATACTTGTCTTAAAAAGAAGATACACAGAAAAGTTGCCATAAAATATTCAAGACAAATAATTAATACTTGTCTTAAAAAGAAGATACACAGAAAAGTTGCCATAAAATATTCAAGACAAATAATTAATACTTGTCTTAAAAAGAAGATACACAGAAAAGTTGCCATAAAATATTCAAGACAAATAATTAATACTTGTCTTAAAAAGAAGATACACAGAAAAGTTGCCATAAAATATTCAAGACAAATAATTAATACTTGTCTTAAAAAGAAGATACACAGAAAAGTTGCCATAAAATATTCAAGACAAATAATTAATACTTGTCTTAAAAAGAAGATACACAGAAAAGTTGCCATAAAATATTCAAGACAAATAATTAATACTTGTCTTAAAAAGAAGATATTACTATATATACATACTAATAGTATATATAGAGCGTTACCCGGGATGAAGTATTATTTTTTTACGTGGTTGTTTAAAAAATATTTCATATTAGTAATCGTCTTGGCCGGACGAAGTATTTAAAGAAAGAAATTGCAGCTAAGTACTCCGTTATTATATTACCAATAACACAGTACAACAATAAACAATAAAAATTAGCTAGTCAAAAGCAAAGTTTGATCTATCAGCTAAAATACTATTTTAGTCTGACGTTGAAAATTCGATAAGATAACTTTATGTGTTAGATAAGCATTGGTTTGAAAGTTTTAAAAGGAGCCAAATCGTTAGTCAACTAGTTAATTCTAGATTTAACCCAATACTAATTGAAATAGTAATGATTTAAGTATTTTTGTGATCCTAAGATTCGTTCATATCTTGTGCATGATATTTAATGGGCAAAATAATACGGGTGTCAGGGTTTCATGCCTTAATTTGAAAGCATCACAAACATAATTGCATATATAGGTTTCCGAGCATCATATCCTCGAGTGGCCTTTGGACCTTGATAAATGATGAGTAAATACACAGCATTATCATTCATGCTATGATTTTTTAGAGTGTTCGTTCGAAGATATTCATCAAAAATGACTCCTTAACTGCATGAAATGATTTGTTGGTACTTTTATCATAGAATGATCTGTTGGTACTTTTATCATAGAAGAATTTGTTGGTACTTTTATCATTGAATGATTTGTTGGTACTTTTATAATAGAATGCTTTGTTGGTACTTTATCATAGAATGAGCTGTTGGTACTTTTATCATAAAATAATTTGTTAGTACTTTTATCATAGAGTGATTTGTTGGTTCTTTTATCATAGAATGATTTGTTGGTACTTTTATCATAGAATGATCTGTTGGTACTTTTATCATAAAATGATTTGTTGGTACATTTATTATAGAAGCATTTTTTAGTACTTTTATCATACAATGATTTGTTGGTACTTTTACCATAGAATGATGTGTTGGTACTTTTATCATAGAATTATGTGTTGGTACTTTTATCATAGAAGGATGTGTTGGTACTTTTATCATAGAATGATTTGTTGGTACTTTTATCATAGAATTATGTGTTGGTACTTTTATCATAGAATGATGTGTTGGTACTTTTATCATAGAATGATCTGTTGGTAATTTTATTATATAATTATTTGATAGTAGTTTTATCACAAAATTATTTGTTAGTACTTTTATCATAGAATCATTTGTTGGTACTTTTATCATAGAAGAATTTCTTGGTACGTTTATCATAGAATTATGTGTTGGTTCTTTTATCATACAATGATTTGTTGGTGCATTTATCATAGAATGATTTGTTGGTACTTTTATCATAGAATGATTTGTTGGTACTTTTATCATAGAATGATTAGTTGGTACATTTACCATAGAATGATGTGTTAATATTTTCATCATAGAATAATTTGTTGGTACGTTTATCATAGAATTATTTGCTGGTACTTTTATCATAGAATTATTTGATAGTAGTTTTATCATAGAATTATGTGTTGATACTTTTATCATAGAATTATGTGTTGATACTTTTATCATAGAATGATTTTTTAGTACTTTTATCATAGAATGATGTGTCGGTACCTTTATGATAGACTGGTTTGTTGGTACTTTTATCATAGAATTATGTGTTGGTACTTTTATCCTAGAAGCATTTGTTGGTTCTTTTATCATAGCATTATGTGTTAGTATATTTATAATAGAATGATTTGTTGGTACTTTTATCATAGAATTATGTGTTGGTACTTTTATCATAGAATGATTTGTTGGTACTTTTATCAGAGAATTATTTGTTTGTATTTTTATCATAGAATTATTTGTTATTACTTTTATTATAAAATGATTTGTTGGTACGTTTATCATAGAATTATGTGTTGGTACTTTTATCATAAAATTATTTGTTGGTATATTTACCATAGAATGATGTGTTGGTACATTTATCATAGAATGATTTGTTGGTACTTTTGTCCTAGAAGTATTCGTTGTACTTTTATCATAGAATTATGTGTTGGTACTTTTATCATAGAATTATTTAATATTAGTTTTATCATAGAATGATGTGTTGGTACTTTTATCATAAAATGATTTGTTGGTACTTTTATCATAGAATTATGTGTTGGCACTTTAATCATAAAATTATTTGTTGGTACATTTACCATAGAATGATGTGTTGGTACTTTTATCATTCAATGATTAATTGGTACGTTTACCATATAATTATGTGTTGGTACCTTTATCATAAAATGATTTGTTGGTACTTTGATCATAGAATTATTGTTGGTACATTTACCATTGAATGATGTGTTGGTACTTTTATCATAGAATGATTTGTTGGTACCTTTATCATAGAAAGATTTGTTGGTACTTTTATCATAGAATCATGTGTTGGTACTTTTATCATAGAATGATGTATTGGTACTTTTATCATAGAATGATGTGTTGGTTCTTTTATCATAGAAATATTGTTGGTATTTTTATCATAGAATGATCTGTTGGTACTTTTACCATAGAATGGTTTGTTGGTACATTTACCATAGAATGATGTGTTAGTACTTTTATCATAGGAGTAATTTGTTGGTAATTTTATCATTAAATGGTTTGTTGGTACTTTAACCGTAGCATGATTTGTTTATATTTTTACCATAGAATGATGTGTTGGTTCTTTTGTCATAGAAGTATTTGTTGGTACTTTTATCATAGAATTATGTGTTGGTACTTTTATCATAGAATGATGTGTCGGTACTTTTATCATAGAATGATTTGTTGATACTTTTACCATAGAATGATGTGTATGTACATTTACCATAGAATTATGTGTTGGTACTTTTATCATAGAATGAATTTGTTGGTACTTTTATCATATAATTGTTTTTTTTGTACTTTAATCATAGAATTATTTGTTTGTACTTTTACAATAGAATGGTACTTTTGTCCAAAAAGTAGTTGTTGGTAGTTTTATCATAGAATTATGTGTTGGTACTTTTATCATAAAATGATTTGTTGGTACTTTTATCATCGAATGATTGGTTTGTACTTTTATCATATAATGATTTGTTAGTACTTTTATCATAGAATGCTTTGTTGGTACTTTTATCATAGAATGATTTTTTGGCACTTTATCATAGAATTATTCGTTAGTACTTTTATCATAGAATGATTTGTTGGTACGTTTATCATAGAATGATTTGTTGGTACGTTTATCATAGAATGATTTGTTGGTACTTTTATCATAGAATGATTGGTTGGTAGTTTATCATAGAATGATGTGTTGGTACTTTTATCATAGAATAGATTTGTCGGTACTTTTATCATAGAATGAATTTGTGGGTACTTTGATCATAGAATGGTTTGTTGGTTCTTTTACCATAGAATTATTTGTTAGCACTTCATCATAGAATTAATGTTGGTACTTTTATCATAGAATTAGTTGTTGGTATTTTTATAATAGAATTATTTGTTGGTACTTTTATCATAGAATGATTTGTTTGTACTTTTATTATAGAAGAACATGTTTTAGGTCTAAAACAACTAATTAAATGACGATAGAAACGATTTTTCGTTCATTTTACCATTCTTTCTCTATATTTGTCATACTTGATAATCTTTGTCTAAAATTGAGAGAGTTCTGAACGTCTCATATTTGATACGGGATATCACAGGTTACCGTTACAGGGTAAAACACGCGATATCACACGTTACACGTTACACGGTAAAAGAAACGCCTTATCCCTTAGATGTGTTACCTCATAATTTAGATTGTTGGGTCAGGCTTCTGCGAGGAACGTTGGGTCATTCTACCGTGTTAATAAAATACTCACACATGCCAGTATATTATATCTCTATCTACCCATGCATAAAGTATTGTTGTAACATCTGGGCTGGTACACCAATCACTATTCTCTCCCTCTTACATAGGGTTCAAACAAGAATCTATAATTTAATAGGTCCCTCACTGCCCACCAAGCTCCAGTCCCTTTCCTATCACCGCAATGTAGCACGCCTGTGCTTGCATAATTGCATATATAGGTTTCTGAGCAACATATCCTCGAGTGGCCTTTGGACCTTGATAAATGATTAGTCATTAGTACATACACAGCATTATTATTCATGCTATGATTTTTTAGAATGTTCGTTCATAGATATTACTCAAATAGGACTCCTTAACTGCATGAAATGATTTGTTGCTACTTTTATCATAAAATGATTTGTTGGTGTTTTTATCATAGAATGATTTGTTGGAACTTTTATCATAGAATGATTTGTTGGTACTTTTATCATAGAATGATTTGTTGGTACTTTTATCATAGAATAGTTTGTTGGTACTTTTAGCATAGAGTGATTTGTTGGTACTTTTATCATAAAATGATTTGTTGGAACTTTTATCATAAAATGATTTGTTGGTACTTTTATCATAGAATGATTTGTTGGTACTTTTAGCATAGAGGGATTTGTTGGTACTTTTATCATAAAATGATTTGTTGGTACTTTTATCATTAAATGATTTGTTGGTACTTTTATCATAGAATGATTTGTTGGTGCTTTTATCATAGAATGATTTGTTGGTACTTTTATCATAGAACGATCTGTTGGTACTTTTATCATAAAATGATGTGTTGGTACTTTTATCATAGAATGATTTGTTCGTACTTTTATCATAGAAGAATTTGTTGGTACTTGTATCCTAGAAGTATTTGTTGGTACTTTTACCATAGAATGATGTGTTGGTACTTTTATCCTAGAAGTATTTGTTGGTACTTTTATCATAGAATGATTTGTTGGTACGTTTATCATAGAATGATTTGTTGGTACTTTTATCATAGAATTATGTGTTGGTACTTTTATCATAGAATGATTTGTTGGTACTTTTATCATAGAATGATGTGTTGGTACTTTTATCATAGAATTATTTGTTGGTACTTTAATCATAGAATGATGTGTTGGTACTTTTACCATAGAATGATGTGTTGGTACTTTTATCATAGAAGTATTTGTTTGTACTTTTATCATAGAATTATGTGTTGGTACTTTTATCATAGAATGATTTGTTGGTACTTTTATCATAGACTTATTTGTTGGTACATTTACCATAGAATGATGTGTCGGTACTTTTATCATAGACATGTACAAAATCTGCGACACTGTCATGTCGATGTTATCGATCAACCGCCTAAATTAGCCTAAATTAGCCTAAATCCAAATTGCAAAGATGCAATTTATGTTTGGAGGAAAAAATAAGAATCCTAAAATATGAGCACAATAATCTTTTAAACAAACGCGATGAGCTTATGGCAAAATGCAGACATAAATGTAAATTGAAAATAACCAATATCTCATAATCCGATAGATTTGTAACGGTGAAGATACCAAATAGATAAAAAAAACAATAAGTATTTATAATAATATCTGTTATGGACACGTAATTACTGACTTGGTGATATTCATTATAAGTGTTTTGGGAAGTATGCATATATAATTGTACTTTAAGATAATTATTTAGTCTGATTATTTACTCAAAATAAGATAGCCTTAAGAAATTTTTCTGCTGATAATACACTAATCATATAATTAATTTAAGTATAAGTGTCTAATATTATCACTAGACATTGTTAGATTGGAATTGGGTTATAAGTATAGGTTTCCATAGATTATAAAATTAATGTCAGATGAATTTTTAGAACTCAGATTATTAATATATTACGAATATAGAATGTGTATGTAAATGTTTTGTATTTAGATACATATTGGCATCTGTGTGTGTATGCATTAGATTCAAATATAATCTTAAATAATTTTTATTTTTCAAATATATCCTATCTCGGATCTAGACAG
>OY744522.1:25698619-25756119 GCA_963556195.1 Sepiola atlantica
CTCATGCACCTGTCCGTGCACGGATGTTAATATAGTCCCATCTATACAGCTAATCTATTATATTACATCCTTTATTTTCCTAGTCACCCTTGACCTTTCTCATATAATAATGTTTTATAAGGTGTCTTTTCTCCCCCTAAATCTTACCGTTGTCCATACATTCCCATGTGCTGTTCCTCCTACCCTAATCATCCCATTACGCTATGTTTTCTTAAAAAACTCTAGTAAATGAGCCTTGATAATGATCAACCTTCATCCCCTGAACTTATTTAAACTTATATCTTATTTTCATTTATAGTTCTAAGTTTCTTAATTTACCTTTATTCTATATTATAAGTTAACAATTTTTATTTACTTATTTATAATTTTATTAACTTAATTATGTTCTTATAATTTTTTATGTATGTGTATATATGTGCGTTTGTATATGAATATATATATGTATGTATATATGTCTGCATATGTATGTATTTTTATATTGCTCATATATTCGTATTCCTTTATATTTCGATTATCGCACTTACATTTTTATTTTACTTGATTTTATCTTCTATATTTTATATTTTATTTATTTTTTATTTTATTTTATTTTACTCTATTACACTACATTCTTTATTTTGTGTATTTCTATATTTTTATATTTTTATATTTTTAAAATATTTTTTGTATATATTTTTATATATTTTTTTATATATTTTTTATATATTTTTTTATATATTTTTAATTTTTTAATTTTTAATTTTTCAATTTTATAATTCCGTTATATTTTCTTATATTTTTATATCTTAATATTTTTTATATTTTTATTTTTATGTTTATTTTTATTTTTGCTTTTATTTTTATTTTTATTTTTTTATTTGATATTTTATTTTAATTTTTTCTTCTTATCCCCTGATTTTATTTTTCCTTCGCATATTCTATTATTTTTATATTATATTTTATTTTATTTTATTTTTACTCTTTATTTTTGTTCTTATTTTTATTTTTTTTCATTTTTTCTTAATAATCTTTATAATGTTTATAAGGTTTTATTATTATTATTATCAATTGTATCATTATATCCCTATTTTATATCTGTAACTTATTCTTTTTCCAATATTGGTCTATGTACGCACTCCCTCCAATGGATGTTCCTCTAAGACGAGCTTGTTATTTTTTCCGTGAATTTCTGTAAGATGTGATGCTAAAGGCGCGTATGAAGACGTTTGGGAGTAGCTTTTGTTGGGTTTTTAAAAAATTAAAGAATGAAATAAAGTATTTCCAGAATGTTTTGGAAACGACCGTACGCCATAATAGACTTGTTGTTCTAATTCACTAAATCTCCTTATATATACATATATATATATATATATATATATATATATATATATATATATGGAGAGAGGGAAATATGTATGTATATATATATATATATATATATATATATATATATATATATATATATATATATATATATATATATATGGGAAGAGAAGGATGAAGGTAATCCGACGTGATGGTAAAATGAAAAAGGAAAACCAAAAACTGGATGTTTTTTATGTGTACATCAACGTTTCGTCTTTATTTATAAGACTTCATCAGGATGATGGTATAGGGAAAAGATATCATGCAAGCACAGATTGCCATTATTTTTCATTTTATTTTATTTTTCTTCCCAACATGTCTACCCTACTTGTATCTGTGCTTGCATGATATCTTTTCCCTATACCATCATCCTGATGAAGTCTTATAAATAAAGACGAAACGTTGATGTACACATAAAAAAAAAACATCCAGTTTTTGGTTTTCCTTTTTCATTTTACCATATATATATATATATATATGGAGAGAGGGAAATATGTATATGTATATATATATATATATATATATATATATATATATATATATATATATATGGAAAACGTGTGTGTCACTCTGTTCCTTAATATGAAGATACACTAGGAATATGACCTTGCATGTAAAATTTACCTATAAACATGAGATCAATAGTTCTGCGTCTATAGCTCCCCTCTTAAGGGGGATAAAGACTCTTTCACCCACAGGGTGCCCATTGAAATTCATCTATTTATACACATTAGTTCGAAAGTGTTTATATATAGCTGAATAACTCAGGTTGCTGTTATAGTAAACCCCCTTACTATTCTCTTGCAAATGATGCTCTCCCTATCGAAACCCGGGCAACGCCGGGTAACCCTGCTAGTTTTTTTTTTAATATAAATTTCACTACTTTTCAGATAGAACAAAAGAAAGATAAGAACAAGACTGTCTGTAAAAGAAAAGAAAGAAACGTGAAAAAAGAGAGTAACAATGTAACAGAAAGAAAGAAAGAACGAAAGAATGCGAGAAAAGTGTGAAAGAGTAAACATGTAAGAGACGGAAAGAAAGCAAAAGAAAAAAGAAAGGGAGGGAGAGAGAGTAACAAAACAAAACAGAGAAGAAAAAAAACGAAAGAGAAAAACAAGGAATATGCGACGTTAAAAACGAAACGAAAGTGAAAGTAAATAGACAAAGAAAAGCACGAGAAAGAAAGAGAGTAACGATCTAACAGAATGAAAGAAAGAGAAAGAAAGAGAGAAAGAAATAACGAAGAAAGAAAGAAAGAAGGGAGCATGAATAAACGGAAATGTGATTATGACGTCATTACCTTCTATACGTAAATTTAGGCAGTTAATGTTATTAGCGTGATAAAAGTAGTAATAATATAAATAAAAATATGAAGATGGTTTGAAAGTTGATAGAAACATAGACAGAAACATACATAATGTATACGTACATATGTACACACACACACACACACACACACACATATATATATATATATATATATATATATATATATATATATATATATATATATATATATATATATATATATTTATATATATAGTAAGTAAGTAATAAGTAAGCTATAAATTCCGGGGGGAATCTTCAGGCTAAAATGCCTTTTAGCCTGAAGATCCCCCCCCCCCCCCGGGATAACACGCGAGAGCCTCTGTGTAGCTTAATTGCCATAAATATATTTTCATAGTTTACTATATAGCTCTACTTACGTATCGAGCACCGTTGAAGTAAATACTGAAAATTGATACATAAAAAATTATATCTCCTTATAAAATTTTATGTGGATACATGAAATACTGGGTCGTACTGTTTGTGTACGTCTCATTTAGGCACGGCCACTTTTGGCTCCTGCTGATTTTCTAGAAATAGAGCGGAGACAGCGGAGCAACTTTATCGTCAAATTCAAGGCAATATCTGCCCGTCACTTATTTACTTCTTACAAAAATGTTCAGACTAAATTTTAAATAATAACAAATGCCAGTTTTATTTAAAATTTGATTTTTTTAAAACACAATAAAAAATCTACATCAGTAAAACACTGATTAGAAAATCTTCGTAAAACGTAAACAAACATTTATTTCAGGTGTTCCCTTAAGTTTGAAGAAAAAAAATTTACGCTTTGGTACGTCAGTTTAATCTTTTAAATAGTAAATGACAATATCATCGAAGTATTAACGTCGAAAAAAACAAACAAAGCACATGCAATAGTCGAAAATGAATGCTAGATTAAAAAAAAAAGTTTTAGAAACTAAAAAAAATTGCATTTTTCTTAAAGAAATCCGATTTATATTAAGACTGAACTTTATTGAATATTAATGTTTTGAAAAGAAAAGTGTAGTATGTGTTCTGATACTGCATTTCATTTTTTCTGTCCTCGGTCAGTGGAGGAGAAGTTCTTATAAACTGAGTCAATTTTTATTTTTATCCAAATCCAGTGTACTTTTTGGGAGTTGGATTTTCTCCACGGTAGAACCGATCTCGTGTCTAACTCTGCTCTCGTGGGGAGATAAGTAAATAGGAACACACAGAATTCAATATCGACTACTGCTTGTTTTTAGTTGTTTATTTGTTGTTGTTTTTACGAATTTAATACTTTCTTTACTATTTAAAAAATTAATCTGGTGTACCAAAGTCCTAATGACTACTTTTACGTTATCCAGATTTTTATAGTGTTTAAAAAAATCAAATTTTAAAGAAAACAGTCATTTGTTTTTATTTAAAATGTTTTTTGCAAGAAGTAAACAAAAGTTTTTTTTTCACGCTTAAGAGGACATATTACTACAAAAAATCGAGAGTTTGCCAAAAATAAACACTCGATTTCATATAATCGTTATGACTGAAAGTTGTGACTAAATTCGTTTCATTTTTATTTAAAATAATACCGCAAGACGATATTTTAGTTCAGTTCGATCTGACGGGCAGTAATTGCCTCGAATCTGACAATGTTTACCAGCCGACGTTTCTATAGGTAAAAAAAAAAGCAGCAGCAACTGAAAGTGGACGGGCCTTGTTCGCATCGAAATTCTAGAAATTGTACGTGCCATGGCACGGCCACTTTAAGCAGACGTTAGAGATGTATGTACCATGCCACGCCCACTTTTCAGACCTGCTGCTTTTCTAGAAATAGCGGCCCGTACATTTTAAGCAGACGTTAGAAGTGTACGTGCCATGGCTGCTTTTCTAGAAATAGAGCCCGTACACTTTCAACTCCTGTTGCTTTTCTAGAAATAGACGCACGTCAGTTTCAAGGCAATTTCTGTGTCATTTATTTACTTCTTACAAAAATGTCCGGACTAAATTTTAAATAAAAACAAATGAGTTTTATTTAAAATTTGAATTTTTTTAACATAATGACAAATCGACATGCGTAGAACCATAATTAGAAAATCTTCGTAAAGAGTAAACGAACATTTATTTCAGGCGTACGAGTGCAATAATAATAATAATAATAAAAAAATTACCAGTCAAATTTAAAAAAAAATGCCCCTTTAAGTTTGAAGAAAAAAAATTACGTTTTGGTACGCAAGTTTAATCTTTTAAATAGTTAATGACAATATCATCGAAGTATTAACTTCGAAAAAAAAATTAAAAAGCATATGCAGTCGTCGAAAATGAATGCTAGCTTAAAAAAAGTTTTAAAAACTAAAAAAATTGCATACTTTTTTTAAGCTAGCATTCATTTTCGACGACTGCATATGCTTTTTGATTTTTTTTTCGAAGTTAATACTTCGATGATATTGTCATTAACTATTTAAAAGATTAAACTTGCGTACCAAAACGTAATTTTTTTTCTTCAAACTTAAAGGGGCATTTTTTTTTAAATTTGACTGGTAATTTTTTTATTATTATTATTATTATTATTGCACTCGTACGCCTGAAATAAATGTTCGTTTACTCTTTACGAAGATTTTCTAATTATGGTTCTACGCATGTCGATTTGTCATTATGTTAAAAAAATTCAAATTTTAAATAAAACTCATTTGTTTTTATTTAAAATTTAGTCCGGACATTTTTGTAAGAAGTAAATAAATGACACAGAAATTGCCTTGAAACTGACGTGCGTCTATTTCTAGAAAAGCAACAGGAGTTGAAAGTGTACGGGCTCTATTTCTAGAAAAGCAGCCATGGCACGTACACTTCTAACGTCTGCTTAAAATGTACGGGCCGCTATTTCTAGAAAAGCAGCAGGTCTGAAAAGTGGGCGTGGCATGGTACATACATCTCTAACGTCTGCTTAAAGTGGCCGTGCCATGGCACGTACAATTTCTAGAATTTCGATGCGAACAAGGCCCGTCCACTTTCAGTTGCTGCTGCTTTTTTTTTTACCTATAGAAACGTCGGCTGGTAAACATTGTCAGATTCGAGGCAATTACTGCCCGTCAGATCGAACTGAACTAAAATATCGTCTTGCGGTATTATTTTAAATAAAAATGAAACGAATTTAGTCACAACCTTCAGTCATAACGATTATATGAAATCGAGTGTTTATTTTTGGCAAACTCTCGATTTTTTGTAGTAATATGTCCTCTTAAGCGTGAAAAAAAAACTTTTGTTTACTTCTTGCAAAAAACATTTTAAATAAAAACAAATGACTGTTTTCTTTAAAATTTGATTTTTTTAAACACTATAAAAATCTGGATAACGTAAAAGTAGTCATTAGGACTTTGGTACACCAGATTAATTTTTTAAATAGTAAAGAAAGTATTAAATTCGTAAAAACAACAACAAATAAACAACTAAAAACAAGCAGTAGTCGATATTGAATTCTGTGTGTTCCTATTTACTTATCTCCCCACGAGAGCAGAGTTAGACACGAGATCGGTTCTACCGTGGAGAAAATCCAACTCCCAAAAAGTACACTGGATTTGGATAAAAATAAAAATTGACTCAGTTTATAAGAACTTCTCCTCCACTGACCGAGGACAGAAAAAATGAAATGCAGTATCAGAACACATACTACACTTTTCTTTTCAAAACATTAATATTCAATAAAGTTCAGTCTTAATATAAATCGGATTTCTTTAAGAAAAATGCAATTTTTTTTAGTTTCTAAAACTTTTTTTTTTAATCTAGCATTCATTTTCGACTATTGCATGTGCTTTGTTTGTTTTTTTCGACGTTAATACTTCGATGATATTGTCATTTACTATTTAAAAGATTAAACTGGCGTACCAAAGCGTAAATTTTTTTTCTTCAAACTTAAGGGAACACCTGAAATATATGTTTGTTTACGTTTTACGAAGATTTTCTAATCAGTGTTTTTTTTACTGATGTAGATTTTTTATTGTGTTAAAAAAATCAAATTTTAAATAAAACTGGCATTTGTTTTTATTTAAAATTTAGTCTGAACATTTTTGTAAGAAGTAAATAAGTGACGGGCAGATATTGCTTTGAATTTGACGATAAAGTTGCTCCGTTGTCTCCGCTCTATTTCTAGAAAATCAGCAGGAGCCAAAAGTGGCCGTGCCTAAATGAGACGTACACAAACAGTATAACCGTGAAATACTAATATATTAATATATATATATATATATATATATATATATATATATATATATATACATATATATATATGTATGTATATATATATATGTATATATATATGTAAGTATATATATATATATATATATACATATATATATATATATACATATATATATATATATATATATATATATATATATATGTCTGCCTTAATCTCTTCATGTATATATATATATATATATATATATATATATATATATATATATATGTATATATATATGTATATTTGTATATATATATATGTATGTATATATATATATATATATATATATATATATATATATGTATGTATATATATATATATATATATATGTATGTATATATATATATATATATATATATATATATATATATATATATATATATATATATATACATGAAGAGATTAAGGCAGACAGAAAGATGCGGGAAAAATAGATAAAGAACAAAAGAAAGAAGTAAAGTGATTTGTTATCGATAAAAAATACAAAAAGTGTGAGTCACTGAAAGCGGTAAACGGGTTTCGCTTCTCTTGTCGCTGATTGGTTGAAATCATCGATGTGCTTTGTCAGGTGGGTGGCACCCTCCCTCCTCTCTCTCCCCCTTTACTATAATTAGCAATGTTATCCCCTTAGCTCCGCCCACTTCGTTCTGATAGACTCAGATTTTCTTTGTTGACAGACTGCGAAACCTTTCTAATCTATCACATTTTTGTTATCACTTCTTTTTAAATATAAATATGCCGTTATTTTTTGGTTGTTGTTTTCTAAAACAATTATTATTTTTTTAAATTTTATTTTCAAAGTTAAATCAAATTATTACGGTATCATTTGGTATTAAATTATGGGGTTCGGAATTAATTACAACTCGGAATTAATTACAACTCGGAATTAATTACAACTTGGACTTAATTCATCAATTTTATATGTTATTCAACATTTTATTTCTTTCATTTGCAAAATTATATTGTACGAATTAAAAAAAAAAGTTTTATCATCAAGAATTACGAGATTTCTAATTCCTAAGCGACATAAAATTACTTCTGGTTTGTAATTAATTCCGTCACCCTAAATTATCAAGTGAGCCAAATTGTAATTATGTTAAGATAATGTTGTTTTAGACTCTAATTGCTAGTGTACGCCCTTCGTAAAAAATGACAGAAAAATATGCTTCGCCAGTGTTCACACTTGACATTTATTTAGATATAGTACTAACATATAAAAGCATTAATTTTTCATGGATAAATTATTATCATTTCTGATGACAATACGAAAAGAAAGAACACCCATAGATTGGAAATTTTTTTTTCTGAATTCATTTCAGGCGGCGGGGTAAGTCTGAGGTGGTTGTCTGAATTGCTATGTGCTGTCTCGCTTCACATCACCACTTGAAATGGTTTCGTCCTGAACTAGAAAAAGACACGTTTTTTACACGCTAACTTTTGCGTAGCGAGATGGAAATACACAGACAAGCGTGTGAACGCACACACACAGACACACAGACACACACACACACACATATATATATATATATATATATATATATATATATATATATATATATATATATATATATAATCCAGGTAAAACATCCACAGGGTAGTAATCCTAAGAATTTCAACCGGGTTTATAAAATTGCTCAATATCAAATAGAGCTTTTATATATATGGTTATTTTTATTTCTTTTTATTCTTTCCAAATATTGTCTAAGTTTAAGATCGGACCCTAACTCTGCCTGATGAGATCTCAGTTTATAATAGCTGTTGATCGATAGCATCGACATGCCAGTGTCGCAGATTGTGTACATGTCTGTGTAAATAAAAATAATCATAATTTAAACTATCGGATAGAAAGTCATTTAAACTGGTTTTAAAGTCATTTAAACTGGTTTTAATATATATATATATATATATATATATATATATATATATATATATATATATATATATATATATATATATATATATATATATATATATATTAAAACCAGTTTAAATAACTTTCTATCCGATAGTTTAAATGCTTCCAAATTCCTTTCAAATTTCTAAGGGTCGCGAAGTAATTCATTGTCGATTTAATTTCATAATTAAACGAGTTTATTTAATAGATTTTTAAAAATTTCGTTTCATTTTACGCTATTGCATTTTTGTTTTGAATCAAAAATTGCATGAATAGTAAATAAAAAAATAATCATGTGTGAGTCACGTAGAGGCGAGAAACACGCACACAGACACGAGAGTGATGACCACACAACTTTATTAATATAAAATGTTTCCAGTTGATAACAGTGCATATTTGCTTCCTCTCATCACAAAGGTAAAGTCGAATTTTAATGTAGGAAAATCCAAGTTCCCAAAACGTGGCACTCTGGGTTAGGAGCAAATATAAAAATTGCCTCCTTCTCTGACCGAGGACAACACAGATATTATACTTTGATCCTATCCCAAAAGATCGATAATATTCTGTCATGTGTTACAATACTAAAAAAGGAATATTTGTAAGATTTAACATTCAGTTGATGTCTATCTGACTGTTATTTTCATATTCACAAAGAAAAACGGCTCGAACTACCCTTTTAACCCTAACCCTAACACTTTTAACATTCCGACCCGGGGTTGAAACGGGTATTTCGAACAGTACTCTAGAAGCCATTCTTTATTTTATTTACTTAAAATCTTGTTGAATATTTTTTTTAAAATTGAATCGCTTTTTTTATATTTTTTAATTTTTTAACGTAGTTCACCTAAAACAAGGCAAGTTGCCACTGTAGACGTGAGGGGCTACTGAAAATTAGGGTGAATTTAGGGGGTCATCGAGATGCTTGTTCACATTAGTTTTAAATTTCTGCATGTCGGTACAGTCGGGGAAACAGGGAACAGGGAGGGAGTTCCAAAATCTGGCAGCTCGAGGAAAGAAGCTATTGGATAGAAGGCTCTTCGGCATTTGGGGACCTTCACGGTGAATGGATGGGATCTAACTGATTGTCGGGTAAGTCGAGTGTATTTACGTCGAGGGGGTACCAGAGCAGCAAGTTCATCGGAGCACATTCCATTGAAGTATTTGTAAAAACAAGCACAAGGATGCAATATTGCGGCGATTGGGGCAGTGGCAGGAGCTTGGTAGAAAGTGAGAGACCTATCAGATTAGAAACTCTTTTTTGGACCTTATCTAAGAGGGAGAGACTAGTGGATGGTGCAGCAGCCCAGATGTGACAACAATACTCCATACATTGGCGAATAGTGGCTTTTTAGAGATATAGGATACTGTCAGGTGTGAGAAGTTTACTAGCAGGGTAGAGGAATCCCACTTTCTTTGCAGCAGCCCTGGCAATGTCTTCTCTGTATTTGTTCCAATTCATGTTACCTGTGAATTTTAGGCCGAGGAGTTTGGACGCTGGACTCTCAGGTGGTTGAAGAGATTTCTTTTAAAAGCACCAAATTATTATTTGGGGAAAAAAACCGTTATCCCGCGCATGTGTTTATCTGCCTCAATTGTAAATTTTGTCAAAATTCAAAACTTCTGAAAATCGCTATGATGTTAACGTTGTAAACTTGTATCTATAATGTTAAGTATGTGCATATATTAAGGTGTTTGCAGGGAGGTGACGGTGGTCAAGCGGGTAGCGACACGGACTGACGATCTGGGTGTGCCAAGTTCGAATCCAGTCTGTTTCACTTAGGGATGTTGACATTGCGTGAGAATGCCAACACCAGAATCAAGCCGGTCAGCAAAGTTGTACCATATTGATTCACACGAATTTACTTTACAAATATGTTCGTGGGAAAACTTGAAATACATCTACAAGGCATACGTGTGGGTAATGTGGGCTATATTTAATTCAATTTAGTTTTCGGCAAGAGAGAATCTTTCGTGAAAATTCGGATACCTCCGATGTTGATTAAACTTTAGCCATAAATATTGGACATCAATTAATAAATATTCCCAAAATGCTATTTTTTAAAAACCATTTCAAAAGTTTTAGGCATAACCTCCCATTTGAAAATTAAAATATTTCTGATTTGCATGAAATGTTACTCATTGTTATTAGACACCAACTAAGCAAAATTCCGAGAATTTCAATTTCTTCATAGGACCCCTTGAGTTTAAGCCAAATAATTTTGAAATTTTTCTAGAATCAAAATCATTCAATGGATTTTCATCAACATTGGAATAGGAATTCTTGAGATTTAGTTGCATATATATCTTAGTCTTTGTAAGAAGACATTAAGGATACATTAAAACTATTCTGAAAGTTATCTCCCTTGCCTACTTAGTAAGCGGAAATGTCTACCGATCCGATACGTAAGATCGTTTTTTTCTTCTTTTTCGTATGATTTAATAAATACTGGATGAATTTGCGTAATTCTTTCTGTACAATCTTATTTTCAGCTAACACGTAAGTAGATAACAAAGTTTATACATTTCTTTAAATATGAACGATTTTTAATACTTTATATTTGTACATCACAGAATGAACTATGTACTTCACTATATGTATACATACTGAAAGAACGACGTGAAATAGCAGAAGCACCTTTTTCTTTTTTGTAAGTAATTTAACACTGACAAAGAAAATGGTATATAATAATATTTAATAATTGATTAGAATACTTGTCCTGGGAGGGATAGTCTGCTAGTTGACGACAAAATATAAATCTATGACACAAGTAAATTTGTTTTCTAACATATTTGTCATAAATTAACTAAGGTTATAAATAGTACACGTGTAGAATATGGTTAGATAAACTAACTAAATAGATAAATAATGGTAAAATATTTAAGAGCGTTTGATCTGTGTATGTACTGTTATAAACGGACGTGACTTGTCGCACAAGGAGACCCGTTTCCGCCAGATATAAGCAATACTTTTTCGGATTAAAATAAAAATTAAAACTATAGAAAAGCGATTATCCGTTCCTGAGTTCCGTTTCAGGTTTCAGAGAAAAATTACATAAAGATAACACTCAAGAAACAATATTGACACAAAAGATTCTATAAATAAGGGTAATTCATTAAACGGATCTATAAAGAGCAAAGAGAAATAAACAAGATAATGATGGGATAATTAAAGTCTTCATGAATAAAGATGAATGCCAAAATGTACTTGATTTTGGTGAAGACGATGGTATATCACTGAGAAATCGATATTTTTACAGCCAGAGAAGGAAATGTTCGTTCACTTGATTTGGTGTGACAGTTGACATGAGCTGAAGTTAGGAGAAGTCTAAATCACCGTGGTTTTCAAAAAGAGAGGAACATGTTTTCTCTCATGTAAATATTGGATTTCCAATATAATTCAGGAATTAATAATGTTGTGAAGTTGTTCCACAGTAAATAATAAATAAAGGAAGTCAAGTCGAGGGTTGGTTTAACAAGTGTATTAACAAAGTAAGAAACTGACTAGCTCTTGGCTAGACAGTTACAAGACTGTGCTTTGTCTTCTGGTGACTCGCACTATTTATAATGACAACCGGTGTAGTTTCTCCTGTGTAAGAACGGCCGGTGTAACAAATAATATTACATTTAACAACGTTTTTAAAGGCTGACTTCAATTCCGGGTTTGGACTATACTGAACGGGTTTGAATTTCATATAGCAAAGCGGATTGTAGATATATTGACGGCAAGAAAGGAAATAATTTAAACATAGTTTGTGTAGGGAACGACTCCTTGCTTCTTAGATGAATGATTAGTTATAAAAGACATGTTTTGAAACGTGTAAGTTTACCTTGTTACATTAAAAAAATATTATATACGTTTCATATTTTAACGTTTCTGTATACCCTTATATTAAATTGAAAATATAATACTTTTTTTCTCTACAATATTGTTGCAACGTCGTCATCATAATGTGAAGTGTGTCTAATGGATGATGACTGTTTTGTGAAAGTCTTCAGGCTATGATCATACTTCTCCATTTTATACATTATTTCCCGTGATCTTGCCAATTCCCAGACTTCTAGTTTATATTCACTGTATCATCGAATCTTAGTCTGCGATTTCCTTGACACGGTAGAGAATGCAGCAGTTGCCGTGGTAGTTGTTTAGATGTCATTCTCTTCAGGTGTCATCCTACACCTCTGAGATTCTTCTGTATTAGAATATCTGCCATAGATGGTACGACTGAATGTTTCAGTATTTCTGGTTGGTGACCTTGTGTCATGCCTGACCACATTCACAATCGCCCTGAGATGACGCATCGTGTAGCCATGAAGCCTTTTAACTGTCTATAATTCATAGTTTCATCTCATAGAGAAAAGTAAATCGGTCAAATACTCTGTACATAATCTGTACATTTTGCTCTTCAATCGGATTAAAGTTAGTTTCTACGTAGACGCACCTCATAGTAAAAGAAGGAATTTAGAGTCTATTAATATATTATTACTAATATTTATCTATTTAAAATAGTATTAATATTGGTTTATTTAAAACCACTTCACTATATAGGGTTTCCGTATATATATATATATATATATATATATATATATATATATATATATATATATATATATATATGAAAAAGCGACAAACGGAAAACAGGTTAATATATATATATATATATATATATATATATATATATATATATATATATATATATATATATATATATAAGGAGGAAAGGTACACGATAAGTCAAGAAAATTAAATACCGTGATAGACAAAATGTTTGAAAAAAGAGACAAACGGAAAACAGGTTAGAATGCAGGAGAAAAACAAAAACAAGAGATTTGACCGGTTTCGTTCGTATTATCGAACGCCTTCAGTCTGGTGATACCTGTGGCTCCCTGAGACGAAATTCACCTACATTGACGTTTTTTTTTTTTTTTTTTTTTTTTTTGTAAAACTTAATTATGTTCTACAAAACCAAAAACAAAAACAACAGCCCCTCTCCCTTTCTCCCTTCCCTTTTTTATTTTATTTTTAGAACTTGAAGCATAAAAACTTTTACTATAATGACCAGATTTGGCATTAAATAACCCAAAAAGGATTGATATGCCGTAAAACAAAACTACCAAACCAAAAACCCTGATTAAACATTTGAAGATATAAAGAACTTGAAGCATAAAAACTTTTACTATAATGACCAGATTCGGCATTAAATAACCCAAAAAGGGTTGATATGCCGTAAAACAAAACTACCAAACCGAACGCCTTCAGAAAAAGTGAAGATTTGGAACCAATTTTATTTTGAAGGCATACACATGGCAGAAGGAAAAGATGATCCGATTGGACCATATGATACGACCTTAGCTACATTGAAATATGATTTGACAAGTAGGTGATATATTCTTCTTTATTTCTTATTCTTTGTTTATATTTTTATTTATTTTCTTTTTCTTTTCCATTTTCGCATTTACCGAGCTAGTATAGGGGAGGCGGTATCGCCTTTACCCCTCCGCCTACCGCCTCCCCATGAAAATGGAAAATAAAAATAAAATAAATGTGTCTTTCCGAATCTTCCCCTTTTTTGAAGACATTCGATAATACGAACGAAACCGGTAAAATCTCTTGTTTTTATTTTTCTTCTGCATTCTAACCTGTTTTCCGTTTGTCTCTTTTTTCAAACATTTTGTCTATCACGGTATTTAATTTTCTTGACTTATCGTGTATCTTTCCTCCTTATATATATATATATATATATATATATATATATATATATATATATATATATATATATATATATATATATATATATATATATATATATAAAGTGGTGTGCTAAAAGCGAACTTTTAGGAAAAGTGAAACCTATTGTGAAGAGTATATAGCTCAATGTCCAGGATAGAGCAGGTAGAATGAAGAAGAATGGAAAGGAATTAGGGAAGCAAAAGTTAAATCATAATTCAATTCAATTGCTCAGAGCAAGGTATATACCTTGCTCTGAGCAATTGAATTGAATTATGATTTGACTTTTGCTTCTCTAATTCCTTTCCATTCTTCTTCATTATATATATATATATATATATATATATATATATATATATTCGGGTGTTTTTCTACTCAGCCGGCGTGAATCTGCATGACAATTAGGAGGGATGTAAATTTATAAACGCCATAGCGCGTAATGGAGAGAGGGATTCAACAACAACAAATGAGGTCGGAATTTCGCTTTTAAGCCATAATATTACTGCTCGTATTAAAAATTCTCTCAGAGTGCACCAATCCTAGTAAAGGGGGCTATAATTATGTTTAAAAAAAATAAATATTAACTATTTTTACCCACAGACATCGATATTTCATGCTTACGCAATCTTCAGAGTAGGGGAGGGCACGAACCCGGTTTTGAAATTCGCCACCGATTCGCAGTCGGGTGTCTTCTCCCTCGACCGGCGTGAATCTGCATGCAGGTTAAGATGGATTTAGCGAACAATTAATGTAAACATTATTTTAAAATAATAACAGAATTCGTCTGTCTGGTTATACCTTTTTTTTATCTTTTCAATTCTTCTTCTTATTTTTTTTTCGCGTTAAAATCAAACAAATTGATGTAAGATCTATATGGACATTATATTAAATTAATTATTGCCTACCATCCCACTTTTCCTTCTCTATTTTTATTCGACTACACCAAATAAACCAGCCATTACTTAAAAACAAAAACTAAAAAAACTAAAACAAAATAAATACTTAAATAAATTTTAAAAAAAGATTTAATTCATCAGTCTTCTTTCAACAATGTGGACGTTCCTTTTCCGTTTACGTGCACGTCTAGCCGATGTATTTTGAAAAGTCTATCCTTTTACCGGATTTTTAGTCGATTGTTGCCATCAATGCCTGAAGATGATTCAGGAAAGAATCGAAAACGCGTGTAACACGTATGGATTTTTCATCAGTTTGTTTTATTTAAACACGAAAAAAATCATTACAAGAATTGAAAAGATAAAAAAGGTATAACCAGACAGAAGAGTTCTGTTATTTTTAATAATGTCTGCATGATTGAAATGATACTGCCTAAATACGTACAATATAATACATATCATATTTACATATACATATATATACATATATATATATGCATATATATACATATACATATATATACATATACATATATGTATATGCATATATATATATACATATACATACATATACATATACATATATACATATATATATACATATATATATATACATATACATATATATATATACATATATATATTTACATATATATACATATATATATACATATATATACATATACATATATATATATACACATATATACACATATACATATATATGCATATATATACATATATATATATACATATATATACATATATATATATATACATATATATATATGCATATATATACGTATATATACACACACACACACACACACACACACATATATATATATATATATATATATATATATATATATATATATATATATATATATATATATATATACGTAAGATAATGAAGAGTGGCAACAATGAATCGTGGACGAGTCCATTGCGGGTGGAACGTTGAGAAAGAAAAAAAAGGCGACTTGATAACTGTTAAAAAGGAGAAGGTTCCGCAGTGCAAGCGAAACTTAAAAGGCGGCAGTTTCAAAAACGGGAAGAGCCGAAGCGCTTGGTGATCGATGTATTGAAGTACCGGAAGAATGGGGGTTTACCGATGTTTATGGACCGATGAAGCTTTATTGGCTATGGTACTCAAGCCCGTCTTGCTGTTAGGCTTTCGTGTACGCTGACTAAAAATGCGTCTGATAAGCAAGTTGGTACTGTGAAGGAATCCCCTGACTTGTACTTCATCAAAATGCTTGCGGAACAATTGCTTCAGTTCACGCTCGGATAGACAATGCAGAGCAAATTGTATTCCAATCGGATGTAGAAACGAACGAGTTTCTAGCGGAAACCAAGTCTGTGACCCCGGCAAATGTGTGTCAAAAGATTGTTATATATGTGTGCGTAGCCGGCGTAAACAATCCGGTGATGACAAATAAATAAAACCAAAGTTTTTCCATATACGTTCTGTTCTTTGTCATTCTTGTTGGATCTCATCGGGTACCCTGAAAGAAAGGGTAATGCAACATATATATATATATATATATATATATATATATATATATATATATACATATATATATATATACATATATATATATATACATACATATATATATACATATATATATATATATATATATATATACACATATATATACATATATATATATATATATATATATATATATATATATATTAGTGACTGAATATAAAACAGTAAGTAATATTTAAAAATGTTAATAAATAAATATATAGATTTAAGTATAAATTAAAAATAAATAAAAAATAAATTAATAAGCATGGCTAGAAAACTTTCTTCTCCTTCAGTGTCAGCCATCTTGTTTTTTAGAGCAGAAAAGATACTCGACTTTGATAATATCCCGAAAGACCTTGCTACAGTGGATAAATTAAAACAAATCAAAGCAGCGACCTACAGAGTGGTGGCTGGAAGATGATTGATTACCACCCTCCCCTCCTCTCTGATAATCACGAACCCCCTTTCCAGCCGAGATTAAAGGATTTCCAGTAAACCAACACTGAAAGGAAAGGTCTGGGTAGCCCTAAATAGGGTAATGGTTAAAGTAGGCAAACTTACCACACATAGAGATTAGCCAACAGCCATGATTGACCCTGTTGCGTAACAAGCCACAAACCATAGCACGTATATCATGTGGGTTACTCGCATGGTCTTCAGTGCTTTTACCAATGTCAAAAAGAAGTAAAAGACATTGCTCTTCTATTTTTAAAAAACGGTACTTCTATCGATCCTGACCCAATTTCCGTGAACTTCGCGTCGGCAGCATTAGGATTGCCGATGGAAGCAAATTGATTTTCGATTACACATACCAGGAATATTATTATAATAATGTTTTATCGCGCCAATGTTTTTTGGTACTTCTATCGATCCTGACCCGATTTCCGTGAACTTCACGTCGGCAATGTTCGGGCATGCTGCGTAAACACCCGAGAGATGACGAGCCGAATAGTGGCAGCCGATAACTTCGATACGTTGCTGCGTCGTTTTTTTTCTTTTCAGTTTTATTTTCAAGAAAGAATAAAAAGAATACAACAAAAAAAAGAACAAAACAGCGAAATTACTGTTACTAAATAAATATTTATTTTTGTATTTTATGTAAAAAAAACAGAGCAAAACAACTGTTAATAAATACAGTTTTTGTATGTTTTTTAAAAATCTTGTGTCTTTATTCAATTTAAATACTGATCAGAAACATTGTCGTCTGCTTACTGACAGCTGATTGGCTAATCGCTCGGCATCTCTCTGCCACCATTCGGCTCGTCATCTCTCGGGTGTTTACGTAGCATGCCCGATCGTTGTCGACGTGAAGTTCACGGAAATTGGGTCAGGATCGATAGAAGTACCAAAAAACGTTATAAAAATAATATTAATCTTCTTGTTATTCGTAATCGAAAATCGATTTGCTTCCATCGGTAATCCTATTAAGAATATTCTAATACCTCGAGGGATGGGGTATCTATGTGAGTGTGTATGCATGTACGTCTGCTTACACGTTTGTATTTGAGTAATGAAGAACTTGTCGCCCCACGTTGTTTATTGTCAAATATCTTTTTACATGGCAAATATGTTGTCCTTCGGTTATCAACGAGACATCTGAACAGAGGTAAAACAAAAAAAGAAGCAAGTTATCGCACGCCGAGATCGCGTTTCTGAGACTTGCGAGGAAAAAAAGAAGAAAGAAATAAAAAATAAATAGACACAGAATAAATAAGTATGGTGTTGGGCGTGGAGGGATTGTCTGATCGGAAATATCGCGATTATCTCTGAAACGTATACGTTGAAGATATTCCGATTTCGGTAAAGAAAAAATGCACATCTTGAGTTGCTCAAAGAACATGCGAAAAACCTCAAATGTTGCAGCCGGCAATATTTCTCGAAGTTTCTGCTCTAAGGGCATGCGGTTGGCCATTTGGAAACTGTTCAATTTGGAGCAAAGGTAAGTTTAAATCAGGCATGTGTAAACTGCGAAACGCGGGCTACATGTGGCCCGCGGTGTTTTTTAAATGGCACGCATACTTTCACAAAGAAAATAAAATTTATTAAAATTTCGTTCTCTTTTTTCGTTGAATTTATTTTTCGTATAATGACATGAATAAAGTAGAAACATCTGGGTACTCGTCCCGCTTTTGAACCAGACAAAACCGACTTTTCGTTCGGCTCTTTCCGGTTGTTTACGTAAACATCGAACATGAATTTCATTGGGTTAGGACAGGCGATCCATTCTCCCGAAGGACTGATCAAATTTTGGCAGGAAAGAAAACTCCTAATTATTATGTGGGGACAAAAATTTAGGACCAATCCCTTCGTCTCCATATTATCGCAGATAACGGAAGTGTACCCTGTCGAACAACTTCCTTTCACTTCTTCTTCTTCTTCTTTGTCGTCGTCGTCTGCGCAAACTCCAAAAGAAAATCTTCAGAATTTTAGAAAAATGAGTAAAATATATGTCTCTTCTATTAAAAAATAACGGTACTTCTATCGATCCTGACCCAATTTCCGTGAACTTCGCGTCGGCAGCGTTTGGGCATGCTACGTAAATACCCTAGAGATGTCGAGCCGTTTTAAATAAAAAAAATATAAAAGTTGTTTCATTAATTTTCTTTCGCGAAAAATATGTACTTGTTCATAAAAATAAAATACGGCGAGTGTTTTTCTTGCTTTAAAAATTGTTTTGCCCGTTCCTTTTTATTCGTTTTTTATTCCGGCTGTTTACGTAAATCTGCGTCAGCACAAAACGGTTTTGTCAGGTTTAAAAGCTGGGCCAGTGCCAACACCTGATCTGAACTTTTTCAGTGTCCCAAATTATACTTTTATCGATTAAAATTCGACTTTTAGACGTAAAAATATTACGCAATCCTATTAGCTAAGGTTATTCGCTGATAAACCTGGCGTATGTACGTTTTCAGCGTCCTAAATTCTAAAACTAGAATTGGGGACGTTGAACACGTACACAATACGGTTATTTGATTTGAGATATTTTAGATTTATCGTTTGATTTTTAATTTTTTTCCGTCAGGATTTTTATAAGTTTTACTTTTTTGTTTGTTTCATTTCGATTATTAAGTGCTGTATCGCAGCAGCAGCAGCAGCAGCATATGTTAATCACGTTGAAGTAGTGGTGAGATTATATCAGGACCAAAAATTTATGTTGGTCGGACTACTATTTTAATCTTAAATGTTATTCCCACAACGTTGCGGACGATGTAGCCTCCAATTTTCTTTAAATGCATCTTGTTGAATTCTAGTATTTTTTATGTCAAACTCACGAATCTGTACGAAATTTGAAACTGAACCGTTTATTTTATCCACGGGGGTAGATGGCTCGCTTTCCATCAACCATGAGCAGGTAATTAAGTAATTCTTTATTATATTTTTAATATCACCTGAAACTTTTTGAGAATAGCATCCAAGATGAGAACAGTAATTATATATATATATATATATATATATATATATATATATATATATATATATATATATATATATGAGTAAGGAAGGATGAAGGTAATCCGACGTAATGGGAAATGAAAAAGGAAAAACCAAAAAGGATGTTTTTTTATGTAGTCATCAACGTTTCGTCTTTATTTGTAAGACTTCTTCAAGATGATAATATTAAGAAAAATGTCATGTACATGAATATATTGGGTTGACATGATGGGTTGATGGGAAGAAGTAGTAGCCACTGTTGGAAGCAGTAGGACCGAGGTCCGGGCTTGTGAGGTCAGTCGCGTGGAATGAAATAAATGTGGATGGTTCTGAGTGAAAAAAGTGGAAGGGTGGGGGTGAGCAGGGATGATGCGGATTGATGTGGATCGTTTCCATCAACCCATCATGTCAACTCAATATGTTCACGGACTTGCATGACATTTTTCTTAATATTATCATCCTGAAGAAGTCTTATAAATAAAGACAAAACGTTGATGAATACATAAAAAAACATCCTTTTCGGTTTTTCCTTTTTCATTTCCCATATATATATATATATATATATATATATATATATATATATATATATATATATATTATTTGCATTCCGTTAACCATGGAGAATTAATCTAACACCTTAATTTTCATTCGTTTTAACAACTTTTTTATTCCTGCTCTTCGATTAGTTTTATATACAGAAGTAATTTATTCAAATTTAATATTCATTTCTATTCCTTACGCGCGTTTCATGGCAAAAATCAGATAAGTGTATAATTTTGTCAATCTTTAGAGAGTTGCAGTGGATATTGTTGAATAGTAAAAAAAGCATGTAATAACACAAACACCGGATGGGAGAAAATTCCAGATTCAGTTCAGATCAAAATTCAGCAAATCTAAGTATATAAAGGGCAAACACTCACTTTGGGGAAAAGTGACCACTTCAGAAAAAAGAAAAACAAAAACAATCTCTCCCCCAGTAAAATAGTCACACTCTAGAAGACATTCGAATTAGATTTTCCAACGACGGCCCCAAAGCTGATATTTACGAAACTAAGCTTAAATAATGTCTGCTAGTAGATCGAAATTTCCTTGTACAGCAAACAAAAACAAACAAAAAGAAGCCTCTAAAACGTACATTCTAGACCTTTGAGAGCCGATAGGTCGTATTCTCTCGTAAATCTCTTTAGAAATAAATTTGCTTTTATTAAGTTGAAGAAGCCTTTCTGGGATTTTTATTTCCATGCGAAAAGTATCATCATGGCTTAAACCACCAATCTTGAAAAATTTGCTTTTTACAAATTTTGGAAATAATCAACATGATTTAAGATAACAACACCTGATACGAGTGATATCAATATCAGAGTTCGACTTCAGTAATTTCGCTGTTTCAAAATGATTTTCCGGCCAAATACAACCGCTTGATTTAGTGCGTAAGGCAGAAAACCTCTTGTCTAATTTATCCAGCTATATTTTAACGCTAGTTAATTCATCAGTGGAAATTTTCTGTTTTACAGTGTCAGATCGAACTACCATCTCAATATTATTGAGGTGTTAGTTATTTAACAATTCTCGACTTAGTCTGTGTAGACAAACGATTTTGAAACATAAGTTGGGGATCTTTCACGATTCAAATCCCCCATAGCGTTGAGAGATTTATCCCTTTTTTCTCTCAATTGTTTTCTCCAACTGAAACAATTTCCCCTCATATCTCATTCGATGTTATTAATTTTTAATTTATAATTCTGAAGTTTCCTCTTAGAGGGTAAGACGATAAGGCCTTAATGGAAAGTTTTAGCAATTTTATTTTTTTTCACCGCCTGTTTCATTGATTAAAATTATCTTGTACTCGAAATATATATATATATATATATATATAGTAATTTATGAAAATATATTTATGGCAATTAAACTACAAAGAGGCTCCCGCGTTTCATCCCCGGAAGGAATCATCGAGCTAATATATATATATATATATATATATATATATATATATATATCATTTATTTAAAAATTATGCGTTACATAATTCAGAGACATTTCATTGAGATATGTTGAACTTTTATTTTTGTTAAAAAGATTGTTAGAACCCAGTTTAAATCATCAGCAACTCAAGAATAAAACAAAAAATCGAATAATGGTGTTTAAAGATAACCGTCTTTCGGTGAGTTCCTTCAAGCGTTCCTTTTGGAAAAAAAATACCGAGTCAAAAGGGGCGGACTATATGTTTATATGGGTTCTAATTGTAACTAAGTATTGTTTAGAATACATGTTTCTTCATGCATTCATATTTAGAGGTGGTAGTGTGTGTTATAGTTTATTTGCCAGTGAGTGGGTTAGATTTGGGGTGGGGTTTTATCCCTGTTCTTAAAGTGTTTAAGTGTTATATTTATATTACTTTTTATAAGAACGGTCACGGGCTGTTCACCTATGTCGGATTCGAAACCGACGGTACCAATGTTGTTCTGATATTCTGTAATACATACACACACACACACATATATATATATATATATGTATGTGTGCAATCACATGGATTTGGCTGCGATTTTTTTTTAACTCGCTTGTAGCTATTTACCTACTAGTTTGTTGAAATTTTGAAAAATTCAAATCAACTGATTTCCAACGAGTTGTGGGTGTTTACTTCCGCCTGTCTGTATATGTGTCGCTGTGCGTCCGTTTGTATTTTTCTCGTTGGATGGTTTATGCGGGCGCTTATGTCTGCGTTTGTGTTGATGTCTGAGTGCTTTCCAGATGACGGCGGCGGGGGGGGGGGCGACAGAGGGAATGTTGGTTTGCTTATGTTTCATTCTTTCTCGTTTGCATTGGTTGTGGTGAAGAGTGTTGTCATAATTATTATTTAACAATTTCTTGGTTTGATTTATTTTAATGATGTTTTCTTATCTCTTATGTAACGTCATATGAGATTTTTAGCCTTATTCGTTTTGTATTCGTTTCGTTTCTTATTATTATTCGTGTATATGTTAGTGTCATTTTAAGATTTGAGATTTATTTTAAATGCGACAAATATTTAGCATAAATCTTTAAATTTTGTGTTAACTTTGATTATTTAGCAAACGTAATTAAGAAACTCAAATCCATGCAATATACACACACAAATATATATATATATTTATATATATATATATATATATATATATATAATATTTATATATTGAATTAATTAATTTATAAATCAATTTTTGCGTGCATAAAAGGAAGACATGGACACGTGTTTGAGCTGTTATCAGCCTGATTACCCGGGCAGTTATGTTTATATATATATATATATATATTAAAATATATATATTAAAATATATATATTAATATATATATTAATATATATATTAATATATATATATTAATATGTATATATTAATATGTATATATTAATATGTATATATATATATATTAATATATACATATATTAATATATACATATATTAATATATATATATATACATATATTAATATATACATATATTAATATATATTTATATATATATATATTAATATATACATATATTAATATATATTTATATATATATATATTAATATATACATATATTAATATATATTTATATATATATATATTAATATATACATATATTAATATATATTTATATATATATATATTAATATATACATATATTAATATATATTTATATATATATATATTAATATATACATATATTAATATATATTTATATATATATATATATATACATATATTAATATATATTTATATATATATATATATATACATATATTAATATATATTTATATATATATATATATATACATATATTAATATATATTTATATATATATATATACATATATTAATATATATTTATATATATATATATATATACATATATTAATATATATTTATATATATATATATATATACATATATTAATATATATTTATATATATATATATATATACATATATTAATATATATTTATATATATATATATATATACATATATTAATATATATTTATATATATATATATATACATATATTAATATATATTTATATATATATATATATATACATATATTAATATATATTTATATATATATATATATATATATATACATATATTAATATATATTTATATATATATATATATATACATATATTAATATATATTTATATATATATATATATACATATATTAATATATATTTATATATATATATATATATATACATATATTAATATATATTTATATATATATATATATATACATATATTAATATATATTTATATATATATATATATATATACATATATTAATATATATTTATATATATATATATATATACATATATTAATATATATTTATATATATATATATATACATATATTAATATATATTTATATATATATATATATACATATATTAATATATATTTATATATATATATATATACATATATTAATATATATTTATATATATATATACATATATTAATATATATTTATATATATTAATATATATTTATATATATATATATATATACATATATTAATATATATTTATATATATATATACATATATTAATATATATTTATATATATATATATATATACATATATTAATATATATTTATATATATATATATATATACATATATTAATATATATTTATATATATATATATATATATATATATATATATATATATATTTGTAGATATATATTTTTGTGGGCACGTGTTGTTTGGTTTGGTAACATTAGCGATAGATTCGCCAAACAAATCTCTTTGTCTGTACAACAACGTCATTTTGCTGTGAATACACGAGTTGTTTTTTCCTCCCGACCGATTTTGACTTCTATTCGAAAATATGTCCTTCCCTACATCACAATAATTCTATTATTTATTTATTTATTTAAATGTGGTTGCAGTATGCACTACGTTGAGATGACGTCACAAAGATTAGACATCTGGGTCAAACAACACGTGAACACAATACAAATTATTCACCAACAGACGTTTTACATAATATTTATGGTTCGTCGATAGCCGAACATTTTATAAATAACCGCACCTGTGCCTCTAAATTCAGTGTCGACATTCTTAGTAAGTCGCACTCTCCTTTCTATCTTAAGATCATTGAAACAATATATATTAAGTCCTTGAGACCCTCTCTTTGCAAGCAAAGAGAAAATCTCCTCGGGCTTAATGTTGTTTCTATTTGATTGAACTTTTTTTTTTCGTTTAAAATTTTTTTTCCCTTTCACTCGCTATAATTCTCATAGCATTTTTATTATATTTTTTACACGATACCTCGATATTTGGCTCTGTTGAGCGAGGTACGAAACCGGTCAGCTGCCTTTTCATCTTTTTAATTCTTAACTGATTATGATTAATAAATATTGTCTCTTTCATGCCATTATAAAGTTTTGTACTACAAAAATATATATATATATATATATATATATATATATATATATATATATATATATATTAATATATGGGAAATGAAAAAGGAAAAACCAAGAGATATGTTTTATATATTCATCAACGTTTCGTCTTTATTGTAAGACTTCCTTAGGATGATCATTTGAAGAAAAATGTCATGCAAGTACATCGAAATATTGGGTTGATATGATGGGTTGATAAGGAAAAGTAGTAGCCGTGGCTACTAAGAGCGCTGGACGAGGGTCTTGGCTGCGAGAAATCAGTAGCAAAGAGTGAAATGAATATGGAAGGCTTTGAATGGGTACATTAAGGTAGCAGTGAAAAGAGGGAGGGGTGAGAGTGTTAGATAATTTGTCTTAGGGTTGGAGAGAGGGGAGAGGGTGCTAAGGCTTTTGTCGTGGTAAGGTGTGGCATGGATTTTGAGGGGCTGGGGAAAGAGGAGGGAAGGGGGGAACTCTGTGTCTTTGGTATGTAGGTGGTCTCATAGTTTTAGAAAAAGATTTGAAGAAATGAAGATAACTTGAAAGTAGGCGGGGGTAAGAGTATAAAAGAAGTAGTCGAAAGGGTGTGAGAGGGGAGAGGGGAGATTTTGTTGTGGTCAGGTGTGAAATTTTTGAAGTGTAGGAATATTGACCAGCTGGCTATATCAGGAATGTGTGAATATAAGTAAGTTAGAAGGAATGTGTTGAAATGAGCTGTGAATATGACTATAAAGGAAAGGAAAAATAACGAAGAAAAATGATTTTAATTTTGGCGAGAGATAATTGAAATGTAGTTTTGTTTAATATGTGTTGATGGTTTGAGATTTAATTGAGGGCAAAAAGGGGTTCAAATATCTAAATATTTGTGAGGGTGTCTAGATTGTGTTCATTGGTAAAACTGTTATTTGTGGTTAAGTAGTTTTGATTCGTAGTGAATGAATAAGTATGTGAAGGGGAGTTAGTACGTGAGTGTGTATGCGGGGAGTTTTATATAAGTACAATTGAGAACGATGAGAAGAAGGGCTACTCATGATCTAGGTTTAGTTTTTGTTCAGTCAGGATAATCTTGCTTATTAAGGAGGATAGATTGTAGAAACCATTTCGTTGTCTGATGGTGTTGGAGGCTGTGATTAGTGCTGTTTCCAGTAGTCTTCGCCGAGCTTTGTTATGAATGTGTTTGGTGATTTTGGCCTGTTCAAACTTGAAAGCATGACCGTGCTCTAATACGTGGGGAAAAAGTGCACTGAGAGAGTTATTGTTTTTTATGTCCCCTTTGTGTTCGCTAAATCTTTTTTTCAATTCACGTTGCGTTTCCCCCACGTAGATTTGATGGCAGTTTTTACATGGGACGGTATATAAGCCGGCATAGGATGTGTTTTTTTTTTCGGAAATGTCTTGCTGCGTTTAATGTCTGTTTTATAGTTTGTAATGTGGGTTGTACTGTTGGAATGCCTACTTTGTTAAGTGTGTTGCAGATAGATGTGTTATTGCAATGTGTGGGTAAGAGAAGGGATCTGTCTATGAGAGAGATGTTTGATGTTTGATGTTTTTGTGTGTTGTTTTTAGAGAATATTTGAAAGGCTTTCTTCTTAGCATTTAGTATAAACTGTATGTGGTATTGCAGTGTTTTTAAGTAATTAATGATGTGTTTGATTTCTTCATCTATATATTGAGGACTGCAGATTCTAAGAGCGTGTAGGAAAAAACCTATAATCATACCTGTTTTTATCTTGCTATTGTGGTGAAAGTAGAAGTGTATGTAGTCGTTTTCATGAGTGGTTTTGCGGTGTACTTTGAATGCTAGTTTGTTGTTGGACTTTATCATAAGAGTGTCTAAAAATGGTATCGAGCTGTCTATCTCAGTTTCATGTGTAAATTTTATGGTGGGTTTTACTGTGTTAAGTTTGTCTTTGAGGTTATTAATTTGTATGTCTTCGGGGAGGAAAATTAGAATATCGTCAATGTATCTGAAGTATTCGATGTTAGGGGGTAGTCTAAATTTGAAAGGGCCGGATTCTAAGAATTCTAAAAAGAGGCAGGCTAATACACCGCTTAGAGGGTTGCCCATGGGGAGTCCAAATTTTTGTTTGTAGAATTCGTCGTTGAATTGGAAATATGTTACGTCAGTGATGAGTCTAATTATTTTTATTAAAGTGTTGGGGGGAAATGGTAAGTCGGTTTTGATTTTCTTTAGATGTGTGTGGAGTAAGTTTAGGCATTTTTAACTGGGACATTTGTGTAAAGCGCTGTTATACCTAAGCTATGTATGTTTTTCTTTTCTACGTTAATGTTTTTTTATTTTGTTAAGAAGGTCGCCTGAATTTTTGATGTGGGAGGGGCTGATGGTGCCCATTATACGAAATGCTAATCAATATTGTAACATTAGTTTTTAATATTTTTAAAATCTCGGCTGACTATAGTATTTTGTTGTGTTAAATCATATTGCGTTGTATTGCACTGGTGTCGAATAGATGATATATAAGACGTCGGGGAAATGAATAAATTAATAAATAAAATGACTAAAAACACAAATAAACAACATACTCAATTACCCTTTTTTTAATTCTGCCGCCAAAAACAACAGCCACAACATAGCTACAAAAAAAAAAAACTCCTGAAAACCATTCGATAATTGAAAGTGCTCAAGATTGCAATAAAAGAATTTTCACGAATTACCACCGGAGGACCAGACAATTTCTCACCGAGTCGAAACAGTAATTAAAAAAAATACGAAACGAGAAAATTCCGTAGTCTTCAAGCAGACTTCTATTAATAATAATAATATATATATATATATATATATATATATATATATATATATATATATATATATATATACACACACATTATATATATATATATATATATATATATATATATGTATGTATATATATATATGTATGTATGTATATATATTTATGTATGTATATATGTATCTCTCTCTCTAATACTATTACGAAACAATTGTTTAAAAAATATGTCTAAATACCCTTTCTTATTCAAACCGGCGTCACCTCGCTTGCATAACGTGATTTTCTGACCAAAAAGTCCATTTCCATCGGACGATGAAAAAACAAAAGAGAAAAACACTCTTTGAAAATGAGAAGTATATTCTCGAAAGCTAAGATTAAAATAAATTTTATTTATTTTACTCAACCATTGTTATGGTTTTTTCAAAAAAATATAATACTATTACGAAACAATGGTTTAAAAATATGTCTAAATACCCTTTCTTATATATATATATATATATATATATATATATATATAAGCATAATAGCGAGATGTACGTGTTCCTATGAGTCTTTATATCCGATCACTACTAAATATGATGCAATAGGTGAAAGTTAGGGGTGAATTTCATAATTTGAAGGATGTGAGTTCGATCCCTGTACACGGATGCAAATTTACCGTTCTTTTCAATCACATCCCAAATAATGTTCACTAAACAATATCTGAGAAAAACCCCGGTGATGTAAATAAATGTTATTCTAAGAGATACAAAGAGAGAGAGAGAGAGGGGGAGGGGAGAGAGAGAGAGAGGGGGGGGAGAGACAGCGACAGAGATAGAGACAGAGAGAGATGAGGGAGAGAGGGAGGTAAAATAAGAAAGAAAGATGGTAAAGGACCGAGAGAGGGTCAGTGTATTTAGTTTGTTTCTTAATATCCATTACAGGACACCTGACATAAATAATCATAGGTCTCAAGTAAAATGAAGATAACGTATGAGGACAGATGTGAAAACACTGGCCTAACTTTTTTTTTTCAAACGGACGTTTTCATTTGCCACTATTATTCTTACTTGTTTTCGCTTGTGACAATTACTAACCACATAGAGACATAACAAAGAAAACATGCAAACAAGAATTAGTCCCTGTGACGGTAGCGATAGGGAGCGGAAAATGGAGAGAATGTACCAGTTACAAATTTTACTGGGAAACAACTGACTTATTAATATGATTTGGTTCATACCTTTCCCAATTGACGGAACTTGAACACAGTATGTTAAGTTCACACGACTTTCACACATTCCACTAATTAAAAAAAACAACGCGCTATAATAATGACTCTCTAAACTAATACAGAGATGCAACAAACGTGAACTCTTCAAAATTTGTAAAAAAAAAAGTAATTTTATACAAATTTAAAAAGAAAATTACAAAACAAATTCCGTTTAAAAATACACAAGAACCGAACTATCAACTTGCTAGCGATATTTGGGATTGCTCGGTATTCTGTAGAATTTATTCTGGTAAAAAAATATGTTAGCTGTTTTGTTCAATATAGCAATACAATTGTTAGGTTGTTTTTTTCAAATTTTAGATTCAACAGTTACTTCAACAGTGCTCAATATGTGGGTAGAGCTTAGTAGTAAAATATAGAAAATATATCTTTTCCTTATGATTCTCTGCGGGATGTAACACGGGCGCCTCTGTGTACCTTAATTGACATAAATATGTATTCATAGCGCAATGAAAAGCTCTTTGTAAATAAACAAATACATTACTATAAAGCGGCTGTCAATGGTTATATATTAAAAACATTGTAGATATTATCTACAAGCGCAACACCGTAGCCCAGTCGTAACAGCTCGCGACCCCCAACTAGATGGGTGACGGTTCGATCCCTGGCTTGGATGTGGTGCTAGTCTATAGAAACAGTATATATATATATATATATATATATATATATATATATATATTAAAAAAAAACTCATAATAATGTGTAGTGTTAAAATAAATAAAATTTATTTTAATCTGAGCTTTCGAAGCTTATCAAAGAAGTGTTTTTCTTTTGTTTTTTTCTTCATCGTCCGATGGTAATGAACTCTTGGGTCAGAAAATCACGTAATCCTGTAAGCGAGGTTGTGCCAATTTGAATAGAAAGGGTACGTAGACATATTTTTTAAACCATTGTTTCGTAATAGTATTATATTTTTTTGAAAAAAAACAACAACAATGTATAGTGTTAAAATAAATAAAATCTATTTTAATCTGATCTTTCGAGATATAACATTCTCCTTATCAAAGAAGTGTTTTTCATTTTTTTTCTTCATCGTCCGATGGTAATGGACTTTTGGGTCAGAAAATCACGTTATGCCTGGAAGCGAGGTTACGCCAATTTGAATAGAAAGGGTATGTAGACATAAAATTTTATTTCTCAAAAGCTCAGATTAAAATACATTTTATTTATTTTAACACTACATTGTTATGTATTTTAAAAAAATAATACTATTACGAAACAATGGTTTAAAATATGTCTACATACCCTTTATATATATATATATATATATATATATATATATATATAGTAAGCTATAGAAATATATTTCTGGCAATTAAGCTACACAGAGGCTCCAGCGTTTCATCCCCGGGGGTAATCGTCAGGCTCCTGAATATTCCACCCGGGGATGAAACGCGGGAGTTTCTGTGTAGCTTAATTGCCATACATATATTTTCATAGCTTACTACTTAGCTCTACTTACATATATATATATATATATATATATATATATATATATATATATATATATATATATATATATATATATATTATCTTACACATATCGGGCCACGTGTGAATTTACAATACATTACAAAAAGTTATTTCATGTATTGCTAACACAGTGAGACGAATGAAACTTTTACTGCTAATTCTCTCTCTCTCTCTTTCTCTCTCTCTCTCTCTCTCTCTCTCTATATATATATATATATATATATATATATATATATATATTATATATATATATATATGTGTTTGTGTGTGTGTGAGAGAGTCTAAACATTTAGTCAAACAATCAGATTTTTTTAAATTACAAAAGTATCCCAAAAAGAAAAAATAATATTTGATTATGTAAAAGTTTACAATATATATTTTTAAATTATCTATTAGTATTTCGTAAGATAACCGTTTTTTTCTAATTACAGCATGTAGGCGTTTAGAATAGTCCCCTATTATTTTCTTGCATGATTTTTAGCTTAATAATTGTCAATTTTCCATGTAAAAATTCCTTTATTTCATGTGTTTCAGTTCTCGCCATTAACTTTTCAATCGGGTTGAGATCGAGAGATGGACTTGGCCATTTTAGAACGTCTAAACTTAACCGTCATTTTGTAAACTTTGCAGTGTGTTTAGGATCGTTGTCTTGTTAAAAGACCCAACCCGGTTTCAAGCCCTAGGAAATCTGAATTAAATTCCTCTTCAAAATATCCTTATAATATTTTTGATTCCACCAACGTTTATAAGAAGTAATTTGAAATCGGCGAATACAGACAAGTGCATTTTTGAAGACAATTTTAGTTAATTATACAATCGCCATGCAACGTTATTTATTGAGGCTTAAGTGTATACGCAAGAGATAGGCTAATTTTTTTCTCTGACCTCCTTTACTTTTTAGATGCATAAACACTTTTTTTTTAAAATGCATTCTTTCTATAATCTTTGATTGTAATCTTTTAATCCTTAAATATTTTATTGTTTTTAGAATGTTTTTAAATTTATAAAATATTTTAACTGCTTCTAACTTTTTTTATTCCTAAAAATTATTTAAATTTTTTTAATATTTTGTCACATTGTTTCGCATTTCCTAATACTATTTAAATACTTTTAAATATTTTTAAAGACTTCTAATAATTATTGGTCCCCCGATTTTATAAATCGGGGGACTTATGTTTTGAGGCATGTCCGTCCGTCCGTCCGGATTTTTCTCCGCAACCATCTATTGAATTTCTCTGAAATTTTGCTTGAAGTTGTAACTTTGGTCAGGTTAGAAAGTGACATTCTCCGATTTTTGAAAACAATCTGGTTAGCCCCCCAGGGGGTCAAAAGGCCTAGAAATGGAAAAAAATGACATTTTTTGCCCCATAACTTTTCATCCATCCATTCAATTTCTCTGAAACTTGGCCAAAATGTGGAGGCAATTGTTCCTAATAGAAAATAAGTATCGCTGACCTTGGGAAATATCTGGTTCGCGCCCCAAGGTGGTCAAAAGCCCCCAAAATGGCCCCTTTCTCCCATAACGTTTGATCCATCCATTCAATTTTTCTGAAACTTGGCCAAAATGTAGTGGCAATTGTTCTTGATATAAAATAAGCATCCTTGACCTCAGAAAAATTCTGGTTCGCGCCCCCAGGGGGTCAAAGGGGGGGGGGTTAAAAAATGCCCCAAATTGCCCAAAATTTATTGCATTTCATACTTGCCACATCGAGTCACATACAGAAGGGAACCACGCATGCGCGGCTTGTAATTATTTTAGTTATTACTTGATATCTCTATATGTTTCTGGCTATTGTATTTGTCCCTTGATTAGAACTAAGAGCTTAATCACGTTTACACCCCAGGTTCCGTTAGATCACCACAGTTAAGTGACGTTCAGCCTGGTCAATACTAAATGGGTGACTATTTGGGAATCCCATGTGCATTATGTGCTCTCCGCTAATCTCGGCATTGCTTCCAGTCGTCCTGGACTTCTCCTCGACACTGGAATCAAGAAGTACCGATTCAGTAGAGGTGTATTTGAGTATTAAGTAGCCCTTGCTTCACAATTACAGGGGGTATCCATTGTTTCAAGACTGAGCGAAGGCCATGAGAACTAGAGGTTGCCCCTAATTGTTTTCTCTAATAAAACGCACCTAGGTTTTGTTTGTAAAAAATATTCAGATTCGGTGTGATTGGGGGGAGGTGCTCGGTGTGTGTATGTGTGTCTGTATGTGTGCGTGTGTGTACACACACGCTCATGCATGTACGATTGCTAGTGCAGTAAAATTATAACGAAAACCTACTAAAGAGGACCTTACCTTTCAGGGTAATAACGTTGTTCGCCTTTTCATCTTTGACTGAAAACCTCTCGTTATGCCTAGGTTCTGTAGCAATACTTCCCTTTTCTGAACTTAGACTTCCCCATTTAATATATAGATGTCATATAAGGTTTGGCTGTTGGCCCCAACCTTAGTTTTAGATAATATTTTAATTATGTCTGAATTCAGACCCTTTTGGTTTGGCTACATCATTTTCTTTATAAGGGATCAAGATTCTCATTTCCACGCCAAGGGGATAAAAGCCCTTCAGCTTTGGCGCATGAACTTTTGCATTAGTTCCCATTAGTTGTCTTTGCCTCGTGGCTCAGTACTTTTAATTTTACCCATATATATATATATATATATATATATATATATATATATATATATATATATATATATATATATATATATATATATCAAGGCTCCTTTTATAAAGGTTTTTTAAGAAAACATCCTACAAGAAGATGTGTAGGGCAAGAGGGGAGGAGGAAGAGCACATTGGAAGCTATGGACAAAGATCATTTTTAGGGGGAGAAAAACACCTTATAAAAAATTATTATAGGAGAATGGTCAGGGATGACCAGGAAATAAGGGATGTAATAGAATAGGAGTATAGTTAGGACTATACTAACAGCACTGCACAGACAAGTGCATAAGTACATGTGAGATATGAGGGAGGAGAAAAAGTTTCTTATTAATTACACTGGTTCATAAGGAGGAGAGAACCAGCTCTACAGGAAATAAATATTATCTATTTCCATTGTGGTCCTATACCAATTCGGCGTTCAAACCAAAAACTCAAACTGGAATGACATTAGATGTGGGAGGGTGAAGTATTTCAGGAAATATTGCAAATAGAGTCCTGTCGTTAAGGACTTATTCTGGAGAAAATCGAAGCAAACAGAATCTGTGTTTCGATGATCGAATATAATTCCTGGATGAATTGGTTGGAGGAGATGAAGAAATTGATTTTAACCCACATTCCATTGGGAAAAAGATGTATTCATATCTCCGAGGCTTAAGTCCTTTTAACCTTATAATTCCTTTTACATACGCTTTATGTAGGCAATCCAGTTGGTTAGGAGAGTCATAACGGCTATTTGTAGTTATTCGCCCACAGTAGAGTTTCTTGTGGAAATCAGCAGAATGTTACTGTTAATGCTTAAGTGATGGAATGACTGTGCCTCACGTTTAGGATTGTTGAGTTAGTATGGCTAGGTCAGGGGTGGGAGTTTAATATGGGCAGTTGGACATTAAATCTTAGGGTGTGGGAGTCATTAAGTTTAATCCAACAGGTCTGCAGATAGACTGAATAGAGACGCGTTGAATTATGGGATTGGGAGATAAAATTCTAGCTTTATGGCATTGGAATAAGATGACTCCTATTTGTGAAAGTGTTTATTTAGAGATTAGAGTCATTAGGTACTTCTTTTAGATGTTGTGTAGGGGGATGATTTTGGCTAGATTAGTTCCTTACAGTTAGACACACACACACTCGCACACACGCCCACACACATCGATTTACACTCACAGACTTACACCTTTATCGACGTACATTCCTAGTGTATTGGTAAATGATTTTAAGAAATTTGGCAATAGGCAAAAGGCACATTTAGGGTTGTTATGAGGTACTTATAGACCGGCCAGACAGGACAATATTATAGAAGGGGGGGGAATTTAATTTACTATATTCTAACTAGTTATACGCCTTCAAAAAAATGGACAATGGTCTGAATTGTGCTAGTAATTACCGCCTTTGTTTTCTATTAATGATAGTGTGAGTCATAGTATCTTCTAAACAGCTCTAAAATGTTGTACTTAAATGAGTTTTCGTACCTAAACGACCTAAATTAACATTGATGTAACTTTGTAGGAAGAAAATAAATTATCTTCAAGTGAATTAGAAGTTTATAAATAAATTACAGAAATTATTAACTATTTTAGGAAATATTACTGAATTAAAATTTTCAACTTGTTCGCACTATATTTTTAGGATATACTAGCTTTGAACGAAAAATTCAAAATGGCGTAATAATGTGATCTTACACGTGTGAGTTTTTGCTCTCTATTTTTGTTTGTTTTTTGTTCGTTTTCACCCTAAAATGAAACTACTGTATAGTGTAGGTGTTTTCAAGACACTTTAATCCAATAACTTTTTACTCTTTGTGAATTTTTTCTGATGATTTTGTAGTGTTGCAGAGACGATATTGACATAAAAATGTTGTTGGGCATAAGACAAATGAAACGGACCGTAAAAATATATCTCACAGAAATGTTGTACTTTTTACAAAATGTGAAAAAATAAAAATAATTAAAAAAAAACATGGTTATTGGAATATAATATAAATGGACTTATATATATATATATATATATATATATATATATATATATATATATATATATATATATATATATATATATATAAGAAATAAGAGTGATAAACATGTACGAATGTCCAAATTTATTTCAAATTTCGATTGTTCAATGCAAGGTGTATTCTGTAATAAACTAGTGTTTATTATTCTTTCCTTAAGCCAAGGCTTTTCAAAGATCGAGATCTTATCATCAGAGGAGAAATACAGATAGATAAGTTGGCTGTAGAAAAGTCAAAGTTCAGATATTTGAAAAATATTATTAAAATGTAGTGAAAGAAAAGTTCAGTAAAAAAGATATGTGGTTTATCCAGGTGGTAAAGGTGTCCAATGAAGAGGAGAATTTGGAGAGAGCCGGAAAAATTATTTTCTCAGTGGTAGTATGGAGACAATGCCCAGAATGAAACAAATCCAAAGTAAAATTTTGAAATCAAATTCTAGAGTGAGCGCACTTAAATTGAATTGATGTGAGAAAAACTGGCCATTATTGATAACTTCCCGGGCCATAGAAGAGTGAATGGAATTATAGGTGAGATATTCAAGCAAGCGAATCTAAGAAAAACCTTAAGCGATATATGATATTTATGAATAAATATTAAATTATTAATACCTACAGACGCTAGCGTTTCAAGCTTATTGCTCTCATCAGTGCAGGAAAGTAACAATTTCAGACGGTCGGGAGGCGTGAACCTGGTTCACAGAGTCTGCCTAGAATCTGCAAGCAGTGGCCATATCCACTCGGCCAACAGAAACTGTCACGGAAGCGGGCACATATAGAAGACTAGTCGAGAGTGTTCTACAAACTTATTCGGAACTTTGTATTAGAGCTTTTTGACAGTCTTTTTTTAACATCCCCGAGAGTGCTCAAATTTAATTTCTTAAAGGGGCTTAGTATATATATATATATATATATATATATATATATATATATATATATATATATATATATATATATATATATATATATATAATGTGTGTGTCTGTGTGTGTGTGTGTGTGTGCTTGTGTTTATGTGTGACAGAGAGCATGGGAGAATAAATAGAAAGAGGTAAGTAGTAAGAGCAAACATTATACGACGATACAAACTCTAAATAAATAAAAACATATACCGCTGACAAAAACAAACATACAAAAAACAAAAAACACAAAAAAACATGACTTGTTAATAGAGAGGAACTCAGATCAGGGTGTTTACGTTTAACTCCCTTGGTGGTGTGTTTGATGAATGTAATGGATACCAGCGGCGACTATGAGATCGACTATGTTGTGTTCAAATCTCTATTGGATCTATTGTGTCCAGTTACACACTAATGTTGTGGGGAACGATATGTGATGTTACAATGATGGTGACCTACTTGTTAAACTCGTCGATGACAGCAATGTCCGGGTCCAAGAATTTTTACTATTAAAGTCCAATATTGACCACAAGTGATGTTTATATTCCCAATGACAACATCATATTAAAATACTAAGTCTTTCAAGTGAGACATTCAAGTTTCATAACAATTTCTTAACGGATTCTTTAATAGATAATTTATTATAAAATCGATTTTACCAATGGATAATCGAATAGAATTTTGCTATTAAGATTGCTTTATCTAAAAACGTTATATGCCCCTATACTACAAACAACCACATTTTACCATATATAAAAACTAAGGTCAGATCTCCTCTATTTGGTTGACGGGAATAACTTTAATTATAAAAGGAGGATAAAAATCTGTTTCTTTAGTGATTTACGCCAATTATTGGTCCGTGTTTTAAAAAACAAAACAAAATATTTTTAATCGATTTAATTAATTTTAATATTCAACCCTATTAATACTTTATTTTTTCTTTAGTCAGAAATAGAGAAAAACGAATCAGCTTTTACCTTAATAGTCAGAAGTCATGATACTTCTACCCACATCACCGGGTACTAATTTTACAACGGAGTATATTTCGATATTCACCGGTTTGAAATCATACAGGTGAATATTCCATTAGTAATATCTCCCATTCTTTAAAATTAAGAGATATGGGTTACGAATATTTTGTTTCAATAGTTACCTAAAGTAAAGCACACTCCGAATATTTAATAGTCTTAATTTTTAAATTGATTAATGTATAACAATTAAGGGCACACAAAAAATACACGTTACATGAGATCCACGGATAAAAACGACTAGTTTTACGTTTACATACCTAGTATTTGTTTAATTGTTTGTCTGTCTGTTTGTTCTGTTATAAATCTCACATAAAAACTATTGATCAGATTTGGATTATTCGGACTACTAACTTATTTGTTATATTCACAACGTTGTGTCCGATACAAACTCCGACTTTTGTCACGTGCATCTTTTCGAATTTTTGGGGAACTGTTGTGGCCTTAAAGGACCAGAAAAGAAAAAGAGCCAACAAGGTGGTAGAGTCAACCAGATTATGTATTTACAGAAAGTACAGAAGTAATGGGTTGTCAGAGATTGCTTCTGCATTCGTTATAGTGAGTTTCTTTGTTACCACTGTCCATAGTGTCGGGGGAGTCCATGAAGTGACAGGTTGATATATGGTCTAGCATGTTTATTCTCTCAGGTCGGCTAGTATATAAGAAGGAAGAATGCATTAACTTAGAATATACTTTATTTAACTTAGATATCTATTTGTCTATCTTACGAGAGTTCTCAACGGGTCTAAACCCTGACCGATACAAGCTACGACTTTTGTCATGTGCATCTTTTCGAATTTTGGGGAAACTGCTGTGGCTAGAAAAGAAATAAGACAACAAGGTGGTAAAGTTAACAAGAATATGTATTTACAGAAATTACTGAAGTAATGGGTTGTCAGAGACTGATTCTGGATTATTCATAGCGACTCTGTCTATTCATAATGTCGGGAAGAGTCCATTTAGTGCGCAACAGGGTAGATCACGATAACAGGAAGCTAATAGTCGAACTCAGGAACCTATACGGAATTCTGAGCTGTAATCCACGAAGGTAGATTGTTCTCATTCCGTCATCCATGCTTACTACCAGTGGTAATAAATAACAATAACATAAAAGTAATACTTTTAACAAGTAATGGCTGACGGAATGAGAACAATCTACCTCCGTGTATTAAATAAAGAATTTAGTTCGACTAGATGGTTTTGAAGTTCGAACAGATGCATTTTAAGAAGGTCAAAAATTTCACTGACCGACACGTGAATATAAAAACCAAGATGGGAATAGTAGTCCGAATAATCTAAATAATACACATCTGATGAGTAGTTTAAAAAAAATTTTTTTGGAACTTTCTAACAGAACAAACAAACAGAGAAACTAATAAAGAAATATAAGTTGAAAACATAACCTCATCGTCGGCGGAGGGTTAGGGTTAGGGTTAGGGTTAGGGTGATCAATTGTATCAATTGGTAGTGAATGTTTCGAAATCCATCAACCCGACAATCTGCCAAATCCCATCCATTCCTTGTGGAGGTCCCCAGATGCCGAAGAGCTTTCTACTCCAAAAGCTTCTTTCCTCGTGCTGCTGGACCCTGGAACTCCCTCCCTGCTCCCTGTTTTCCTGACAATACTGACATGCAGAAATTTAAAACTGATGTAAACAGACATCTCGCTGCACAGTTCCCAATTAAGGTCCCCCTCCAAAAAAAAAAAAATACTCTCGCCCTTTTTCTCAGTAGCCCCTTACGTCTACAGTGGCGGCCTGTCTTGTTTAGGGTGAACTATGATAAAAAATCACCCCCCAAAAAACCGTAAATTTGTGTTTTTGTAATTTCCTTCCTGGCGATAATTACTTAGAGTAATAAGTGCCTTTTGGGATGTAAAGAAAACAAGTTCCGGTCCATTCTAAAGATGCGTCCATTCACTCTGCGCGTTTAGTGATGGAAATTATACCCCGACGAACGGACAGAGCCTCTTATAGAGATACGCGGACGTGTCTGAAAATGCTACTTCAAACTGACCGACCAATTAAACTACTATTTCAAACGTAAGCGTGACAGATCAAAGAAGGTGCTATTTTAAATTAAACGCGACAGACCAAAGAAAATGCTATTTCAAACACAAGCGTGTCAGAGCGACGTAGCCTCTTATAATGATGCATGGACGCATTTAAAATAAGATTTGGGCATTTAATCTGCGCGTTTAGTGATGAAAATAGCTCTCATAGAAATGTTTTGACACAAATATATTTTTTAAATGGCGACGAACTATTCTAATGTTCGATCTACAGTGAGTGGTTCTACTAGGTCTGAACTTCTGGATCTCTATATTACAAATGAACACTGTTGATACAACCAAACAAAACAAACAAAATACGCACACGCAGTACGATTCATTAAATGACTGGTGTAAATAGTCTGGCGAAATCAAGGGTATTCGTTGACCGGGTTTACAGCTTTTTTCGTGTTGTCTGTTTACTTTCCATTTCGGACAGCGGACGTATTTGAAGGGTCAAGTGTTTCAAAAGTCAATCAAATTTTAACTCCCTTTTTTTGTTCGTTCATTTTCGTCTGTCGCTCGAGAACAACTCATGTAGTCACAACTATCAATTAAGAAAGAAAGAAAGAAAAAAAGAAAGAAAAAAGAAAAAAGAAAGAAAAGAAAGAAAAGATATTCTTCGGAAACGAAAGGTCATGCTCGATGCGAACAAATGTCGAGAGACATAAATGTCCGTTCAGAGCCAGTTTACATACGAACGACCCCTTCCGCTGACGGGTGGATCGGATTGGACTTCAAGGGAGAGCAACGGAAGATAGTTTTATTTAGTCCCCTTATTACAAACATTGTTGGAAAATGATATAGAAACGTAATAAACGAAACGAATGAATGAGCGTCAGGTGTAATTTCTATGGACAAAGCTCGGTCGGTCAGTTCGCTTACATTTGAAATAGAATTTACATCGCTAAACGCGTTTTTATTATTTTCTGGAAGGGAGGCATGATTATATGCCTCCAATCATTTCTATAAGAGACAATAGCTGTCGGTCCGTTGGTCTGTCACGCTTAAGTTTGAAATGAGATTTCCATTGTTCTGTCACGCTTAATTTTTCAGTGGAATTTGCATTTGTATATCACGTTTCAGTTTTAATAGTATTTTTCTTGTATTATTTGGATTATTCAGACTACTGCCTTCATCTTGGAGTGTATTCTCGCAACGTTTCGGCCGATGTAACTTTGACCTTATTCAGGTGCATCTTTTCGAACTAGGAAATCTTTATGAAGAAGGTCGGAACTTACACCGAAACATTGTGAGAATAACATCCAAGATGAGATCAGTAGTCCGAATAATCCAAATAATACAATTTATATATCCATCCTCATCTCAAAATTCTGAAATCCATAGGATTTTTCTTGGTTTGTCATACTTAAGTTTGAAATATATGGCTACGTTGACGCACTGGTACCTGTAGAAGCGACAAAGTTAAGCGACATTGAGCCTAGTCAGTACTTACATGGGTGACCAGTTATCAAAAACCGTGGGCGGTGACGGTGGTTAAGTGGATATCGACACGGACTGAAGACCTGGGTGTTCCAAGTTCGAATCCAGTCGGTTCCACATTACCACTGTCACTTAAGGATGTTGACAACTTTCTCATAGTCCTTCCCGTAAGTACCCGATGTCTTTCCAGAAAGATTTCTAACTAGAAAAACATCGGAGAAGCTAATGCTAACACCAGAATCATCTGATTCACACGAAAGAAGAAGAAAAACCACGTGGTCGATGTAATAAAGAAAACGGTCCTAGCAATCGTGTAAGCTGAGGGCTGGCTACCAATCTGCAACCACAACAAACAATCCTGGATTGTTCGTTTTGATCTGAACCAACCATACACTGGCCGACGATGACATATCAAATTCAGAGATTTGAAATAAAGTTTTATTTGATGTGTCACGTTAATCTTTGATAGAGCCGTTTTAAATGAGTTCAGACTCCGCTATAAGTGGACCTTATTGAATGGACAGATCTTAAGAATTGCAGGACAATGTTCCATAATCCAAGAATAAATTCATATAAACATGTGTCTCTGTGGGAATTGTTCATATCGTTTGATCTGTAAGTAATATTTATCTTTATAAAAAAATAATGTTATTAACATTTTTACATGAAAGTCATGTGAACATAGATGTGACTATGGGCGTTGCTATTCTAGGAAATCAACGTATATATATATATATATATATATATATATATATATATATATATATATATATATATATATAGTAACACGGAATCACATAATAACCGGTGCAATAATTTATTTCGATCCTCCGACCTTTTCAAGTACCCAAAACGAGGCAGTTACATGTTTGAAAATGAAAAAAGAGAAATTCACACTCAATATTCAATACACATATATAGAGAGGGGGAAATTGGGCGATTTACAACGGAATGCATATAGTGAGGGGGGAAGTGGGTGACAACATATTTAATACATATATGGAGAGAGGGTAAATTGCACGATTTATAACGGAAGGCGTATTTTGAGGGAAGAGGGTGGTAACATATTTAATACATATATCGAGAGTGGGGGAGATTGTACGATTTATAACGGAAGTCATATAGTGAGGGGAAAAGAGAGCAATACATATATATAGAGAGGGGGACATTTTATGATTTACGACTGAAGGTATATAGGGAGGGGGAAGGAGGCTGCGATATCATAACCAGGTCAATTTGTCTGTGTCCCCTTACAGACGTTTAACCCTAAGTTGTTGTTAATCGTCTACGAAAATCGGAAATTCAAATTATAGCGTCTGCAAATCCTCAGTTTAGCGATTGAGAAACAAGTTAGGAGGGGGAGGGAAAAGGAAGGTGGGGGAAGAGGAATAAAGAAAAAAACCGAAAACATGCCGCAAAGACAGCCGAGACCATGTCAGAATGTCAGACAATATTTTTTTAATCATTCATGTTTCGTCAATAGATTAAACAATTATCAGAAATAAATGCAATAATAATAATATTAGCCGTAACTTTAAGATTAAATACCAGTCCCCCAATCAATAATTATACTTAACACCTCTACATACCTCTACGTAAAATATTAACTAGTTTTGCGTTATTATGAAGTAAATAGATAGCCGGAATATAGGCATCATGAAACTAATTCTAATTCTAGATAATTCTAATTGAATCATGATCATACAAATCGGAGAAGTACCAATCAGCCCACTAAATCTAATAGCGGGGCAATAATATCATCGAAACCTCTGCAATCATTTAAAACCCAATGATAGCAGTCACAATAACACTAATAACTATAACGTTATTATAAGAATAATACTTCAAACCAGCAACAGTGTCACCGAAGGCCATAGCGGTAGCCGTGCTACTAGTAACAACAACAACAAATACAGTAATAATAGTAATAATAATTGGTTATAGCCGCAATTTTAATACTAATGAAAACTGTGGCCGCAATAGCCAATCTGGCACAAAAAGAACATAGCGACATGGAGAATCATGGGGGATATTCATAAGTAGTAGTACCCACAACGACAATAGTTACCCCAATATAACAATGTAGTAATCCTAGCAATCCTACCAATTAGAATGATAGGCATAATAATAATAATAATAATAATAATAATAATAATAATAATAATAATAATAATAATAATAATAATAATAATAATAATGATAATAATAAAATTTATGAAAATATTGACAATATTAGTTGTGTTCTTAATAATAGTTATAAACATATAAATATATGATAATGTAGATCCTTATTAGGATCTATATGATAATTAGCATGATAATTGTATTTTAGCCACAATGATATAAATATAAAGGAAATTGGATTAAAGGTTAAGGAATAACAGATAAAAATTGAAAATAATCCAGGTGGTCCCAATTCAGTATATCCACCGCTATATAAATATATATATATATATATATATATATATATATATATATATATATATATATATATATATATATATATATATCTTTATATATATATATATATATATATATATATATATATTTATATATATATATATATATATAGTGTAAGAGTGAAATATATATATGTGTGTATAGTGTATTTATGTAATTGTTTTTATTGGTGATGGGTGCGTTATTTTTGCTGCTTTTCTATTTTTCACTTCCTAATATTTTTCGTTGATATATATATATATATATATATATATATATATATATATATATATATATATATAGTTATATTTATTTTATACGTAATCTATAGACACGTGTTTCTGGCTGTCAGCAGAACCTTCGATATCAATGTTTATAGTCTGGAGTTTTACCTCCGGACCATGACGCCTTGACTGAAAATATGTACACTATTTATCACCTAAATATTTAATGTATTTATGTAATTGTTTTTATAGGTGATGGCAGCGTTCTGTTTGTTGCTTTTCTTTTTTCACTTCCTAAGTGATAAATAATAACGCAGAAGATTGCAATTTTAATCGCCCTTAACTTTAACGAGCGTATTTTACGTTGATATATATATTTGTATTAATTTTATACGTACATATTGACACGTGTTTAACGATTTAAAAAAGGAATGAATACTGAAACGCATGCGGCAGAGACGTTGAAATGGGAAAAGAGGAGGTAGAAAGAAAAATGAGAAGAAAAAGAAAAAGAAATCGAAATAGGGATGAAATGTAGTAAAAAAAATAAAGTCATTTTAACCGGGATGGCAATTTTTAAAGCAATGGCGTGTTATATTACATTTTGTTTCAGTGCGGTTTTGCCAGATGTTTGCTCAAGGAATATTATGCGAATCTGAGGTTTACGTTAGATGGTGATGAAAGGAGTATTATAGTGCTTTCGATGCACTGCTTAAATAACTGCTTTCCCGGTTAAAGTGACTTTATTTTTTTACTACATTTTATCAATATCTCTATTTCTTTTCCTTTTTATTCTCTTTTTTTCTTTCTGTCCCCTTTTCCCATTTTAACCTCATCATTATTCTTTATTTTTTCAAATAGTTAAACACGTGCGAATAACATCCCGTTGTGCGTTCTACTTTTTTCCTATGGTTTTACTGTTATCAAATACTTTAAAATCTTCACGAAACCGGTAAAATCTCTCGTTTCTTGATGATTTATTCCTGTATTTAATTTTTTTTTCGGTTTGTCTTTTTAACACATCTTGTCTTTCACGACATTCCATTTTATGATATTTTCATATATATATATATATATATATATATATATACACACACACACACACATATATATATATATATATATATATATATATATATATATATATATATATATATATCCATATATATGATAATCTACAGATACATATATGTTTAATATAATGTATATAGATTTATATGTACGTCGTTATGCGCATCTACATACACACCTTACATATATATGCATCTATATACAATTGTAGATTTAATCAATGCTACATATATATACAATATATAAATATATATATATATATAATAATATATTAACAGATATACACATATATGAATATATGAACCTATATGCAAATCGCTATGCACCTATACACATATACGACTAAAATATCCATAAACATTCATAGATTTAATCAATAATATATATATATATATATATATATATATATATATATATATATATATATATATATATATATATATATATATCGTTCCTCTGGGAGCGTGTGTGTCTATACCCGTAGCATGGACATATAGAAATTATGAAAATATATTATTATTTTTCCAAATCCGCGACGGCTTTTCGCCAATGTTCCTATCTTGAACATCAAGAGATAAGCACACCTCAATTAGAAGCTGAAAGATAAGATTTCCCTCTCATACTAACCCCCCACGCGCACTTCCTGTTCTTCAGAAAATGACAAATTTTGAAAAAAAGAAAATATAGGAAATAAATAAAATCTATTCTTAAATAAACACTTAATAAGTGTCTGCGAGATCTCAATAGATCTAAGTGTTCTTACACAACGCCCTTTCCACACAGACACATGTATTCTCTCTAGTTGTGCCTCGACCGTATGCAATGTAGACCTGTTACATCCTCACCTTATATATATATATATATATATATATATATATATATATATATATATATAAGAAAAGAAGGATGAGAGTAATCCGACGTAATGGGAAATGAAAAAGGAAAAACCAAAAGATGTTTTTTTTTATGTACTCACTAACGTTTCGTCTTTATTCGTAAGACTTCTTCAGGATGATAATATAAAGAAAAATGTCATGCAAGTACATAGAAATATTGGGTTGACATGATGGGTTGATGAGAAGTAGTAGCCACTATTGTGAGCGCAGACCCTCAAAAATACATGCTACACCTCACTACGACAAAAACCTCAGCACCCCCATCCCTTTTTCCCCAAATCACTAATACGCCCGCCCATCCCCTTTTTCACTCACAAATATCCACATTCATTTCACTCTCTGCCACCGACTTCTCTAAGCCCGGGCCTTGGTCCTGCGCTCCCAGTAGTGGCTACTACTTCTCATCAACCCATCATGTCAACTCAATATTTCTATGTACTTGCATGACATTTTTCTTAAAATTATCATCCTGAAGAAGTCTTACAAATAAAGACGAAACGTTGATGAATACATAAAATAACATCTTTTGTTTTTCCTTTTTCATATATATATATATATATATATATATATATATATATATATATATATATATATATATATATATATTAACATATATTATTAATTTTGTATATTAAGTATAATATATATATATGTATGTAGGTAAGTTGTCTGACGATTTATCTTGCGTCTGTATATATGTTTATTTGCATGTTTCTCGACTGTGCATTTTTTATTACTATTGTTCGAATAGTTATTGAAATCGCACATGCAATACGGTGAAATAAAATGCGATATTTAAAATAATATAGATTTTAAAATGGCCATTTTTGATTGAAATCGCTCCAGACAAGGCATGAAGCCACTTGATGTAAGGAGCTAAAGAAATACTACTTCAAGGTAAAAAACAACTAGCTAACGATAAGTGGTATATGGATAGATGGCGACCTAGAAAACAGCAATTCTTCCCTCTTTGTCAGAAACATCGCTCATGGAACCCGAGGACTAAAGGACAAAATAAAAGAAAGCAAGAGTTACAAGGACGTCGAAAGTAAACCCTTTCTACTCTCATTAATTTCTTAATTTTCTCTAAACAAACAAATAGATAACAAAACTAAATGTTTACATCTGGTAGAACAAAAAGTAATAAATAAGTACAGAAATGTTCTTCGTAAATTAAAGAACACGATCATCTCTATATTAATAACATTGTGTGACCACTTTCTGTCTGGTTTTTTTTTTTCAGGAAGGTCAGACGCTCTTATTCTCTCGGTTAGAATCTCGTTTGAGCTCCTACTCCATTTCTCGAACATCGAGTAATAGTAGCAGTGCAGTAAAATCCTTTTTTGTGAAACTGACCACTTTTGGGATTTTAAGCTCCTTGTATTCCTTGTTTTAGTCGTTGCTTGTGGTGGAGTCTGAGTGCCAGGGTCTTTTTCATCAAGGCCTGGTGGGTGTCCCTGTCTGGTCTCTGACATGTCCATAGTGACATTTTCAGAGGAAAAAAGGTTTGTACCATTACATACCTCTTCCCGCCCGGTACATAAACGAGTTGAGGGGCCCTTTTTATCCTGGGTGCCGGCCTGCCAGTTTGTAGATTTTGATTTAGTCATCTTTTCATGTTTTTCTTCCTCTTTGTCCACGGCGTTTTATTGGTTATTCAAAGCTACCCTCAAAAAGAGGGGTACCCTCATCCGCAATCGGAGGGATGCGCTGGATGGCTTGAGGAGATGGCACACTGTCTGTATATGTGTTTGTATGACTATTATTTCATCTATCTTTTTATTTTTGTCATAGTTTTCGATGACTTCCGGTTTTTTAGTTTCTGTTTCTAAACGATTGAAAAGATAAATTCGATCGTTTGTTTCTCATAATATTCGTAAAAGCAACAGTTTTCTTTTTATTGTGTTTTTGATGTAAATAGTTTCCAGAAATTTCAACATTGTACTACATGAGGAATGGACAGTTTAAATGCTTAAAATTCCTTTCTAACTTTGAAGAGTCACGAAGTAAATACTTTTTTATCAGAACTTAAAAATAAAAATAAAACTTTGAGACAAAATGAAATATAACCCAGCGATCATGTGTAGGACGCCATTTATACTGTATCGTATCAATTCAGTATATTCACATATTATGTAATTTCTTTTGGCACCGCTTGACGTCACATGTTGTAGCAGGAAATGTGCAAAGTTACTAATTTTTTTCACGTTTGTTTCTATATTAATAATATTATTATAATATTATTTAACTATTATTTATTAATAATAAATGCAATAATGTATCATTATTAGTATTTACGATAAGTAAATTCATTTGCAGAAATGACGCCCATTTTCATTTATATTTGGTGCTTATAACAAAGATTGCTTTCTTAGAGAAAATATTGCGAGCAGGATAAAGTATATTTGCAAAGAAATTAAAGCGAATTATATTTTATTGCTCTTAATAACATAGACACACGCGAAAGAAAAGGAAATGGTTATTCAAAATTAAATATTGATTTTGTAGGAGAGACCGTATCGATGCGAAAGTGTAGAATCTGACTCGCCTCATTCTGTTATATATACTTTTTTCAAAAATAGATTCACTGCAAATTAGAATATCAATTTAACATGTGTTAAAAACTTTACATGTTTATGTAAGCCTTAATAATATATATATATATATATATATATATATATATATATATATATATATATATATATATATATATAACATTAATTAATTTAATAAACTGATATGTAACTAATTTTTTGCTGTAGCATTTTTTAAACTTGAATTTTTGAATTTTTTAAATATCAATATGTTTTGCTTTTCTTTAATAATGTATTGCTGTAAAATACTTAACTAGCCCGGAAATTGGGGATCATTTTACGTTAAATTTAAATATGAAACTGATCCCCCACTCTAAATTCTAAGGATTGATTTTTCTGTTTTGATCTTCTTGCCAACTTTTTCACAAGTAATCGCCAAAAAAATTGGATTTTATTTTTTTTTTAATGTCCGAGGGTGATTTAGCTGAGCGTGTTAATCTACAACAATAATTTAGTAAATTGATATGCAGAAAAATGAAATGTAACTAATTTTTTGCTTTACCATTTTTTCAACTTGAATTTTTGAAGTTTTTAAATATCAATATGTTTTGTTTTTCTTTAGATGTCTTTTCAGTTGATATTAATCTAAAGCTAAGACAACAATATTTTTCTTCAATATTTCAAAAGATCAGTAAAACAAAACAATTTGAAGTTTTAAATTTATAAAGTTTCTAAAACCCCGTGTAGACAAAACACGAAGCCACGGGTCTTCTTTTCTGGATTCAGAAATAGGTCAATCCGCAGCTTATACATGTGATAATTATTTTTACGAACGAACCACCACTTATTAAGGTTAAAAGCCACTCGAGGATAAGGATTAATGAGATTGAATAGAACCTTATGAGAGGATTAAATTTACAGAGAACATTATATAAGAGAAGAATAAAAGCAGGTCCGAATGAGCGAAATATAGTCAAGTATTTAAAATGTTGTTAGACTTCGTATATCAAGTTAAGCTATTTAGCATGACGTTATTGCTATGTGCATATCGGGGTAGAACGTACATCGTACAGTCATATATACATAACGGTACATTGGTGGAATGGACAAAATTCGAAGACTTGCGAGAACGGTTCATGAGAGAAATCTCTTGATACTGGATTTGAAGAGGATCATTTGTAATTTGTAAGGATGAACATCCGTGGAAATGTCTTTCTCCAGACGGGAAGACCTTGCGAATAAGCTCTGTTTATGGAAAGTTCGCTTAGCGCTAGGCAAACGTAGGAAGAAGGGAAAGTTTTTGTGTTGTGGTTAAAAACGAGTTCTTGCTGTGAATGTCTTACAAGCAGGAACCAGAGATTGGAACTGAGGCGAACATCTTTATTTGAACTAACGATAGAGTATTGATTTATACCTCTCCAGGAGTTAGGCACAAGGCCAGTTTTTATCTTACTCCCACAAGTAAGATGTGACCCAAGGTCGGGTCGGGAAAGTGGGGTTTAAAAATTGCCTGTAAGGAACAGAAGATTTTGGTGTCGATTTTGAATTTTTCTAGACAACTAAGAGTGCTCTGAGCAGCACCCACCCCAGATGTGGCAGCTGTCATCGATCTTAAGGTGTATTTGACTCTTATACAGATAGAGGATTGTGTCAGGAGTTAGGTACTCTCTGCAGCGGTAGAATAGTAAAACAATTTTTCCTTAGCAATAGATTTGATGGAAGTTTCCATTTCAAGTCTGGGGTGGAAGTTAATCTTAAGAGCTTAGCAAAACAAAGGGCTTCCTCAAGAACGGGAGCAAAACAAGGATCCAAGCGCTATAACTCCGACGTAAGCGGCATATGATCGCCTCTACTACAGATGAGAGAGGCAACTCCACAGCTTCTACTGTGTGCTTATGAGATCAGGATAAAGTGTATTGAGTAGAGCCTATCCCTCGACGTAAATGGAATAAGATTGACTGTGTCAAAGACAGGAAATGCGACCTCTCTTACTACAGCTACGTCAATAACACATGTTCATAAAATTGTTCTGGTCATAACCCCCTCCCCCAGAATTTTTCGTCACAATTAGAACACTATTATTGCTATTTTTAAAGCTGAGACACCCTTAAACCCAAGAAAAAAACACATAATGCAATAATTGCGAAAATATTTTTTTAATTTAACCATATTTTTAAGAATTAAGCCTAGAAATCTTCAGAAAATGCGTATTTCTTGATAAATTTAACTGGATTTGTCCTCATATCTGTGTAAGAAACTCAAGAGAGAGACAGGGAGGCACATACTAAACCTATATATTTTTGGAAAGGGCATTCTATTTTGAAACAGGTTTGCTTAAGTTTTATATGTGTCCACTTGCCCTTTTTATAAAAACTGAATCCAAAAGTTTCAGTGTCAGCCTATATATGGTGAAATCAGAAAATTATGGTACCTCATGAAATAGGAAAATTGAAAAGCACAAAATGTTCTGATCAATAATTGAAGCCAATTTAAGGCTTTTCGATGCAAAAAAAACAGCATTTGTATATTTTGACGTTTCTATTTTTCGATAGAAACTATTGTAATTGTCATGCTAGTTGGTATTAATGAATTATGTAAGAAATGCTCAATTAATTGGAATTTTCTCCCCAAATTGCGCAATATGAGTTCCCAGATAACGTAATAACGTCCGTTTCGAAGGAAGGATCCCAGAATTGTACTATATACAATAGAATCCCAGAATCTTTCATTCATTATTATAAGATAATTTCTTTTATATCTTTGCAATTAATGATGCAGAATTGATTTTATTAATCTGATCTTACTTTTTTATAATGCAACTTATCAAATTTTTAAACATGGAAACATGAGGTTTTCCAATGTATTGTTGATAATGTTAAGAGTTCTCAATTACCTGCATGTAAAGCTTTAAGTCGTTTGACTCCTGACAAGCTGGGAAAATTTGTTGCTGCTACATCGTCAGCTTTCAGCTATTCTGTCTGTTGTGTCTTCACCTAGAAAAATCAATCTTGATAAAATGAAGCAACTATGTCAAGATACAACTTTGAATCTATTTGAGAACATTAGTTGGGTGAAGATGAACCGCACTCTTCTCAGGACTCTTCATGATTCAGTTGAGTAAATGGGTTTAAATGATGATTTTGGGAGCTTGCCAAAAGAATGTTTTGAGGCGAATAAGACATTCGCAATTACCTACAATTCCTATAATGGAAAACTTCGCCTATTGAACAGCTCAGTAAATGAATATGGATTGCTCAAACATTCAGATCTCTGTGTTGTGAAGCTGATCAATCAGTGGCATCTTAAAATGTACTGCACTGGATGTGCTTCAAAAGGTCACACTATTATGGCTGATGCAAGGCTTGTAAATGTGTCAAATATATTTTATATTAGCGTGGTAGAAAATACATTCCTTGATTGAATATTATATGTAAGTTATAAAACTTTTGTTCAGTAATGAAATTCTGTTCTGTCTTGTTGAATAGTGATATCAATCTCTTGTTTCAGTTCCAAGTACAAATAAAAGATTCTTAGTCATGGACTATTTCTATTTGTTTCGTCTTACAACTCTCCAGTTTGTTGAATGTTTGTCTGCTTACCCACATTTCAAATTATGTTTAGATTTCATATTATACGATATTAGAGATTCTAAAGGCCAAAACTTTCAATGGAACTATCAAAAATGTGTAATTTAGGCTTGAAACTTGTATTGTCAGAACACCTCTTCAAATGACTAGCAGGCTCCCATAAACTCAAATTAAGTATCTTTCATCATTAAATAATATTGCATATCAGTAATTACTTTTTTCTCGTGAGATTTCTGACCTTAATAATCCTAGTACTATTATTTCTACAAATCGGCGATCTGGGCCTACTGTGCGACAAGACTAGGAATCAGGAGAAAGTTGGCATGCATTAAAAAGGATTGTTTTCAATTTTTTTAAATAATGCAGTTTGGTTTTGACAACGATGAAAAGGGCAGGGATTGGTCCCGCTGGTTAGCTGACATTGCTTGAGGGGTCATATGTCAGATGTACAATGGATGTACGTCACAAGAAAGATGACAACACGTAGAGATGCGTAAATAGCGGAATACCGTATACGTTGCGGACGAACAACTGAGAGATATAAATGATTGACAGGAGAAAACCCACCTGAGAGGTAGATTCCGATTAGTAAGTAACCAATTAAATTGCTTACTGAGTAACGTCAGTAGTAATTGGTCGAACTACGCCAAGTTACCTTTCCACAAAAATTGATATGGTGCGACAATCGCGAATTTGTTCAGTTTGGAAACTCAATTTACGCTGTTGTCGCATCCCCGAGATAATTGCTTTTCTCACCCGAAGGAGAAAAATGCTTTTCGCCCCATCCATTTTAAAACAACCACAAACAGTTCAGTAAACTTAGTTACAACCTAAACTCAGTCCAGAAGCACAGAGGTATCAACCCTAACCCTCAACCAGCGGCAGATTTTTAGGTGATTGTAGTACAAGTTTCGCTGAATAATATATATAATTTCTTTTAATTAAGAATATTTGTTCGTGTTATCGATAACTTACTTCTTTGTTGTTTTACTTCTCATTCCTCAGTTGATGATCGATTCTCTGATCGAACCCGATCCGGACTTCTTGATAAATTAACACAACGTGGTCTGGTCAGCGGAGAAGATTCGACACCACACGTTTTCTTCAGGGGAGTGTAAACTTCGTCAACGCTGACGTCTCGAGAATACGGTCAAAAGACTGTGACACCACGTCAATCGACACCAGAGGTATTAGTCAGAACACGAGCAGAAGCGAACGATCATGAGAGCGGTATTATTGGTTGCTGCGTGGGGCTGGAATTCAATATTAGGAAATCTGATGTCTGCTCTAAAATCCACGTCTCTACTAACCAGTTGTATTCACCACAAAGCTTTATGTATAGCTAAATTTGTATTCCATATTCGTTTTCTGCTATGTTTGATATGTTTGATCTCTTTCCTTATGAATAAACTAGAATGAGTCTAAATCTGGTTCAGTTTAAAATCTACTCCGTCCATCTCCTCTTTCTTGATATACTTTATGACAGAAAAAGCCTCCTATATAAACACGAGGGCACATCTAAAAATCAGTTATTTACAACAAAATCTCTATTAGTTAAATCTTACATCCAAACCATATTAAAATGTTAGATAGTGAAGTTGATGTGCTGAGAATAGTTGGGCAAGATCACGTGTTAAATTAAAGAGCAATATTTTGAAATAAGGCATTCGGCAGGAAGCTGTTCCTAGTGGCCATCTGAAAAAAAGGAATACCCAATGTAAAGCTCTATGAAATTATAAAGCAATCTACAACCCGGCCGGTAATGTTGATTGTTGACTATTTAAAATATTCTACGTTATTCTCTTAAACAATTCAGTTCAAGACAGATTCCAGATAATAAAAAATAAGTTAATAAGAAGACCATCCAAACACGTAGATGCCATTTTCGTCTGATCGTCTAGATTTGTCAGTACAGACCTTCTTTAAGGCAAACAGATTATATGGTTTATTCCATATTCCGAAGATTGGTTGATCCTTTTCTTCTGGACTTGACTCCGTTATCAGTTGCAAAATGAGAAGAGTCATTTTTCATCTCAAATAAACTAATCCGCTTTCTCGAATGTAACCCCAAAATGTAAAACAAAAGCAATACAAAGGGAGTTCAATTAGTTAAAAACCCTTATCACCTGACCCCTGATTAAAAGATTTACTTAAGCGGTTTAGGGTTAGGCCCTTAATCGCCTTTGTTGATGCAGGTTTCATACGACAAGCACGATAGTAGACGAAATGGTGTAAACACTAATATATTCCAACTAATGCACGTGCACGAATCATATCAGGGTCATAAATATATTTGTAATAGTCGTCCCGGTCGTCGTACTAATGGCATCATCATCGTCGTCATCGTCGTCGTCGTCATCATCATCATCGTCATCGTCATCGTCGTCGTCATCATCATCATCATCATCATCATCATCATCATCATCATCATCATCATACACATCAGTAGTAGTAGTAGTAGTAGTAGTAGTAGTAGTAGTAGTAGTAGTAGTAGTAGTAGCAGTAGCAACTTCGGTCTGGTATTTATCCCAGCTCTTATAACATTAAGCGGAATGGATGGTCTAAACATTCCTCGTGACAGGACGCTAGTCTGCCGCCGGTTATACTTCCCAGAACGGTTGGTATCAATTTGCACGCCTAGATGGAATTTTTGCGTCTGTTATTTAAAAATGGTCACCTATCTAAGTACTGACCAGACCTGACGTCGCTTAAGTTCTGTGACCTGACGAGGACCGGTGTTGTCCACGCGATTTAGTCGCAATTACAGTGGTAGCCATTTCAAAGCAAATATATATTCGCATTCTATATTTAAAACTTTATTTTCCAGACTCATTAAAGAAACTCGGGGTGCGAATAAAGAGACAGTTATAGATATGGACTGTGGAATGGGCAAGCCGAAAAAATTTTAGAATAAAGGTTGTACGGAAGTTTGAATATTTTTTTAATCCTTTTTTTTTAAGAAAAAGATTTACATTAATATCCATGAGGCATTTTATACCCGAGTATTAAACAAATTTCAGTCAGATAAAAGAGAAATGCTAATGAAATGTTAATGGATGAAATAGAAATTCTAATGAAATGTTAATGGATGAAAGAGAAATGCTAATGAAATGTTAATGGATGAAAGAGAAATGCTAATTAAATGTTAATGGATAAAAGAGAAATGCTAATGAAATGTTAATGGATGAAAGAGAAATGCTAATGAAATGTTAATGGATGAAATAGAAATGCTAATGAAATGTTAATGGATGAAAGAGAAATGCTAATAGAATGTTAATGGATAAAATAGAAATGCTAATGAAATGTTAATGGATGAAATAGAAATGCTAATGAAATGTTAATGGATGAAAGAGAAATGCTAATGAAATGTTAATGGATGAAAGAGAAATGCTAATGAAATGTTAATGGATGAAAGAGAAATGCTAATGAAATGTTAATGGATGAAAGAGAAATGCTAATGAAATGTTAATGGATGAAAGAGAAATGCTAATGAAATGTTAATGGATGAAAGAAATGCTAATGAAATGTTAATGGATGAAAGAGAAATGCTAATGAAATGTTAATGGATGAAAGAAATGCTAATGAAATGTTAATGGATGAAAGAGAAATGCTAATGAAATGTTAATGGATGAAAGAGAAATGCTAATGAAATGTTAATGGATGAAAGAGAAATGCTAATGAAATGTTAATGGATGAAAGAGAAATGCTAATGAAATGTTAATGGATGAAAGAGAAATGCTAATGAAATGTTAATGGATGAAAGAGAAATGCTAATAAAATGTTAATGTATCAAAGAGAAATGCTAATTAAATTTTAATGGATGAAAGAGAAATGCTAATGAAATGTTAATGGATGAAAGAGAAATGCTAATGAAATGTTAATGGATGAAAGAGAAATGCTAATGAAATGTTAATGGATGAAAGAGAAATGCTAATGAAATGTTAATGGATGAAAGAGAAATGCTAATGAAATGTGTAAATAATAAAAATCTGAAATTACAGTCGCCGGTCACAACGAGCTATTCGTTCGTTGTGGTTGCAGATTGCGAGCCCGCCCATGATCTGCATGGCGACTCGGACCGGACGTTTTCATCAATAGTTTACATACACATTTTTATAAAAGCACATTAATAAATGTTCGGTAATATTGATTTACAATTTTGTTGTTTTATTTGCATGCATATAAGCAACAGGTGTACGTGTACATGATATGAAAAACGCACGAATTAGAACAAATCAGTTCATATGCGTTCACAAAATATGATATATTGGCGCCTGAAGGATACATACGTTTGCTAATAAAGGGAGGCGCGAGAGCGCTCTATCCCTTAATAGACTTGAAGAATGGCCTATGCTGGAAATCTCATTTCTTTGATCAATCATAACTCAAAAACCAATAAACTAAATTAGTTAAAACTTTGCACAACATTTTTATTTGATAGGTTTTATAAGTGTGTAGAATTTCAGCATCATTAGTCAAGGCAACCCAGAGATCCAGAAAGTTCAATCATGAAATCATGTTATCTGTGTGTACGTACTGCTACTACTACTACTACTATTTGATGGATTCAGCTGACTTTTGGCAGAGATAGAGGTTCTAGGGTCTAGTTGATGTCACTTTAATTTCAGTTTACCATATACCTTAGTTTTCCAGAAAATTCCAAAAAACCTTAAAAACAACCAGTATTTATACATATATCAGTTATGAGAAGGCATTGTATTGAGGCATAGCCTTTACAAAAGTAGTGACATTCCATGAAAAATGACAGTATACTGAAATCATATGCCCTTAATAGGGTTAAGATGAAAATTCGTATACACTAAATGTACAAAAGCAAGGAAATTCCCAAATGTTTACACTTTTATTGTCATTAAGGGTATGACTACATATCAACCAAACCATTTCATTATCACATCACTACAGTATAAATCTCTATGCATGAGTGGATGAAGTGTGTGAGGTGTGCTGAAGAAAAATTCCTACCAGTAAAATACATAGCCCTGTTGTGCTCGCATACCCTTAATGACAATAAAAGTGTAAACATTTGGGAATTTCCTCGCTTTTGTACATTTAGTGTATATGAATTTTCATCTTAACCCTATTAAGGGCATATGATTTCAGTATGCTGGCATTTTCATGGAATATTAATAATGATTATTATTTATTTTATTAACCTTCTTTTTATTCCTTCCTTCTTTTTTCTTCGCCGTCATTCCGTCCAGATCTGTGTCTCAATTTTTTTGTCTAGCTCTATGTTTATGTCTCTCTCTCTCTCTCTCTCTCTCTCTCTCTCTCTCTCTATCTATCTATCTATCTATCTGTCTATATCTGTCTGTTATTCTTTCTGTCTGTCTGTCTGTCTGTCTATCTCTCTCTCTCCCTCTCTCGTCCACTCCC
>OY744522.1:25758619-25918619 GCA_963556195.1 Sepiola atlantica
GAGAGTGTTCGACGAACGTATTCGGAACTTTGCATTAGAGCTTTTTGACAGTTTATTTTTAACATCCCCGAGAGTGCTCAACTTTAATTTCTTAAAGGGCTTAGTATAATATTTATAAATAAATATTAAATTATTAATACCTACAGACGCTAGCGTTTCAAGCTTATTGCTCTCATCATATATATATAATGTATATATATATATATATATATATATATATATATATATATATATATATATACATATTTATAATATATATATATATATATATATACATATTTATAATATATATATATATACATATTTATAATATATATATATATATATATATATACATATTTATAATATATATATATATATACATATTTATAATATATATATATATATATATATATATACATATTTATAATATATATATATATATATATATATATATATATATATATATACATATTTATAATATATAAATATATATATATATGTGTGTGTGTATATTTTTCTTTATATTTAGAACTTTTTATATATATTCAAATATAAATTTTACAACATAAAGTAATTATAATAGCTCAATAGTGTAAGGTCAGAGCGATGTTATATTCAATAGTTTTGATTTAATTTTATATTATATCAATGTTATAAAGGACAGATTCACGCCATTTCATAAAACTTGTTTTTTCTTAAGCATACAATTGTTTTGGCTTACATCAATATATTTGTAAAATTATCCTATGTATTTATTTTTTGGTGTGGCTATCTTCATATATATATATATATATATATATATATATATATATATATATGTGTGTGTGTGTGTGTGTGTGCGTGTGTGTGTGTGTGTAATTAGGCAGTATTCCTTTTCTTATGTATGTTTGGTTAAACACTAGCGCCAGCTTCTGTTTATTTATTTTTTAATTCATTTTTTCGATTCGTCGCACGACCGATTTGGTATTGTCCTCCATGTTGTATAAAAAATTACCATATTTTCGCGAACGTTTTCGACCGACGTCGGCCATCTTCAGGCGGATGAATGAGTATGCAAAATAAAAGATTGGTGAATTTATTAAGAATACGCTTTTTAAAAACATTTCAATATTACTTCAACAACACTTCAACATACCTTCGCCCTCCTCATAACGAGCATGTTTGATACCAGGTTCCTTTACTTGCCATCTCACCTCCCCTCAAAGTTTCATCTACCAACACTTGATACCACATAGTATCCCAAAAACTGAATTCAGGAATATTTAACCAAGAAAACAGCCATTCCTGGGATCTCATATTGCAGTATTTGTCTCCCCATAATGGAAGCGTTGTTTATGTTTTTGATTTCCATGTAATTCTCAGGTGTTCTAACTATTTTAATTATTGAAGAAATGTTGTATTTGGCCCATCCAGTCGAACATTGTTTTGTTTTTTAACTGATTGTGAATAGATCTACTGAAAATGATCTGAATTGGAATTGATGAAGTCTATATACTGATAAGGAAAATCATAAAAGTTTGTCAAGTTTTACTTCGATGTAATAGTGATAATATATGCCTAAAACCCTTCTCCGGTGTCGATGGGTTTTTATAGAAAATATATTTAATCTCTGAATTTAACTCCGTAAAAAATTATTTAGCGGATCGTTATTTCTTTTTCATTTAGCGAGTCATGTATAAGCAATTATACATCCGTGTCGTCGTTTTCGTCGTCGTTGTCGTTGTCGTTGTCGTCGTTGTGAACCCAGGGTTTTGCTTGTCGGCGGATACAAAACCACTCAGACGCAGATGTTGATGATTTATAAAAACGGTTATTTAAAAAGAGAGACAGAGCGACGGGCTACTTGTGTACGCATATGAGAGAAAGAGAAAGACAGACATATCGATAAACGGATAGCCTGTCCCGCTACACACAGTCACACTGTGCACATGTGGGGACAGCGCGCAAGACACGTCTTTCCTTCTTGAAGTCTCGCCATCCAAGAGAGAGAAAATCTTTGCCCGAAATCACGTGGTCTTAAAAGTTTCACTCAAACTTTTCCATTCAAAAATGATTCCCGTTATGTATCACTCATAAGATAACGCACCTTTCTGTCGAGTAGTTTTTATGTGATCCGACATCGGTCAAAACAAACTTTCGCACATCATTACATGTCTGTGCTATTGATAATGATGGCGCATTTTTCATTAATTCTTAACTTACAACTTTTATAAGTAATGTCACTTGGACAAAATCAGTTGTCGTCTTGTTTGAAAACAATACTTCAAGTAAGCTTCTGCTGATATTTGCTATGATGCAGCTGGGCCAACACATAGCAACATAAGTAAACATATTTTGCCACTGCAAATTACATATACTTATTTAAATAGATTGAAAATAAATTAGAATCGCTCCATACAAGGCTTGAATCGATCTAATGTAAGGTGATAAAAGAAGGAAAAGTGATTAATTTGCATAATAACAAAAAGGAAGAGGAAGTTAGAATTACTGCAATAGAAAGTAGTCTTTTAACTGACAGTTATAAATCTAGCGGAAAAGTAATCGAACCTAATACTGAAATATTAGCATGGCAGTGAAGTACCAAATCATACACGCTGGAAATACCTTAAGAGGCACACACCCATGCGCCACATGGTATTTGAGAATACCCCGACATTTAGCGAGTGCTGATGAAGAAGCCTTTCAAGGAGCTACCCCTGAGTTCTGTCTCCTGCACTATCACCCGAAAAATGCATTAGGTATTGTTGCCATATCTAGGCTGGGGCATCGTCCACTAGTCTCTCCCTCTTCGACAAGGTCCAAAAAAGAGTCGCACACTTGATAGGTCCTTCACTTTCCATCAAGTTCCAGCCCCTGTCCCATCGCCACAATGTTGCTTCCTTGTGCCTGTTTTACAAGTACTTCAATGGCTTGTGCTCTGATGAGCTTGCTGCTCTGGTACCCTCACGACGTAGATTCACTAGACCAACCCAACCATCTGCCAAATCCCATCCATTCACTGTGAAGGTCCTCAGATGCCGATTAGCTTTCTACTCCAAAAGCTTCTTTTCTCGTGCTGCTGGACTCTGGAACTCCCTCCCTGCTCCTTGCTTTCTTCACGTTACTGACATGCAGAAATTTAAAACTAATGTAAACAGACATCTCGCTGCACAGGTCCTAATTTAGGTTGACCCCCCACCCGCCGCAAAAAAAACTTTCACCCTTTTTCTCAGTAGCCCCTTACGTCTACAGTGGCGGTCTGCCTTGTTTGGGGTGAACTATGTTAAAAAAAAAGAAAAAAGTGTCAACTAGAAAACCACTATGACCTCGCCCTCTACTAAGGATACTTAACTACCGTCATTATCTGTAATTATCAGACAAACTAAGCAGCGTTCAATCCTTTGAACTCCAAATAAGCTAGCCAAAAGGTAAACGCTTAAAGAGCCGAACAGGGCTGGCTGACGAAAAATCTACACCTAAAACTTTACTCTACTTTCACAAAAACATACTCACACAGAAAGATATTTTATAAACACTGTGAAATAAAACCAATCTCCCATTTAAATCTCTCAAATTACTTATAACTTTTCTAATGAAATTCATTTTGGAAAAAAGTTGTCTTTTTTTACGTTATAAGTAATACTAAAACGTTGAGTCAGCAGCTGCTTATTCCGTCCGCTTGACTAATACTAGATTATCTCCCTTGTAGTTACAGGAATAGCTATTTTGTATATGTATATATATATATATATATATATATATATATATATATATATATATATATATATATATTTAACCAGAGACACAACACATAATTATAGTAGAGATGATGTGTATGTTTTTATTTTAATTTTGTAAAATCATTTGGAAGGGTCTTAGATTTTATTTGCGGTTGTACATTTGAGATGGATCCAACATTATTGAAGGTACAGGAATGTCATTAAAAATAAAATAAATAAAATGAAAACAGATAAAAGAAGGCAAAAATTCAATCGTTTGTTTATACGAAATTGATTATTTTGGGGAGAAATAAAATGACCGTATATCCGAACATGTTTTTGCCACAGATATGATTCTCGGCTAAATTTCGGTTCGGGGCTTGAAAATATAGGAAGTAAAAGTTTTGTAAGATAAATGAAATTATCGGCCATGTTGACAAGGTGACGAAACCGAAAGTGAAGACGACAGACAAATGGCGTTTTCGGCTGAAGAAAACCCCATTCCAACTTGGGGCGACAACTGTCGACGATCGGGTCGGACTTTTGACAAATTACCCCGTGGCGGCCGACATTGGATTTACGCACACGGGGGAAAAATGACACACACACGCGCGCGCTCTCGCGCACACACATGTCAGTAATGTAAACCAATATAAAACATACAATGTCCCTTACTCGCAAGGTAAGTGTATCTGGGTTATTTAGTTATGTACTTGTTTGCATTCGTCTTCTTCTTTCGTGTGAATCAGATGATTCTGGTGTTGGCATTAGTTTTCCCGATGTTTTTCTAGTTAGAAAACTTTCTGGGTATTTACGGGAAGGACCACGAGAAGGTTGCTAACATCCCTGAGTAAAAGTGAAAGTGATACTGTGGAACCGACTAGATTCGTACTTGGAACACCCAGATCTTCAGTCCGTATCGTTATCCACTTAACCACCGTCACCTCCCCGCATTGATCATTGTAATCAATACAGTCATTAATGGATCTAAGTAGTTCTGTATTGTAGTAACCTAAATGAATTACCGATAGACTTATTTATGTCCATTTGCCACAACCTAATTGGATTGGTTCATAGCTGATTAGTGCTGAATCAAAATGTAATCTTAATCAATGAATTTACATAGAAAATAAATGGTTGAATCACTTCCCTTACACTTATTCACATACGCTGATCTCCCCCTGTTTTAAACTCTCCGGTGTTGAGGGTTTGTTTTTTTAACCAACAATGAAAGCTGGTTTTTGGTCTTGCAATCTTTACTTGTTTTACTGCTGATTTTATCTAACTTTAACTAGATTTTTTAACTTTAAAGCCATCTTACTCTACACACTGTTATTTGATTACAACCTGAGCAATTATCAGCTTTGATTGTATTTATTTGTAACGATCACTGATCGTTTATATTTCTTAGTAACTGGTTTGCTTTTTACGTTTACTATTGCGTGTGGGATACTTTTAACTCCACTAAATGATTTAATACATGAGAGAATATATCAAATAATGATTAGGCAATAAAGAGACTGGAATGTGGATACTGTTATAAGTATGTGTTCTGGTTATCTCCCTTGGAAACCACTCTCTAGAGAACGGGGCGGAAAAGAGCGTCATTTTAATAGAAGAAAGACGTGTGACACGATTTTCCTTGTTGGTCCCCCGATTTATAAAATCGGGGGACCTATGTTTTGAGGCATTTCCGTCCGTTCGTCCGTTCATCCAGATTGTTCTCCGCAACCATCCATTGGATTTCTCTGAAATTTTGCATGACGTTGTAACTTTGGTCATGTTAGAAAGTGACATTCTCCGATTTTTGAAAAAAACGTCTGGTTGTACACCCATCGTAAAAAAATACGAATAAATATTATGTGTTGCTAGTGTTCGCACTAATATTCATATACTTTTTGTTTCTTTTTAAAGTTTCTCAATTTGAGTCATTTTTTCCTTCTTTTTTCTTCGTTTGCGTTCACCGATTTAGACGTTATTTTATATGAATAATAGACAAACACTGGTGATGCATAATTTTTCCGTCATTTGTTACAGAGGGTGTACACTAATATTGCATAAAATATATCTATGATAAGAAAACTACACAGAAATATTTTGGTTTCATTCATCGAAAAAATTCATCAGATTAAACCGCTGAGGAAACCGCATTAGACATTAAAAACAGATTTTATGATCACAAAATTGCATTTAATAACAACCGAAATAGTGGTCGGTTTCCGGTAGTTAAGTGAAAAAAATCTTGCGGTGGCCAATGTTTTGTAGATTTTACGACGATTCTGTCTGAGTGAGAAACTAGAAATCTTAAAGTTTAGGGACGGATAAAATTTACTTAATAGTGGAAGTTAAATAACCAAAAGTACATTTTTTTATTACTTAATGCCCATTTTATTATTTTTTACATAATTTCTCACCCAATCATTACTTAAAAAGAAGAGTAAAGTTCTATAACACTTTTGGTGTTACTGAAAAAACCGAACTTGAATTATAACGTCGTCAATGTGGTCCCGGATACTTTAGAAAATTAGTAATATACTGTTACTGAATGACAATATATATATATATATATATATATATATATATATATATATATATATATATATATATATATATATATATAATAAGGAGAGGTAGTTTGTTTAAAGCATCCTGTGTAATACGTATATAGAGAAGTATTAGAAGGCTATAACAATGCTAAAAATGGCAATATGTCGGCGTTGAGAAGTAAGACAAAAACAAATGATTATATATATATATATATATATATATATATATATATATATATATATATATATATATTAATTTATAATTTCTTTATAGCAAATCTTACTTGATTAAGGAAGACTTCAACACCGTGCTGTAATGTGTATGACCGTGTTCCATGATTATTTCGAGGAAGACCTCTTTATTAAATGGTGGGTGTTTCAAATATCAAAACACGTACGGAATGGCTATATTGCTTATAACACAGTAAATATTAATATCCGCAGCAAATGGAATAAACTATAACTAAATGTTTCTTTTATTTTTTTCCTGAATATTTTATATTTGACTTAACTGATGAAGTGGAGAGGGGGTAGGGATTGGGATAACAGTTAAGAGCGGTGTTCAATTATTTTTTCCCAATATTATCTATTTAATATTTATATATATATTTAAAAATGATATGCTATTGTTATTTTATTTTATTCTAAATTCATTTAGTTATTTGTTTTTTCTGATCTTTTTTTTTAAATGTATTTTTATGATTAACGGCTAAATATTTTTTTTATTCATACCCTGGCCAGATTGTGTGTGGCATGAAGTAAATGTAACAAACAAAATAAATTGTCTTAAATGATGAAGTAAGTATTGTTTTACTTATCTGTGAATAGTATCATCATCTATTTACTCTGAAACTATTTAATACTGTTATGAGTATAGTAAAATGTTATTAAAATTCAGAATTTAATTTATTAACGATTTTTTAAAAATTTTAATTTAATTAAATTTTTTTCCTTCCGAAAAAAGGGAACAACTTTCATAAAATCGTTGTGAATTATCTCCTTTATAACAATGTGTACCAATAGATACACACATACATGTACCCAAACACAGACACATATACATGTGTATATATATACACGTACATATATACACATACATGTACACATATATATATATATATATATATATATATACATATATACATACAAATAAAACAGTAAATTTTAAATCTCCAATGTATAATTTCTTTTAAATGCTGAGAAGGATTTTCTACACTTATTTGAAACTTTTAAATCTTTTGCCTTACTTTTGGATATTTATTTTTCTAATTAGGTTTTAGTCAATTATCATCAGAATCCAACTTCTAACTAGTTAGTTTTTTTAGTTTTTTTAGTTTTTTTTTCTCCCTTTTTCAATCAAACATCCAGTTTTAACAAGATGATAAAATCACTTGAAACTTTTGATAGTGACCTGTCACCCCTATATAAGTGTGTAATTCCAACAATATACACATGACCAAAAATACACAAAACCACACACACACACATATACACGTGTATGCATATAGGCGTAACAGGTCACTATGTGTTTTTGAGATTTGTAAAACCCACCATTTGATAAAGAGGTTTTCTTCGAAATATATTATGGAATACTGGCACACACATTACATCACAGTGTTGAAGTCTTTCCTAATCAAGTAAGATTTGATATAAAAAAATTATACAATTTAATACATATATATATATACATATATATATATATATATATATATATATATATATATATATATATAAATCACTTGTTTTTGTCTTACTTCTCAACGCCGACATATTTCCATTTCTAGAATTGTGATAGCCTTCTAATACTCGTCTCTCTCTCCCTCTCTCTCTCTCTCTCTCTCTCTCTCTCTCTCTCTCTCTCTTTATATATATATATATATATATATATATATATATATATATGTGTGTGTGTGTGTGTATGTGTGTGTGTTCGTATACACATATATATATATGTATATATATACGTGTGTATGTATGTATGTATGTATATATATACATGCACACAGACACACACATATATATATGTGTGTGTGTGTGTTCGTATACACATATATATATATATGTATATATATACGTGTGTATGTATGTATATATATATATACATACACACACACGCATATATATATATATATATATATATATATATATATATATATATATATATATATATATATTCATATGTATATTAATTCTCAATTCATTTGCTATCTTTTCCTGTCTTTTTTCGAGACATTTTCCCAGGCTTCTTGATTTTCTTACGTAATTATTTAATTATCTTGACTTCCGGTTGTGTTCTGTTCAGCATCTATGTTCTCTTTGTCTCTTGTTATGTCTAAATTTGTTTTTCTTCATTTTCTTTTCGAACCTTTCGTTCATTCTTTCTTTTTCCTTCCTTACCTACCCTTAATCCCGCCATTCATCTTTACGTTTGTTATTTTTATTCATTTATGGCCATGCGCCTTCTTCTCTACTATTTCTCCATACTTTTTTTTATTATTGTTTATTGCTTTCTTTTTTTTCGTATTTTTATTTTTCCTTTTCCTTTTTGTTTCTTCTCTTTTATTTCTTATTACCCTTTCTTTTTTTTCTTTCTTTCTTTCTTTCTCATTTTTTCTTTCTTTTTTCTACTCTTTTATTTTCTGTCTTTCCTTCTATTCTTTCATCCCCTCATTTGAATTTCTTTCTATATTTCTTTTTTTAATTTTCTTGCTGCTTTTTCTCCATTCTTTCTTTCTTTCTTTTTTCTTCATTTTTTTTTACTTTTGCTTTCTTTTCTTCCATTCGTTTTTCTCTTCATCTTTATTTCTTTCTACTTTTCTTTCTTTTATTTCTTCGTTCCATTCTCCCCATTCTTTTCTTTCGTTCTCTGTACTCTTTTCCCTCTTTATTTCCTAACATTAATCCTTTCTCTCGCTTGTATGTCTTTCTATATTTCTTTCTTTCTTCATGCCACGCCCTTTTCCCATTATTTCTTTCTTCTCTTCTCTTTTACTTTTTTACCATTTTTTTCTTACCACTTTTTTCTTTCTTTCTTTCTTTCTTTCTTTCTTTCTTTCTAATATGTCCCTGTTCGTCTTTCAATTATTATTCTACATTTATTTCCCTCTCGCGTTGCCTTCGCTTTTTTTCATTGTTTATTGCCTTCTTTTTTTCGTATTTTTTAAAAAATTCTTTCTTGATGATAGGGAGTTACTTTGGAAAATACCTATCTGCATAATTATTTCAGTCAGATGTGGTCCTCCAGCTGCCAGTTCCAGTCTCCATGTTTGCATTGCTTTCTTAAAAGATTAATAATTTTATCGGGTATCTTGTACATTTGTAAGCATTCAGTTACCTATGCTGTTGAGATTCTGTCGTAGGTTTTCTTGTAGTCAATCAATGCCATGGATAGGTTCTTTTTCTTACTTTTGACTCCCTTCAGGATCTTTGGATCTATGTATAATTGATCATACGTCCCTATTTCCCCTTTTCGGCATCCTTTTTATTCCTCCTTATTTTTTTATTACTAAAGAGTCATCACTTATCAAGGCTAAAAGACCACTCGAGAATAAGGGTTAATAAGTGTCAGGTGAACCGTGAGACAAACACCTTGAAACGATAATTGAAACAGGACAGAATTTGATTATTTAAGAGGACGGCTGAACAAGAATTTGTTAACATAGGACTTGAAAGCAACCATGTTCTAGTGAGCTGGGAAGCAGCCCCACGGTATTGCGTTCCACAGACGTGTAGTTCTTGGAGAGAAACTCTGCTCATGGAAGTTTAGCGCCAGGTACACATAGTAATAAAGGAAAATTGTTCAGGGAGTTGTAGATTTGTTCTCTCAGTTGTAGTTAGGATTTTCCACATTGTTGCTAAGAAAGTTACAAGTCTGTAGTTGCTTGGAATCGTTTCCTTTTTTGCTTTTTTTGTATTAGCGTTGTCCTTTATTATTATTATTATTATTATTATTATTATTATTATTATTATTATTATTATCAACTCACTAGGAATTTTCACACAGGTCACCATCAGTGACTACTCACTGATAATAATCAGTGGTGATCCCTTGGGTCTGAGTGACAGCAAGCCTCCCTAGATTTCTAGTATTCTCAATTTCTTTTGATAACTATTGCAAGTGACTTTGCGTCATCGCAACAACCGCTTATCATGTATTTCTCGCTGGAAACGACCATTGATCTTCACTAAGATTTGGGTGGCAATAAACCTCCTCAACGTTACAGTAAGCGTTGCATTATTCTAGTGGAGGTTTGGTAAGTGCTTTTTCTTCTCGGTCTTTCAATCCTACTCGACCATTCACGATTATTTTGTTTGGTATCAGCCAAGGCTGGTGCCATCACTTAAGAGAGGGGGAGGGGCAGTTTATGAAATTTCTTGCAGTTTTGCTTCCCTTGGATTCATGTTCTTTCTACGTTTTTGTCTTATTTTTTTAAAAAAATATGTACTAACGAGTCACAATTTATCGGGGTCGATTAGCAACTCAAGGATAAGGGTTAATGAGTTTTTCAGGATGACATTGAAAAAACAACGTGGGGATTGGTAACAATGGTTGAGACTGGCCAGAAATGAGATTATTTAAGAGGACGGCTCAACAAGAATTTGTTTACATTGGACGACCATGCTATACTTAGCTAGGAAGCAGCCCAGTGATTCTGTGTTCCACAGGCGGAGAGTTCTTGGAAACAAACTTGGCTCATGGGAGCTCCGCTTGGTTTTAGGTACACAGAGAAAAAAAGGGAAATTATTTACAGTAGATAGACGGGATTTTTTTGTAAAGTGTTACATAGGAGGGGGGATAGATTTGAGCTCAGTGGAGCACCTACCATGGAAAAAACGATAGGGTAGAGAAAGATTAGTAACCATTCTTTTGTGAGAAAGAAGCTGTAGGGAGGAGAAGAGGACATCTCCCATTAGATTTCGAAGTCGGTTTTGTACTCTGTCAAGTTATGAAACGGTGCTCTGAGCGACACATCCTCGGATGTGGCAACAATATTCTATCTTAGGATGTATTTGACTTTTATACAGGTAGAGGATTTCATCAGAGGTGAGATGTTTTCTGGAGCGGTAGAATGATTCAACCATCTTTCCAGCAACTTTAGCAACATGTAAGTCTTCTATTTCAAGTCTGGAGTGAAAGTCAGTCCAAGAAGCTTTTCAAAGAATCTTCTTCAAGGATAGAGCCATTCATTTCAATTACGGCAAAGTGAGGATCCGAGCGTTTGTTATGGGTTTGTCTGTTTGTACATTCATATCCCATATGATTTTGTGTTTTTCGTTTTCTAGTACAGTTTCTAGTTTGTGTTTGTACCGTTTTTTTGCATATTCGAAATTCAGTTGTTTGCACATTTCCCGGTGTACTTCTTTCCCCACGCTGTCATGTCTGCTCTTGTATTCCTTTTGTGCTAGCTTGCTGATGTTATTATTATTATTATTATTATTATTATTATTATTATTATTATTATTATTATTATTATTATTATTATTATTATTATTGCTGTTGTTGTTGTTCTTCTTCTTCTTCTTCTTCATCATCATCATCATCATCATCATCATCATCATCATCATCATCATCATCATCATCATCATCATTATTGCTGTTGTTGTTGTTGTTGTTCTTCTTCTTCTTCTCATCATCATCATTATCATCATCATCATCATCATCATCATCATCATCATCATCATCATCATCATCATCATCACCATCATTATTATTATTATTATTATTATTATTATTATTATTATTATTATTATTATTATGAGAAGCTTTCTCCGTCGGTCTGTCACGTTTAAGATTGTAATAAGATTTTCATCGCAAAACGCGTAAATTGAATGTACGCATCTATATGTTATGCGTTCTTCCCTTTTACAGCGTTACTTCTCGCTTTGTTTTGGTTGTTTTATTTTACGGCATGTCTACCCTTTCCGGGCTATTTAATGCCGAATCAACGTCTTCTGCTTTGCGTTTTTATCATCTTAACCTAGGTGTATATTTTGTAAATAAATAATTGGCGAAGGATAGATTCTATTTAACGCAGAGTGGACCTGGGAGTAACGGTTATTAAAGAATGACGACTTCACACTCCACAATTCTCACAAATTGGTGCTTGGCCACCGGATGTACTTTATTTTCATATGAGGCCTGTCTAAAATGTATCCACTTTTAGGCCAGAAAAAATATTTAAAATACGTGACAGGTTTGGAACCCTAATTCCCTTCAAAGTAGGCCCCTTGTTCTTGCACCGATCCATCCACTGCCGGAAACACCTCTTGACTTCTTCTTTTGGAATAGTGCTCATCTCCGCCGTTGCGTTAGATTCAGCAGATGTTTGAAGAAGATGCGATGGGTGTAACACAAATTAAAGAGTGGTTCAACCGATTCAAAAATGGCCGCACATCAGCGAAGAGTGACCAGCGTTCTGGCAGGCCCCAAACTGCTCGGAGTGTAGCTGTTGTGTAGCGGGTGCAATAAAAGAAATAATGCGGAACGCGACGGCGGAGATGAACACCATTCGAAAAGAAGACTTTCAGAGGTGTTTCCGGCAGTGGATTGATCGGTGGGCTAAGTGTGTGCAAGCATAAGGGGCCATACCGTGAAGGATATTAGGGTCCCAACCCCGTCACGTATTTAAAATATTTTTTCTGGCCTAAGGGCGGATACGTTTTAGACAGGCCTCGTACTCATGCGTTTTTTAAAATTACTTTTTTTTTTTATTCTTTCTTGCTATTTTCCTTTTTTACTTTTTATATTTACCCACGACTTTTCTTCCTTTCATTTTTGATTTATTTATTTCTATCTATCATTTTCTTATATTTATTTCTTAGTTTATTTCTCTCTTTTCACATTTTCTAATTCCTTCTTTCTATTTTCTATTTCATCGACTTCATTCCCCCCCCCCTCTCTCTCTCTCTCTCTCTCTCTCTCTCTCGATTATTCCTCCATTTGTTTCCTTTTCGTACTCACACTCCCCCCCCTCATCCTTCTCTAAGACTTCTCTTTCGCCTTACTCTTCTTTGTTTTCCTTTCCTTAAATTTTATATTCCATTCTTCTTTTCTCATTTTCTTCGCTAACCCCGTTTTTTTTTTACTATCTTCGGACTTTCTTTTTCGATGCTTGTCTTCTAACTTATTCTGCATATTAAAGATTCCCTTTTACACCCGAGGGTCCATAAGACAAGTGGTTAGCATCAGTTTGAAACGTTAAACGGAACATATAAACTGGACCACACCGTAACATCCCCCATAGTCTATCGCCGATTATACCTATAGCAAGGCTTGTATTTGTTTGTGTTTTATTTACAGTACTAAGTATTCCTAGATACGCAGCCATTTAAGTACTAACTTGTCTAAACTTCGCTTAAAGGATCTTACGAGAACCTACGTTTAAACGTGATTTTCTCGTAAACCTATGTTGCATATTCTTTGACATTAATACACCTTTGAAATGTATGTGTAGAGATTGTTCTCCATGTACAATTGTTCATCAGAAATGACTGTCGGTGAAGGGTGCCCTTTGGCTCAGCTATACACTCGAATAAAAATAGACAATTGATTGTTTCGATTAACACCAAGACGTAGGATAGATTTAAAGATTGTCATAATATAGTTTTCTTCTTCTCCTCCTCCTTCTTCTTCTTCTTTAAGAATATACCAGTCACCTGAAATTTGGAGGTCGTTCAAACACTAAGACTTACGTTGTGACCAAACCCAGACAGTAACGGAAACACTTGGTTTGGTTCAATAACAAAAAGAGTTAGTATCTTGTAGTACTTAAAATGGCTGAAAAAACGACCCCCATGACGAAATCTGCGCACGTTTAGGGTCAAAGAATGAATACTTTTTTTCTAAATTTTAGATATTTTTCACCAGGGCAACGCTTATCAAGAACATACCAACTTTGTTAGTTTTGTAGTTGTGTACCTTTGGCTGGACACACACACACGCACACGCACACACACACGCACACACACACAGCAATTTTACAACTGACCACAAATTAATCCTTCGAAGAAACTCTAATTACATTAAAAATGTTGACTTGGTGCATTGAAAAGACCAAAGAAACCATTTTTCGTCAACAAAATATGATTCCTTTTTAAATGTAGTTTTGCAAAATAAATTTTGCTTGTTCTTTTTGCCGCAGAACTGTTTTCTTTTCATTCACCACTGGTGAACGAAGATTTTGTCCCTGCGTATTTCCATTTATAATTTTTAAAGTACATGTGTTTCCCCACTTGTTTTATTGGTACAGTTTCTTTGAGTCTTGACAAACTATTTTAGGGGTAACAAATAGTAATATAATTTTTGATTTGATTTCAATATATTATTATCATTATGTCTTTTACTAATTTCTTATTTATTTGACTGTTCGTTTAAGATCGTGTGCGCCAAATTATGAAAACCCCTTATTATGCGAATCTGCTTTCGCTTTATTACATTCTGCTTATTTTTGTAATCTATTATATAAAAGGGGAGTTGTATGTGTGTGTGTGTCTGTGGGTCCAGCCAAAGGTACAAAACTACAAAACTAACAAAGTTGGTATGTTCTTGATAAGCATTGCCCTGGTGAAAAATATATAAAATTTAGAAAAAAAGTATTCATTCTTTGACCCTAAACGTGCGCAGATTTCGTCATGGTTTTTTTCAGCCATTTTAAGTACTACAGGATACTAACTCTGAGTTTGTAAAGAAGAGTTGTGATGGAGAGGGATGGGGAAACGGGGGAAGAGGAAAGAGAGAAAGATAGAGAGACGGATAGAGAGAGGTAAAAAGATAAAAGTTTTAATTGAAATATGTCACACTTCTGCCCTGCTAATAAAATTTAGAAAAAAAGTATTCATTCTTTGACCCTAAACGTGCGCAGATTTCGTCATGGGGATCGTTTTAAGTACTACAGGATACTAACTCTGATCTTGTAATCAATGAGTTATGTAAAAGAAGAGTTGGGAGAGAGAGGGAGGGGAAAACGGGGGAAGGGGAAAGAGAGAAAGATAGAAAGAGGTAAAGAGGTAGAAGTTTTAATAGAAATATGTTACACTTCTGCCCTGCTAATAATCTATATATGTATTAATACAAACCATTGATGAAAAATGTAAAATCTTTATGCTTTATAAAAAAACGATTTAACTTCTGGGAACGGGGGGCGGGGGCTGCTAGTTAATGTTAATATCAGCGTCGCCGATGTGGATCAATCAGCAGGTAATTTACGAAAATTAGGATCCCGAGTGACGCCGAGTAACCCTCTTAGTATTTTATAAAGGCGGAAAAGAAATATAGAATGGATGGAATCGAGGTGAAGAAAAAAGACAAGCAAGAAAGATTAAATCTGAAGAAAAGGAATAAGACGGAAAAAGGGAAAGGAAAAAAAACAATAGAGAGTCGCATTTACGGATGAAAGAAAAGGGGAAGGAAGGGAGCGTGGAGAAAATAAAAGAGATTAAAATAGATGAGGAAACAATAGAGTTAGAGGAAGGAAAGGAAAGAAACATTTCTTTTAACGATTTGAAAAACGAAAACAAATCAATCAGCAATAGTGTTCTTTACTATTGGGTCACAATTTATCAAGGCCAAGAGTCACTCGAGGATAGGGATTAATGAGACGGAAATGATTGCCAGCCGAAATATGAGGAACGCTATGAGAGTACTAACATTGTGGCGGTCCCCAGATGCTGAAGAGCTTTCTACTCAAATAGCTTCTTTCCTTGTGCTGCTGGTCCCTGGAACTCCCTCCCTGCCCCCTGTTTTCCCGACAGTACTGACATGCAGAAACTTAAATTTAATGTAAACAAACATCTCGCTGCGCAGATCCCAGTTTAGGTTGACCCCCCCCCCAACCTTCTCCCCTTTTCTTTCTTCTCAGTAGCCCCTTACGTCTACAGTGACGGCCTTCCTTGTTTAGGGTGAACTATGTTAAAAAAAAAAAATTTTTTTAATCGATCAATGGTATGAACTGCGTGTGATTACTTATGGGGCGGTTTATAACAAGTATCTATTGACATTAGATTTGAAGACGACTAAGGGAAATAGTCCCACGGTAACGTGTTCCGCAGACGTGAAGCCCTAGCAAAAAGCTTTATCCTTGGAAATTCCGCCATGGAGGGGGAAAGAAAAATGTTTTCTTCGTTATAGTAACAAAACCAGTTATTGCTGTCAATTTCTTACAAGAGGAAACCAAAGATAAGAGTTTAGTTGAACCCCTTCCATGAAAATAACGACAGAGTAGAGAGAGACTAACAACGTCTCTTCTGTGAATTTGAGAAATGAACGAATAAATGAATAGTAATTTTCGTCTGCGTTTATCTCGCATTGTTGTATTCTGGCCGATGAGTTGTATCATCTGTCGCCAGGAATAAATGAATGAACGAATGAATGAAAAAAGAAATAACGAAAGAGGGGCGCGAAAACTCGTCTAACTACAACCACTGTAAATACGTTTCCTTTCTTTATCTGTGTACCTAGGGTCAAGCGGAACTTCCATGAGTAGAGTTTCTTTCCAAGAACATCCCGCCTGTTGAACATCATTACTACATAGCTGCTTCCCAGCTGACTACAACATGCTCGTTTTGAAACGCCGTCATCTTTAATAATAAAACTCTGCCCAGTCCCAACCATCGTTACCAATCCTCCGGACAAACTCATTAACCCTTATCCTCGAGTGGCCTTTGGGCCTTGATAAGCGATAAAGCATTAGTACTGAAAATGAATGAATAACTCTTTCCTCCTTTCATATTGTTTGTCCTTTTCCTTAAAAAAAACAACAAAAAAACAAAATAAACAACAAAAGAACATCCCGTCTGTGGAACACAATACTACAGGGTTGCTTCCCAGGTGACTACAACATGGTCGTTTTGAAATCCAATGTTAACAAAATCTTGTTTCGCCGTCCTTTTCAATAATAAAACTGCCCAGTTTCAACCATCGTTATCAATCCTCCCAATGTGTCTCACAGTACACCTGACAAACTGATTACCCCTTATCCTCGAATGGTTTTTGGGGCTTGATAAGCGGTGACTCATTAGTAATGAAAATGAATAACTATTTCCTCCTTTCATATTGTTTGTCCTTTTCCTTCGAACCCCCCCCCCAAAAAAAATCAACAACAAAAAAACATATTTGAATAAATTAATCGTTAATTCACTAACAAGTTTTTCTTTTGTTTCCATTTTATTTTTGTTGTTATCTTTTTTTTATGGGCCTCCAAATGCATGTGGCGTAGTGGGTGGGCCTCATCCTTCCGCCACTAACGACCCCCCTCCCCTCGTTCTCGCCCGGTGCGGCGGTGAGAAGATCCAACTCTACCAATGCTACTATTTAGCGACACAATGAGAGCACACATTACTAACGTAACTCGTATGGGTCTGACGTTATCAGAGAGGTCGTCTGAATGCGGTTTGATCTGGATCGTTTGTAGTAATTACCAACAAGTTGAGATAAAGTAGGAGCCCAGCTGCGTTTGGGACGACGAGTGGGAGTGTATGAAAGGGAAAGGCAGACAAAACAGTTAAAGTTCGAGAGGAAGGGGAGAGGATAGGAAGGATAAATGGGTATTGATTTACTCCTCTCCAGGAGTTAGGCACAAGACCAGTTTTATCTTACTCCCACAAGTAAGATGTGACCCAAGGTCGGGTCGCGAAAGTGGGGTTTAAAAATTGCCTGGGCAGCCCCGTCGGCATTCCCCGGTAGGGGCGCCTCAGGCAGTAAGCAATAAACTTACTCTCCCCAAAGAGGGGAGGTGAAGCCTGGGAAGGTGGACCTCTCAGAACTGCACAGGACAGCGTGCAGTATCCATCGGAACAGATACTACACTTTGATCTTAGCCAAAAGGCCAAGAGTAGAGGAAATGAAGGGGAAGGAAAGTGGGATACAAAGAGAAAGACCGAAAGAGGGAGAGGGAGAAAGTGAATAGATGGAAATATGAAAATAACGAGAAAAGGAAAGAGAGAAAGGGGGGGTGTTCGACTGATATCCAATCACTGGTCCCATCCTGCAAACATTCACAGCACGAACTCGTCTAGCTACAACCACAGCAAGAACTTTCTTCTATCTCGCTCTTTCTCTCTTTCTCCCCTCTCTCTCTCTCTCTCTGCCTCTGTTCCCTCTCTGTACAAAAAAGACAAAAGCAAACGGAACTTCAGCGAACAAAATTCACAGAGAGGGGGAGGTGACTGCTCTTTCTCTCTCTCTCTTTCTTTCTTTCTTTCTTTCTTTCTCTCCTCTTTTTCTCTCTTTTAATCTCTGTACAAAAAAAGACAAAAACAAACGGAACTTCAAGGAACAAAGTTCACAGAGGTGGAAGGTGACTGTTCGCTCTTTCTCGCGCGCGCATTTTCTCTCTTTCCCTCTCTTTCTCGTTCTCTCTCTTTCGCTCTCTCTCTCTCTCTCTGTACAAAAAAAAGATAGAAACAAACGGAACTTCAACTAACAAAGTTCACAGCGAGGGGGAGGTGACTGTTCTCTCTCTCTCTCTTTATCTCTTTCTATCTCTCTCTCTCTTTCTCTCTCTCTCTCTCTCTTTCTCTCTCTCTCTCTCTCTTTCTCTCTCTCTCTTTCTTTCTCTCTCTCTCTATTTCTCTTTCGATCTCTCTCTGTACAAAAAAAGAAAAACAAACGGAACTTCAACGAACAAAGATTTTATTCATAGAACATCTTATCTGTTGAACAAATTACCGCGAGACTGCTTCATAACCGACTACAACATGGTCGTCTTCAAGTCTAATGTAAACAATTCGTTGTTGAGCCATCCTTTTGGACAATCACTTTCTCTGAAGTAATCTTCTGCCCATTCTACCCAGTGGTTCCGACCAAGCCTCTTGTGGTGGCGTTCGAATCTAGCTTAAGTTGCCTCAACTAAACTGGTTGAAAAAGAAAAGCAAGGAAAAGATCAAAATGTGTTTGTATCTAATGAGGACGTAGTTAAACAAGTCGAGAATCTGTAAAAGGGTCGTCGATGGCGGTGGGGTGGGGGAATCGGCTGGGGTAGGGAAGTCGGCTGGGGTGGTAGTGGCCCTAGGTGATGCATGGGGTGATGGAGGGCATAAGGCTGATGACAGACGGAAGTAAATAAGCGAAGAAGATTTAAAGATAATTGATAAGAAGGGGCTAAAGAACAAAAGGGCAATAGAAAAAAAGAAAGAATGAAAGACTAAAAAGAAATAAGGAGAAAGAAAGAAAGGCAGTAAAATGAAAGAAAGTAAGAAAGAATAGAAAAAAGAAAGATAGAACAAAAGAATGAAATGAAGAAAGAAAGAAAGGAAGAGAGAGAGAGAAAGAGAGAAAGAATAGAAAAAAAAGAAAGAATGCAAGACTAAAAAGAAATAAGGAGAAATAAAGAAAGGCAGTAAAATGAAAGAAAGTAAGAAAGAATAGAAAAAAAAGATAGAACGAAAGAATGAAATGAAAAAAGAGAGGAAGAGAGAGAGAGAGAGAGAGAGAGAAAGAAAGAGAGAAAGAATGAATACAAGTAAGAAGGGATGAAATATAGAAAGTATGCATGAAAGAGAGAATAAAAGAAACAAAGAAAGAAAAAATGTATGAAGAAAGGATGAATAAAAAAGAAAGAAAGATAGTAAGAAAGAAAGAATGAATGAACTGAAGAAAAAAATGATAAAACGAACGAAAGGAAGAAAAAATTAGCAAATGAAGAAAGAAAACAGTGATTTATGAAGCGAAGATGAAAAACAATTCTAGAAAGTAAAAGAAAGAATATAAAGTACGTAAGAAATATAACAGAAATGGAAACATTTATAAAAAAGAAGTAAATGACGTCAGAAATATAAAAGAAAAAAGAAAGAAAGAAAATACTTAAAAAATGAAGAAAGAAAGCAGACAGAAAAGAAAAAGAAAGAAATAACACAGGAAAGAAAAGAAGGAAAGAAAGTGATATTTAAAGCCTTAGTCGATCTCATCTGTTAACGAAGACGCCACATTTCAGAAGCTTAAAACTTACAAATTGCTTATAATAGATGTTAAAGATACCTTTGATTCGACTTACCTTTTTTTCTCTTGATAATCAAGTGTGCTGGAATGTCCTAGCCTCAATAGACAGACAATTGTACCCTCTGAAAAGGCCCATCCTCTTAGTAAAAGACTTGTTGCAAAATCACCAACATCACTTCTGAATCTGGCATTGCTTAAGCCCAGTGGCGAAAAGAAATAAAAGATCACCGGGGTCATGCAGTGGTGACCGCACAGGGATTACTCGTTTTTCACCACAGGGGTTCTACTTTGCCCAATATCAAACATTCGTTACAACTATGAAATCACTAGCAAAAACTATCCGCCATCCAGCGGTTATAATCTAGATCCAAGTATTTTAAAATTAATAACTTACATTACATTCCTTTAATATAAATATCTAGTAATTTTTAAGTTAATAAATTTCAATTAAATTACCTTCCTTAGAAATGTTAACAACAATTTTAGTAATTTATCCTTTTTTATTAAATCACTTTAATTAATTACTATTAATATCAACAAAACTATTGCATATATCTAGGAAAATAAAACAATAAAATTATCAAATGAATAACACTAACTATTAATTTATTATAAACTGTTTGAAAATTGTTATGCAAATTAGACATACAAATAGCTGTGTTTGGGTCTTTGTTCTTTACTATATATACATTATTTACAAAAGACTATGTTTTATTATTGATTTAAATAACAGTGAGCCGTTTTGATGCTAATATAGGTGTGAAAAATATAAACTTTCGCATTAGTTCATTTAGATTATACTAAAAAAAAATGAAAACAGAAAACAAAATTCTCGGAAGCATCAAAAACAGGTTCTAAAAGATTTTGGTAGAACCAAGTCAAAGAGTTATTCTTGTTTTCTAAATCAAACAGTTTGCATAGAATCAGCATTATTTTTACATGGGAAAGTCAACAGTTTTTTCGTTCCAAAGAAACCCAATAAATTATCTGGTTTCCAAACAGTAAAACATGGATTTTTTTTCCATCTGCTTATATTTCCCTTTTCTTGGATTAATCATATTTCCCAATTCTTGGAATAATCATATTTCCCTTTTCTTGGAATAATCATATTTCCCTTTTCTTGGAATAATTATATTTCCCTTTTCTTGGAATAATCATATTTCCCTTTTCTTGGAATAATCATATTTCCCTTTTCCTGGAATAATCATATTTCCTTTTTCTTGGAATAATCCTATTTCCCTTTTCTTGAAATAATCATATTTCCCTTTTCTTGGAATAATCATATTTCCCTTTTCTTGAAATAATCATATTTCCCTTTTCTTGGAATAATACTATTTTCGATTTCTTGGAATAATACTGTTTTCGTTTTCTTGAAATAATCATATTTTCCTTTTCTTGGAATAATCATATTTCCCTTTTCCTGGAATAATCATATTTTCCTTTTCTTGGAATAATCATGTTTCCCTTTTCTTGGAATAATCATATTTCCCTTTTCCTGGAATAATCATATTTTCCTTTTCTTGGAATAATCATATTTGCCTTTTCTTGAAATAATCATATTTCCCTTTTCTTGGAATAATCATATTTCCCTTTTCCTGGAATAATCATATTTCTCTTTTCTTGGAATAATCATATTTTTCTTTTCTTGAAATAATCATATTTTCCTTTTCTTGGCATAATCATATTTCCCTTTTCTTAGAATAATCATATTTTCCTTTTCTTAGAATAATCATATTTTGCTTTTCTTGGAATAACTATATTTCCCTTTTCTCGAAATAATCATACTTCCCTTTTCTTGAAATAATCATATTTCCCTTTTCCTGGAATAATCATATTTCCCTTTTCTTGAAATAATCATATTTCCCTTTTCTTGGAATAATACTATTTTCGTTTTCTTGGAATAACAATATTTCCCTTTTCTTGAAATAAACATATTTTCCTTTTCTTGGAATAATCATATTTTCCTTTTCTTGGAATAATCATAGTTTCCTTTTCTTGAAATAATCATATTTTCCTTTTCTCGGAATAATCATATTTTTCTTTTCTTTGAATAATCATATTTCCCTTTTCTTGGAATAATCATATTTCTCTTTTCTTGGAATAATAATATTTCCCTTTTCCTGGAATAATCATATTTCCTTTTTCTTAGAATAATCATATTTTTCTTTTCTTTGAATAATCATATTTCCCTTTTCTTGGAATAATAATTATATTTCCCTTTTCCTGGAATAATCATATTTACCTTTTCTTGGGATAATCATATTTTTCTTTTCTTGGAATAATAATATTTTCCTTTTCTTGGAATAATCATATTTTCCTTTTCTTGGAATAATCATATTTCCCTTTTCTTGGAATAATCATATTTTCCTTTTCTTAGAATAATCATATTTCCCTTTTCTTGGAATAATCATATTTTTCTTTTCTTTGAATAATCATATTTCCCTTTTCTTGGAATAATAATTATATTTCCCTTTTCCTGGAATAATCATATTTCTCTTTTCTTGGAATAATAATATTTCCCTTTTCCTGGAATAATCATATTTCCCTTTTCTTGGAATAATCATACTTTTCTTTTCTTTGAATAATCATATTTCACTTTTCTTGGAATAATCATATTTCTCTTTTCTTGGAATAATAATCATATTTCCCTTTTCCTGAAATAATCATATTTCCCTTTTCTTGGAATAATCATATTTTCCTTTTCTTGGAATAATCATATTTCCCTTTTCTTGGAATAATCATATTTTCCTTTTCTTGGAATACTCATATTTGCCTTTTCTTGGAATAATCATATTTCCCTTTTCTTGGAATAATCATATTTTCCTTTTCTTGGAATAATCATATTTGCCTTTTCTTGGAATAATCATATTATCCATAGAACAAAAAAACAAAAAAAACAAACAAATAGTTATCAGATTATCTCAGAATATATGACGTGTTAATCTTCTTCTATAATCTTCTTCCTATTCAGCCGTTCATATTTATTTGCCTTACAACGAGGGCAAAATTTGATACGAGGTCAATTTTATGTGAGGGTATCCAGCTCCCCACTAAGGGGTAATCTGGATGGGATAAAACAAAAATTGCCAAAGTCAAAAAGGAATTCTCTTCCTCTGACCGAGGACAGAACAGATTCTACACTTTGATCCTAACCCAAAGGTCAGAAAAGTATATTTTGTGTATATCGATGATTGTTAAAACATAACTATTTCTTTTAATGGCTGTTTTAATTACGGCAGATGAATCCATAATTTTGATTACTGAGAAATATTTTCTATGTTTTACGGATTAAATGTTTTAAACCGATTCATAATGATTTCATTTATTTTTATCAGTTTACATGTTGTTATATTTTAAAGACTAGCAGGGAAACTTGGCGTTACCCGGGAGCATGGATAAGAAAATAGAAAAGTTAAGAAAAGTGTGTGTAACACCTTTCTGTTAAAATCTTCGTTCTCTTTCTGTCTCTCCCTCTTTCTTTATTTTATGAATAATATGCACTTAAATAACTGTAACAATCTGAAACAGAATTACGAAGTTTCTTAATCTGCTTACTACTGTTTCTGCTATCAATAATTATGAACTTGAGTTATCTACCTTAGTTGTTTTAATGTAGTTAATCGGAAACAAAAATAACTAATAATATACATTCACATAATTGTAACACTTGTAGACAGAAATGCGATTCATTTATACGTTTACTACTGTTTTTGCTAACAATAATTATAAACTAATCATCTCCCTTAGTTGGTTCGTCATCAATCGGTCATCTTTGTGTTTATCGCAAAGAAAAGAATTGCTCTAAATTATTGTTTTTAACTGATTTAAAAAAATGAAACATGGTTTTAAGGGTAAGTAATTGGAAAGAAAAATATTAATAACAAGTCACATTTAAATAACTTTGAAAGTGAATCATAATGCCCAAGAACCAGGATATAGAGGATCATTTTTATCTCTCTCAGCTGATTTAAGTTGGCATACCGGTTTCCGTTAGATCACCGGGGTAAGCAACATTGAGCCTTGTTAGTATCAGATGGGTGACCATTTGGGAAAATCAGGTGTTGTATGTGGAAAGACGGCGACACCTCTCTGCAAAAAAACTGCAAAAGAAACTTCGTCCTTTGAAAGAAGCCAGTTTAACACGCTAAGGCTGCATGCCGAATCGGCATATAAGGGTCGCACTAAAATGTATTCAGGGTGTAAATGCCTATCATTCATGCGCTTTTGTTTTGTTTCAAATGCAACTAACGTCAAATAATGGCAGTCGTACAACTAGATGTTAAAGTATGAAAAGGGGCAAAATGGATTTAGGAGAAAGTTTCGCATAGATGCACCAACGCTATGCACTATTGCTCGCATTAGAAATACGTTTGAAGTAGATGCAATTGTTCAGTTCACGACATCACTAGTATAAACGTGTACTGTGTGGGTTACTTGCACAGGCCGTGATCGTCCACTCGTTGTGCTGGTCTGACGTCGTTGTTCCTTTCTGACATCAGTCACAATCTCAGTCAGTGTTACAACGGAAGAATTATCTCTCCAAATAAAATCGTAACTCCCGTTTAAAACAAGTAACACACCTTTTATTCTTTGGAGGTTCCAATGATGCTCGTTTCTTCTTTTGAATAACAAACTTGCAAATGAGAAATCTTAGCCCGACCAAATCAAAACACACGTTCAATAGTTTGGACCAGAAGGGCCCGTCATTCTCCGAGAGACACAAAAAACAACTGGAAGTGAAACTCCGAAAACCAACTGACTGTCATACACCAAAAAAACTAACTGATTGTGACACGCCGAGGCCATCTGCGGGAATATATAGAGAGATATTCTAGGACCACACCAGAAAAGACCACTTGAGATAATGGAGAGCCAGCATCCATTGAAAATGCCGATCTGCTGCCAATCTATAAACACAAAGAAAACACTGTCAAGTGGGTCTCTGTATCTAGCCGGTCATCATTTTCGGTAAAACTCGAGTAAGCCATAACGACAGCAGCGAAACTCATATCTAAAAAAATACTTTTTGGAGGCTTTATCTCTCAGAATGAACTCATATATAAAGAGACACTAACCCTTTTCTAGTTGATTAATCGAATACTGGGTTGTTTACTCCAAACTAGAGATATTTCCCATTACTGTTTCTCTTAGTAAAATATTTCTCACTTGTAGCAAGTTTGCTATTCGCATGCATTGTAAATATGCAACAAACTAAACATGCATTGTAAATATGCAACCAACTAAACATGCATTGTAAATATGCAACCAACTAAACATGCATTGTAAATATGCAACCAAAAAACATGTATTGTAAATATGCAACCAACTAAACATGCATTGTAAATATGCAACCAACTAAACATGCATTGTAAATATGCAACCAAAAAACATGTATTGTAAATATGCAACCAACTAAACATGCATTGTAAATATGCAACCAACTAAACATGCATTGTAAATATGCAACCAAAAAACATGTATTGTAAATATGCAACCAAAAAACATGTATTGTAAATATGCAACCAACTAAACATGCATTGTAAATATGCAACCAACTAAACATGCATTGTAAATATGCAACCAAAAAACATGTATTGTAAATATGCAACCAAAAAACATGTATTGTAAATATGCAACCAACTAAACATGCATTGTAAATATGCAACCAACTAAACATGCATTGTAAATATGCAACCAAAAAACATGTATTGTAAATATGCAACCAACTAAACATGCATTGTAAATATGCAACCAACTAAACATGCATTGTAAATATGCAACCAAAAAACATGTATTGTAAATATGCAACCAACTAAACATGCATTGTAAATATGCAACCAACTAAACATGCATTGTAAATATGCAACCAAAAAACATGTATTGTAAATATGCAACCAACTAAACATGCATTGTAAATATGCAACCAACTAAACATGCATTGTAAATATGCAACCAAAAAACATGTATTGTAAATATGCAACCAACTAAACATGCATTGTAAATATGCAACCAACTAAACATGCATTGTAAATATGCAACTAACTAAACATGCATTGTAAATATGCAACCAAAAAACATGTATTGTAAATATGCAACCAACTAAACATGCATTGTAAATATGCAACCAACTAAACATGCATTGTAAATATGCAACCAACTAAACATGCATTGTAAATATGCAACTAACAAAACATGCATTGTTAATATGCAACCAACTAAACATGCATTGTAAATATGCAACCAACAAAACATGCATTGTAAATATGCAACCAACTAAACATGCATTGTAAATATGCAACCAACTAAACATGCATTGTAAATATGCAACCAACAAAAACATGCATTGTAAATATGCAATCAACTAAACATGCATTGTAAATATGCAATAAACAAAACATGCATTGTAAATATGCAACCAACTAAACATGCATTGTAAATATGCAACCAACTAAACATGCATTGTAAATATGCAACCAACTAAACATGCATTGTAAATATGCAATAAACTAAACATGCATTGTAAATATGCAACCAACTAAACATGCATTGTAAATATGCAACCAACTAAACATGCATTTTAAATATGCAATAAACTAAACATGCATTGTAAATATGCAACCAACTAAACATGCATTGTAAATATGCAACTAACTAAACATGCATTGTAAATATGCAATAAACTAAACATGCATTTTAAATATGCAACCAACTAAACATGCATTGTAAATATGCAACCAACAAACCATGCATTGTAAATATGCAATCAACTAAACATGCATTGTAAATATGCAACCAACAAAACATGCATTGTAAATATGCAACCAACTAAACATGCATTGTAAATATGCAATAAACTAAACATGCATTGTAAATATGCAACCAACTAAACATGCATTGTAAATATGCAACCAACTAAACATGCATTGTAAATATGCAACCAACTAAACATGCATTGTAAATATGCAACCAACTAAACATGCATTGTAAATATGCAATAAACTAAACATGCATTGTAAATATGCAACCAACTAAACATGCATTGTAAATATGCAACCAACAAAACATGCATTGTAAATATGCAACCAACTAAACATGCATTGTAAATATGCAACCAACTAAACATGCATTGTAAATATGCAACCAACTAAACATGCATTGTAAATATGCAATAAACTAAACATGCATTGTAAATATGCAACCAACTAAACATGCATTGTAAATATGCAACCAACTAAACATGCATTGTAAATATGCAATAAACTAAACATGCATTGTAAATATGCAACCAACTAAACATGCATTGTAAATATGCAACCAACAAAACATGCATTGTAAATATGCAACCAACTAAACATGCATTGTAAATATTCAACCAACTAAACATGCATTGTAAATATGCAACCAAAAAACATGTATTGTAAATATGCAACCAACTAAACATGCATTGTAAATATGCAACCAAAAAACATGTATTGTAAATATGCAACCAACTAAACATGCATTGTAAATATGCAACCAACTAAACATGCATTGTAAATATGCAATCAACAAAACATGCATTGTAAATATGCAACTAACAAAACATGCATTGTAAATATGCAACCAACTAAACATGCATTGTAAATATGCAATAAACTAAACATGCAAACGCATAATGCATGCTTGCATCCCTACCTATCTTTATGCCTCTTGCAGCATTTACGCAGTTCTGCTGAAAAACAAAAAGAAAATCATTTCACTACAACCTCGAGGAAAAGAGAAAACAGTTCATTTGCAAATTCAAACAGTTCATCAATAAATGTCAAGGGTGTAATGTTCGTTTGTGCATCATTTTTTCTTAAAATTATTGTATTTTCTTTTATTCATTTACTTTCTCCAGTTTGTAACAACGGGGTTGATTCTCTCTATTTTTTTGTGCACATATTTTTTCAAATGTTCACCAGTCTCTTTCTGTGAATCGTTTTTTATATTCACTTTTATTAGTGTTTAAATTCTCATGAGGACAGTCAACATTTTCCGACAACTGGAAAGGTCCAGTCCATCTTTAGCTGCTCTTCACCATCTAAAAATCATGCATCGTTGGGATCTAAAGTGTCTCTAGGGGGTCTCCATCTCATTTAATTTTATTCTTAATCTACCGTTTGCTGGGGCATAGGTTCTCCATCATCATCATCATCATCATCATCATCATCATCATCATCATCATCATCATCATTGGTCTGTAATTGCTTGGGTTCGTTCCATTCTTGGCGTCTTTTTGTATGAGCGTTGTCCTTCCTTTGGTCATCCACTCTGGTACGTCTGTTTTATGGATACATCCTCTCAGTTTCTGTGCTAGCCTTTCATGTCGGGTCGTGAAATATTTGAACCAGTACGCATGTATTCCATCGTGACCTAGAGCTTTCCAGTTTGCCATTTTCTTTAGTGTTGTCTTAATAGTTTCTTCATTAATTTCTGTTTCCGTTGCTTCTTCAATTTCTAGAAGTTTATCTTTCATGTCTTTCAGCCATTTAGCATTTTTGTTGTGATCTTCAGCATTTTCGCATATCTTGCTCCTGAAATATTTTGTTTGTGTCGGGTCCGGTTGTTCTGTTGTTGTTCTTTCTCCGTTTACGTTTTTGTAAAACTGGCTTTCATTGTTTTCAAAGGTCCTGTTCTGTTTGTATTGTTCCGATTTGTATTTGTATCGTCTCAATCTTCCTTCTTTTTGTGCTATCTTTTGTTTTAGTTCTTCATGTTTCTTATTTAGTCTTTCCTCGCGATTCAGATTTATGCTCTTCCATCGTTTACTGTTCTCCATCCTATTTACGGTTTTAGCTTCCTTTTGAAGTTTGCTGATCTGGGTGTCCAGTCTGATCTCCCATCCAGATTTTGTCTGTCCATTCGTTTGGTCAGTCTTCTTTTCCCTTTTTAGTTTCATACTTATTGATTTTGTCCCCGCATATATCAAGTTGTTTAGATATGCGATAGTGTTTGTTTGGATGTACGTGAGTACTCTGTTTACTTTCTCTGTTTCAACTTTTAACTTCTTCCGGTCTTCGTTCCTTAGGGATGGAAGTTTTGTTTTGTTCTCGGACATTAATCGTTTGATGTTTTCCACTTCTCTTGCTTCTTTCTCAGATAGTTCTATAGTTTCGGCGTCTTTGCCCTCTTCAGTTTCTGTGTTTATGTTTTTCCCGTCTTCTTCCTGGGAGTTTTCATCAAGTGGTGTGTCTTGATCTGTCACGCTATTTATCTTTTGTTTAATTTCCGTTAATTCCATCTCCGAGAATCACCCTCTCTTGGGTATCTGTCTTGCTTGATCTGCTATCCTTTGTGTCGTTGTATGGTAGTCAGTAGAAATGCCCCACAGATCTTTTATTCGTTTCCGGTATCCTCTTTCTGTAGGGTAGCGGCTTTTGTAGTAGCATTCCATTACCAGTCAGTTCTCTTTTGTGGTCAATTTCTTTCTATGGCTTTTGGTCTGTTCTTTTCATTCATGCCTTCTTGTGTTTGGTCCGTGTCCTTGTCATATCTGTAATCGTATGGGTTACCTACCTTTTTTTTTGTCCGTGGTCTTGTTTCTGAAATTAAAGGAGCCAACATTCGCAGGATTCGGACCGAGTCCCTCATGTTGGCCTTCGAGAGAGAACCTGCCCATCATGACACTTAGATCTTACTTCTGAGCCCCACGGCGTTTATTTGTATGTATAGACATTTATCATGATTTGGTGTTTGTGGCAACACCAGACCCAGGATTAGTTTACCTGTGATCCTGTCACAGGGATAGTGTTTCTCTCATTTTCCTGAGGTTCAAAGTGCACTATCACATGACACATACATGAAGATACATTTACGAAAAACAAATAAATAAGTAAATAAAATCAATTCAAAAAATTAAAAAATAAATAAATTAAATAAATAAATAAAAAATAATTATTATATATATATATATATATATATATATATATATATATATATATATATGTTACCTAATTACATACAAGTTTTCTAGGATACTCTTAAATAAAAAATAAAAACGATAGATTCCCCTCCCATGTTTGTCTAATAAATTGATGCAAAGTTATCAAACGTTCGGTCGAAATTAAAAAATAATGTTAACTTTTGTTTTCTAACGTGACTAATTACTTTTGGGGGAGGGGGTTTCAATTACGTTCAAGTCAAACAAAAAGCAAAAATATTATCTCCCGACCCCCGAAGTGAAATCTCAGAAGCTTCTTATTAGTTAAAATTAAAATTCACAATAAATATAACATTTGAATATCTACCAAAAAGACTACTTCAATCGATACGCTTGAGACTTTAAATGTTTATCGGCTCATGAAAAAATAACCGTAACTTTTGTTTTCTAACGTGACTAGCTACTTTTGGGGGAGGGAGGAATTCAATTACGTTCGAGTCGAACAAAAAGCAAAAATAGTATCTCCCGAACCCAAAGTAAAATCTCAGAAGCTTCTTACTAATTTCTCTTTTGCCACTCTTTCATGTACAATTCATCAATTTATATTTATCTTTAAAATTTTACAAAAAAGTTCACAATGTAGTAAATTTTCTTTATTAAATAAGGTATGGCACAAGGCTGAAATTGGGTGGGAGAGATGAGAGTCGGTTGTCGTTCTCTTGGTATATTCTCTAAACTAGTTGCATTTACTAAAATACCACGTTCATTCTATGGATTAAACCAATGTGTTGACGTGTTTTATTTACAAAACAAATATGTACAAATTCATTGTGCTAGAATACAACAGTTATTGATGACAAAATAAAATGCAAAGTGGGGTGGTTAGTAGGACCTTTCCAAATCTATCTGGGTATGATTTGCTTACTGTTTTCCGGTTTTTTTCTAGAATCGAAAACAACCAAGACAGTTTTTAAGTTGGGAAAAGGGGGACAGAGCTCATTTGTACCACTAACTAAAAGACTTTGCTTACGGGGATGGGGTCTGATAAGAACTCACGTAGGCGTGAACCAGGCATAGGCAGGGAAAACGTACTCAAACTTGGCTTGCCCAAACGCACAAAAGCTAACGGTGGTATCCACCTCTTTTTAAATAGTGCAGAGTGCAATCTGCTCCTAACACATCTGATTTTGATTTTAAGCTGATGTTTAAAGTGCGAAAACAATCGTAATCAGAAAGCGATTCCCCAACTGCCTATGTCTAAGCGTGAGGTCTACACTACTAGTCTAGCTACGGCTGGGATCGTGAGAAACACCATTCGTTTCTCCCTGAGACACGAAGGCATCAGATTGTACACTACATATGTTACATCAAGGGGTAGCAACTGCTCCAGGACGATGCGAGCCTCGTTGACATAATTCTAAAACTCAAGAAGGCGTGTTCAGCCGTTTCATCCTCAACATCCGTGCAGCACAGACAACAAAAGTTTAGGCTGGTTTTAACTTTGAAGAGTTTGTCATTAAATAGAAATCGTCAGGTTAAAGAATACTCAGAGTTATAGCGATGATTTTATCCTGGCGCCCAACTCCATTGAGAGCGAATCCCCTCCTCCAACCATCTCAGCCACTCCCCACGCGGATCCGAGGCGATCCCTGCCACTAGTTCCCGATATCGCGCCTTTCTAGACTGTGCAAGGTCACTGGACGCCGCCAGTCATCTGAACGTAGCACGGCATTCGTTGTAGAACTGCGATTGCTCCCTTGAACTACGTCAGCCTCCAACCTAGTAGTCGAGATGAGGTTGGAAAAGGTCTTCTAAACCTCATGGCCCTACGCAGACTTCTTTATCAAGGTTCGGCGCAAACATGACAGACTCTCGGCATATCAAGTCGAGGACAGACGTACAAATTTAGAAAATCTGGCGCGTAAGCGCCGCCAAGCGGACTGTAGGCAGAGGTATTACATCTAATCAGTTAATGATGAGAAGAAAGACGTAACTACTGGACGCCTCAGCTCTACCTTTAAGGGAGAGCCCCTTCGAAGCCAAATCCGACCTTCAACTGTACTTTCAACCATTTTTTCAAGCTGGAGATCCGATCCGAACCATACGCCAAGGCTCCAAACCGGGCAGTCTGACCAGTTGAAAAGGCCCGGCAGCATAGCCTCACCGCTCCAAGCAGCCAACCTCAGGTCATTGGATTTGTGATGTTGACTACGGCCCCTGTGACTTCTTCGTACAGTTTAAGTGCCGTAGTCACCAGTCACCGCGATGATGTTACGAAGCCTCGACACGCACAGTCACATTATCGACATATGCGAAGGCACGGGCTCGGATATCATTGGGTAAAGCGATATTGCTTAGGGCTGGTCTCGGCGTTCATCGATATCTTTTCTTTTTCATCCAATCTTTGTCGCATAACCAGAAGGGGAACAATTAACATTCTCAACTCATGTACACCTCATGGTGTTGAAACACATCTTCTCCCAATTAAACTATTTCCATATATATATATATATATATATATATATATATATATATATATATATATATATATATATATATATAAAGAACCCCTAACGTCCACACACTTTTCTGTTGATCATGCTTCATACTATCCTTCGCATGCTGAGGCATTGTGTGAGTGACAATGGTGTCATCGATCCATAACGACTCCACGGGACATCAAATAACAACAGGGGACTTTTTTTTAAACATAGTTTACCCCAAACAAGGCAGACCGCCACTGTAGACGTAAGGGGCTACTGAGAAAAAGAGTGATAGTTTATTTTAGGGGGCTCAACCTAAATTGGGAGCTGTGCAACGGGATGTCCGTTTACATTAGTTTTAAATTTCTGCATGTCAGTACCGTCAGGAAAACAGGGAGCAGAGACGGAGTTCTAGAGTCCAGCAGCACGAGTAAAGAATCTTTCAGAGTAGAAAGCTCTTCGGAATCTTGGGACCTTCATAGTGAATGGATGGGATTTCTCATATTGTCAGGTTGGTCTAGTGAATCTACGCCGTGGGGGCACCAGAGCAGCAAGCTCATCAGAGCACAATCCATTGAAGTACTTGTAAAACAGGCACAAGGAAGCAACATTGCGGTGACGTGACAGGGGTGGAGCTTGGTGGATAATGAGGGACCTATTAAGTTGGCGACTCTTTTTTGGACCTTGTCTAAGAGGGAAAGACTAGTGGATGATGCCCCAGCCCAGATGTGGCAACAATACTCCATGCATGGGTGGATGGTGGCTTTGTAGATATATGGGATAATGTCAGGTGTGAGAAGTTTATTAGCACGATAGAGGGAGCCCACCTTCTTCGCAGCAGCCCTGGCAATGTCTTCAATGTATTTATTCCAATTCATGTTATCTGTGAAAGTTAGGCCGAGGAGTTTGAATGATGAACTCTCAGGTAGGGTGTTATTTGCCATGACAAATTAAGTTATATACGCATAAAGGAGCGTGCTTTCTCCCAAATGATACACCAACCCAAACTAATTGGATCCATCCCCAATTATTTCTCTTGTAACATCCGCTCGAATCGTTCATTCAAAATCTTACGACATAGGGTCGTTGAAACAATCCGGTTGTTTTGACACGTAACTGACCCAGTCACTGCAATTACTATCGGTGATCCTGAGGCAATATGTTTAGTTCACAAACGAACTAAAATCTATCTGGTTACTTCCCATCACTTTAATTGTGTTTTTTAAACGCAGTTCCAATTTAAAATCTCAACAAAATGTCTTAACACAGCTTTTCTTCCCAAATCATACTCCTGCATTTCAAACAATGCAGATGAATAATTACCCCTTAAATTCTTTATTTATTTATGCTGGTTTGAAAAAAGTGAAAAACGTTTCATAGAGGGTAATATAAAGTAGTACAAATAATTTATAAAATATATATATTTATTGAACAAAAACAAATGATGCTGCAAATGTGCAACAAATAGCATACATATATAACAAATAACTACACTATATGCATCTAAATAATCATAATACACTAGAGAATCATAAAATAATTTTTACTTACCATTATACTGACCAGATTGAAAAGTTTAGGCTCTTGAATTAGGCAGATGACACACTGATGACACTCGCCCGTTAAATCAAAGATACTGATTACCTATTTAGCGGGTGTGCTGATGCAACATCATACTAATACCTACTCACACTTGCCAACAGGCTCGTTGCAGATGTGAAACAAGTTACAGTTTTAAACATTCTCGTTTAATATTATATTAAATAGGCATTTTGTTGGAATGTGTCAAATTGTAAACAAAAGCATTTAAGGGTTGATGTAGACTTGGTGTAATACCAATTAAACGGCCTCATATATATCATCCTTCCTTTCTCATATATATATATATATATATATATATATATATATATATATATATATACATACATATATATATATCACAAGGGCCACTCATTCTAACTCTTTCATTCATTTTTCTAGACTGTTTGCAATAATATATGCTAACCTTTTTATTATACAAATTATTTCATTTTGTTGTTTATTAAATTACAAAAAACACGCACACATGCAATTCAGAAAAAAATAAAATGCTTGCTTCTGTTATCACTGATTCTAAACGTTGTATTTTCTTATAGACTAGTTACAATAACTTTTGCGATTTTCTTTCCAATTATTACATTTTGTTAATTTTTTTTACACCCACACACGCAATTAAAAAAAAAATAAAAATCACGTGCTTACTACTCTTATCACGGGCCCAAAACAATTCATTCTTTTGCAACACGATACGAACATCTTGCAAACACTGTTTGCTATTTTCATGAAAATGTGTTTGTTTTCTTTAAATATTTTTTCTTTGGGTTCATTATCTTCGAATCTAGTGTATAAACAAAATAAGAAGAAAAGAGATGTCTGCTGCAATATTACCTGAAATAATTAGAGTTTTAATTACAGTGGAATCCCCCAAAATTAAATTATATAATTTTGTTGATTTTTAATTAAAAAAAACACCCACACACGCAATTCAGAACAACAGAAAAAATAACATGTATTTTCTAATAGACTAGTTAAAATAGCGTATGCTATTTTTTTTTCAATTTATTTCATTTTATTTATTTAAAAAAAGATTTATTCATTCATACAGAATCAAGACATTCAAAAGTCCGGGGGGAATCGTCAGTCTAAAGTTATATCTACTTATAACATTTCATGTGGATACATGAAATAATAATTATATATATATATAAATATATATATATATATATATATATATATATATATATATATATATATATATATATATATATATATATATAAGCCGACGCAAGAAATTTGCTTCTTTCTCTGTTACAATAGACATGTTGACTTCCGCTCTGTTAACGTCGTTCGAATAAGCGGATTTTAATATTGCCTTCTATTCGGCCAAGAAGGTTCCTGTTTGGCTCGCGGTAGGATGAATAATTTCAGAGTTTACTTGTTGAATTATTTTTTGCTCGATTCTGGGGAAAATGTGACTGATTTTGTCGACTCGATTCAACTGCAACTTTTTTCAAATCGGATTTAACGAATTTAACGGATTCTCCATTTGACAGGAGGGCTTTGATTTGATTTGGAATCTTCAGATCAATTTCTGGGAATTTTGAGTGAGTTTATTGAACTTTTTATTTGATTTGATTTATTTATCGGACTAACATAAACATTGGATACTCTTCACTTCATCGATTGCTGACGCATCTCACGGTTGGACTATTTCTTCAATTCTCTCAATTTCTAGCTTTTGGACTTTCACTCGTTGCCTGCATTAATTTTCTTTCAGCCTTCTGGACTTCTAGATATATTTTCTAATTATGCCTTTTAAACTCTATGACCTGGATGGATTGTATAGATTCAACAAAAAGTATGTTTTTGAGTTGATATATTTGATGTTATATACTTTTATGTATTGCTGTATATATTTTTATATATTTTCAAAGTGTAATTTTATTGCCTGTAGTGATGTCACTATGGTAATGGTCCTCTGAGGAGAAGATTTATCTTTGAAAACTCATGAGCTAAGGACGTTAAGATACTTTGCTTGAACATTGAATTTTAATAAAATTTGATTGACACCTTATTTTATTATTTCATTTTGTATTATAATATATATATATATATATATATATATATATATATATATATATATATATATATATATATATATATGTGTGTGTGTGTGTGTGTGTGAGAAAGGAAGGATGAGAGTAATCCGACGTAATGGGAAATTAAAAAGGAAAAAACCAAAAGATATTTTTTATATATTCATCAACGTTTCGTCGTATTGTAAACTTCCTCAGAATGATAATTTTAAGAAAAAATTCATGCAAGTACATGGAAAAAGACGAAGAAAAATGATTTAAATATCTAAATATTTGTGAGTATGTGTAGATTGTGTTCATTGGTAAGGATGTTATTTGTGGTATACAACTCCCCGCATACACACTCACGTACTAACTCCTTCTCACATACGAAGTCATTCACTACGAATCATAACTACTTAACCACAAATAACAGCCTTACCAATGAACACAATCTACACATCCTGGAGTTCGCCACCACTGACTTCTCGCTGCCTAGACTCTCCTTCAGCGCTCACAGTAGCAACGGCAACTACTTTTCCTTATCAGCCCATCATGTCAAGCCAAAGTTTCCATGTACTTGCATGACATTTTTCTTCAGATTATCATCCTGCTGAAGTCTTACAATAAAGACGAAACCTTGATGAATATATAAAAAATATCTTTTGTCTTTTTCCTTTTTCATTTCCATATATATATATATATATATATATATATATATATATATATATTCCAATATGGGTGGAGCGTGAGACTTGTACTTTTAGTATGTGTGTATCTCTTAAAAATGTTTAAAGGGTTATTGTAGAAGTCAGATGAATGTGTAAATAGGAGCACTTGCTAATTAAAAAATAACATGATTTGAAGAGCTGAAAGTCAGTAATAGGCATCTAACTATCTTATTTCTCTACTAGGCAAGTAGATAGCTTCTTATACGGGGGCAAACTTTGAACATTTCCGATCTCATATTCAAACAGGTTACTGGTCCTGGGTCAATAACCTTAAGAAAAAATTCGACTATATTCATAAAAGCGTTATTCTTCTATTGTTATACACTGATTCCAATGTTTCTCTAATAATTCAATGCCCTTTTTTGTAGAACGATTTCTCTTTGGCCTCATAATACGCCCCAGTTTCTAATATCACTTCTTCATTGGAGCCAAATCTCTTTCCCTGGCACATTTAGTGATGGCTTGCAAACAACCAGTAGTTGCTGTAGACCAGATTTGTGGGTGTAGAAACAATTCTAAATGAAATTCATGTAGTGTTTTCATCGTTACGATCGACTTGCGACACAGTTCATTTTCTTGATAAAAGACCATTGTCTTTCTCCGAAATTTGAGTGCCAATAAGTTTTTTCAATTTTCCAGTATTCTTTTTGCCGTTTCCAAAAGTATGGATATTGTTGTCCCTCTTCAGTCTTTCGATTCCACTGGACCCTTCACGATAATTTGGTGTCGCAATAACAAGAACCGCTGTCAACAGACTTTGTTGTGAAGGAGTTCAGATTTGGGCATTTCTCGCAGTTTCATTTCCTCTTAGATCCGTGTAATGTTATTTCTATATTTTATTATTTCAAATTCAACTCACCCGTTGTAGTCGGCGTTAAAGAGTTATTAAGGTTGATCGCCGCACTCGAAAGTTTTCCTTAATATTTCAGCCGATTTTATCAATACTGAGCGTTGTATAATGTCAATTCTCCATTTTATTTCAATTTCTCCGAGTCTTCTTTCCAGTTTTTTTTTTGGAGAACTGCCCATAGTGCTCCTACAATTATTCGTATTACAGTAACTTTCTTCATGCGCCATGTTATTTACGCACTGGCAGTTTTGACACGAATCATTATCAGTGATTGCTCACTGGCAATAACAAGTAGTGTGCCTTAGAAACTGAGTGACAAGCCAACCAAAATTTTCAGCACTCTCAGCTTCTTTCGATAAACGTTGAGAACCACTTTGTATTATAGCAACAGCCGTTTACTATCGAGTTCTAGATGATAATGACCGTTGACACTCTATGTAATTATTATTATAATTATTACTACTACTTTGTTATTATTATTATTATTAGTAGTAGTAGTAGTAGTAGTAGTAGTAGTAGTAGTAGTAGTAATGCTGCTACTAATACTACTTCTACTAAAGACATATTGATCTTCGTGGGATCCCTACGATTTGATAGAGAGACATTGTGGTATGTTCTTACGATGACCCAAAAATAATCTTATATATATATAAACTACTTGGCGTTATAATTCAAAATGAGCACAACAGTAAAGACACTAAAACTAATACCGCCAGAGGAGGATTTGACGATTCAAATCGAAAGTACTTGCAAAAAAGAAAAAAGAATGGAACAAGAAAGCCATGGATCATATGTATATCAATTTGACCGAAACATTAGATGGACAATTCGGAAAATTGAAAAAATAAAAAAAAGTCGCATCAAACAAAACCACTCCGTGTTATTTAATAATGTTTGCCTAAATGAATATATATATATATATATATATATATATATATATATATATATATATATATATACTGGACATCAGTATGTTTGTTTCCTTGAACGTTGAACAGGGACCTTTAGTATATAATGGTCGCAGTGTGTACTAGCAGTTAAAAAATAACCAACTACTAAAGAAAAAAAGCAACAAGCGCACGTGGTGTTTCTGCGTAGAGTCACGTAAGACAGATACTGTGTATTGCTGGTGTCATCCTTGGCTCTTTAGCGATGCGTGGCTGGGCTGCGTGATGTAAGGGTTGGGAATTGATATTTTTGTTGTGAAAATAGACATTTAAAAGCGAAATAGAAAAGTAAGAGGAAGAAGAGGAGGAAAGCGGGATGAGATTGTTATGAATATGAAAATATGAGTTGTAGCCGCGATTTTATAAACGACGGAGACGGGGTGGCGAGATAGAAAGAGAGAGACATAGGCAGAAAAGAAGAAAAGAGAGGAAAGACAAGTCATATTATAAAAGATAAGATATGGTAAACGAATAATACAGTAGAATGGTTGGTGGGTTATATATATATATATATATATATATATATATATATATATATATATATATATATATATATATATATATATGAAAAACATTTGTTATCGTTTATTATCTACGGACGTGTGTGTGTGTGTGTGTGTATGTGTGAAAAGATGACAGATGGAAAACAAGTAACAGTGCAGGAGAAAAACAAAAACAAGAGATTTTTTGATCGCTTTCGTTCGTGGAGAACGTCTTCAGAAAATCAAGATACAGAAATAATTTTATTTTTAAGGCACACACATGGGATGAAAGGAAAAATGTGTGCCTTCAAAATAAAATTATTTATGTATCTTCATTTTCTCCACGAACGAAACCGGTCAAAAAATCTCTTGTTTTTGTTTTTCTCCCGCACTGTGACTTGTTTTCCGTTTGTCATCTTTTCACACATTTTGTCCATCACGACGCTTCATTTTCATGAATAATCGTGTACCTTACCCCATATATATATATATATATATATATATATATATATATATATATATATATATATATATATATATAACCTACCATGAAGATTTATAGAAAATCGCTTACTTATTTATATATACATATATATATATATATATATATATATATATATACATTTAAATGTTGAATTAAATTAAAGATAATTGAATTATCGTTTAATAATAATCTATCGTGATAATATAAAGCTCAATATATTGAATAGAGCAATCAATTCTAGAGATGAAAGATGAGAATAAAAAATTGTAAAGATACAATATTTATTCGAACATCAGACGTTCAAAGCAAAGAGCTTCATATCCTTAATCAATGGATTTTCAAAAATAAACTCTTTTTATCAGAGGATAGAAAATACCGACATGTAATTGTAAATATTATCGGAAACATTTCACTTTAAAAAATGTATACACATAATAAAAAGCAAAAGATAAAGAGTCTTTTGTTAAGATGAGAATGTAGAGTTAGGGTAGACGCCGTCAAAAAACACGTCAAAAATAAAACAGCTGTTATATTGGAAATTAATGTTTGAGAAAGAATACTCAAATTGTTTAGGAGTCCAAATGTTGTCGTTAGGAAGCTGATTTTTAGACGGCTGTTGGTAAAGATCAATTCATTCTGTCTGTGCAGTAGTCCGATAATAGAATTATCCGTTTCACAAGGTTCAGAATGAAGTTTGTCAGTCAGAGTTCGATGTATATCAAAGTGTGCATTAAGACAACCACTAGCTCCCTGATTAATGAAGTTTGTCAGTCAGAGTTCGATGTATATCAAAGTGTGCATTAAGACAACCACTAGCTCCCTGATTAATGAAGTTTGTCAGTCAGAGTTCGATGTATATCAAAGTGTGCATTAAGACAACCACTAGCTCCCTGATTAATGAAGTTTGTCAGTCAGAGTTCGATGTATATCAAAGTGTGCATTAAGACAACCACTAGCTCCCTGATTAATGAAGTTTGTCAGTCAGAGTTCGATGTATATCAAAGTGTGCATTAAGACAACCACTAGCTCCCTGATTAATCAGTGTTTTGATAGGTTACAAAAATGGATTTAGAGCCGATATTTTTAACGCCGGTGTTGATTGAAAGTATTGCTTGTAGGCGATGGTGAAACTGGCTATTTTTTCTGCTGGGATAGGAATATTAGCTGTTGTTAATGGAGTGGGTGTTCTGGGAAACAGATGCGGCAGAGGCGTAGGGAGTCAAAGAGTTGTGGACTTGTATGTTTACTGTTGTGGTTGCAAGGTTGAACAATAATTAGTGAGGAATACAATGAAGACGCAAACAACAAGGAGAGTGCAATAATAAGTGTATTAAAGAAAAGGTATAGTTACAGTATGTACAAATGAAGGTGTCGAGTCAGAGAGTCTTGGTGGAAGGACATGTACGCTCTTCGGCGTCACTTCCGGTGGCATTTAGGTAACACACACTAAGGCCAACCTAGGCTTGCCATTTATAGTGTAACGTTATTCGTATATGCAAATGAGTGGTTGCCACCACAACACCCCCCTCCCAAGATTTGAAGTCACACAGATTTCAATATCTTTTTCTTTTTGGGTTTACCATCAATGGTTCATTAAATTTTCTTTTCCTACCTGATCTTCGGTGTTCAGGTGTATATTGAGGCGGTTCCAAATTAAAGGATTCGTATATGACATCTATGGTTTCCTCCTCTTCGACTGTTGTCGTATAATCATCATCTTGGATATGACGTTTTTTTATCTGATTTAGGTGCCTTTTATGTATACTCTGTGTACCTTTAATCATATATGTACAATCACCAATGCGTTTATCCACTACTCCACATTCCCAGTAAGATGTGTTATTCTTGTAGCACTTAAAATATACTCGATCTCCCGAGTTATATTTCTTTCTTCTCGTGTGTGTAGTGTTTCGGATAATTGCCTGTCTTGGCAACAGTTTATCAAACGCTGATTTTACCTTTCTGGCAAACATTAGATCAGCTGGTGATATGTTTGATGGTGTACTAGGATGTGGTGTGATCCTATAAACTTGCAAGAATTGTTGCAAAGCTTTTTCTGTTTGTGTTCCAATGGATTTCTCTAACGCTCGTTTTAGCGTGTCCACGAACCTTTCCGCAAGGCCGTTCGACCTTGGATGATACGGCGGAGTCGTGATGTGCTTCACTCGGAACGTGTCGCAAAATTCCTTAAACTCTGCGGATGTGAACTGCGTTCCGTTGTCAGTGACCAGTGTGTCTGGTACACCGAATCTTGCAAACAACTCGTGTAGGAACCCTATTGAGTTGTTCGTTGTTGGATTCCTGCAACGCATTACCTCCGGCCATTTTGTGTAACTATCCACTACAATTAAATAATAAGTTTCTCCTACTGGACCAGCGAAGTCCATGTGGATTCTCGACCATGGTTGGTCGGTTTTCGGCCAAGGTTTGTGTACTATAGGTGGGGATTTTGCTGCTAACTGGCATCCTTTACATTTATTTATTGTTGCTGCTATGTCAGTGTCCATGTTACGCCAGTACACGTAGCTTCTCATTAACGACTTCATTCGATTTATCCCCGGATGTCCCGTATGGAAATCTCTTAACATCCTATTCTGCAATGTTTTGGGTATTACCACTCTCTCACTGTACAGTAACACATCGTTACATATGGAGAAAACTTCCTGCACCTTTGTGTCCGTTATAATTTTCTCTTTTATGTCCTTTATGTATTCATCTTTCTCGGCTTCCCTTTTAATGTCCGACAAAGTTACGGGTAGTTCCTTAATGATGTTTGCTACCATATTTTTTACTTCAACATTTGTCCAAATTGCTGCAATGACTGATTCTTCCAGATTGTGTTTCTGTGGTATCAGTCTTGACAGTCCATCCGCATGGCAAATCTTTTTTGATGCTAGATGTTGTAGCTGGAAATCGTAATTAAGTAAGATTGTACCCCAGCGCAGCAATCTATTTGCGGTGTATACCGGCAATCCTTTTTTTGATCCATAGATCGTGACTAACGGTTTATGGTCGGTTTCAAGTAAGAATTTTCTACCATATAAATATCGGTAAAATTTAGTCACGGAAAAGATTATGCTCAATGCTTCTTTTTCGATTTGTGAATATGCCCTCTCGGCTGGTATCAGCGTTCTCGAAGCGTGCGCTATTGGTTTTCTAGACCCATCCGGCATAATATGTTGAATGCATGCTCCTAAGCCGTAGGAACTAGCGTCACTAGCGACGACTATTTTTAATTTTGTGTCAAAAGGCGTTAAGAATAATTCGGATGTTAGTGCGCTCTTTATTTTGTCAAAAGCGGTTTGACATTCTTGCGTCCAGTTCCAAGGTGTATCCTTTTTAAGCAGATTATTTAAGGGGGCTCGCAAGTTATGCATTCCTTCAATAAAAGATTGATAATAATTTGCGAGTCCTAAGAAACTCTGCAAGGTTGTTACGTTATCAGGTGCTGGCATATTTTTTATTGCCGCAGATCTGTCTGGGTCTGGACGTCGTCCATGTTTGTTTATTATGTGTCCAAGATACTTAATCTCGCTCATACAAAAGTCACATTTACTTTCTTTTACTTTAAAGCCGAATTCTTGTATTCGAGTAAATACTTGTTTCAAATGTTCCTTATGTTCTTGTAGGGATTTGCTCCTGACAACAACGTCGTCCAGGTATGCACATGCGCACTCAATACCACTTAGCATGGTGTCCATCGCTTGCTGAAAAATGGCAGGCGCTACTTTGATGCCAAAGGGCAATCGGTTGTATTTGTACAATCCCTTATGCGTATTGATGCATAGTATTTTTGAGCAATTTTCCTCGACCGGTATTTGCAAATATGCGTCGCTCAAGTCTATCTTAGAGAAGATATTACCACCATTTAACTTCGTGAATATTTCCTCTGGGCTTGGTAGAGGGTAATGGTGATCTTTTAATAGGGAGTTGACCCCGGTCGAAAAATCTGCGCACACTCTAACTTCGTCATTCTTTTTCTTTACGTATACGGTGGGGGCTGCCCACCTGCTGTGTTCTATTTTTGATAGAATTCCTGTCTGTTCCAATCTATCTAATTCTTTATTAATCTTTTCCAACCCAGCGAACGGAACGTTTCGCTTTTTTCTAAAAATTGGGCTGGCGTTTTCTTTAAGTTCAAACGAGGCCTTGAATTTATTACAGCGACCTAAGTTAGTCGTGAATGCTTCAGGAAATAATTCTTTTAAATCGTCTTTTATATTTACTGTTGTTGGAGAAGAACATTCTATTTTTTTACAGAATGTATTGATTGGCTTATCCCATAGTCCAAATTTCTCAATTAAATCTATTCCAAACAGATTTTCACTATTTTTCAGTACGAATATTTTTAATTTCTTCGTAATCCCTTTTAATTTTATCGGAAGGACAACTTCTCCTTCAAATTTTATACCACCACCAGTTACCGTCCGGGCTGATTTACTCGTTTTCATCATTGTTGTTTTTTTACCCAATTTTTTCCATGTATTCAGGTTTATAATAGAAATATCGGAGCCGGAGTCGAGTTGTAACTTTATTGGTGTTTTAAATATTTCCACTTTTACGTATTTTCGCCGATCTTTGTCTAATTTTGTATTTGATTTTGTTTGCTGTACTCTCTTTCTGGTGTAATCTTTATATCTGCAGCAATCGCTTTTGTGTCCCACCTTCTTACAAATGTAGCATTTTTTCTTCTTATAAGGACAATCATATTCCCAATGCTTTTCTGCACATCTCTTACAGTTATATCTAGGAAGAGGCTTGTTATATTCTGTCCTATATTTATGGTTATTAGGATTGTAATATCCCGTTCCATTTCGATTGCTTTTCTTTGTAAAGTTCTTGGTTGGTGTGTATGGTTTTCTAACTTTTCTTACATATGCCACTCCGGATTCTTCTATATTTTTTTAATCCTTTTTTAGTTTTCACAGTCCTCTGCTAGTTTCTGGAGGGTTAAATCTTGCTCAGATTCCAGCTTAGACAACACTCGTCTGCGTATTTCTGCATTTTTCGTGGAAACTAACCCTTGTGCGAAGATTAGACATTTAAAATCTTCTACCGTTAGTTCCGCAAGCTTAAAATTATCGCAGTTTTTATTGACAACTGATGCGTATGTCAAATAATCTTGGTTGTCCATCTTTCATGCACAGCCATCTTTTATGAAAAAGAGATATATTTGGATTAAATAATTCTTTTAGTAATTTCACAGCTTCCATGAACTCTAATTCCGCAGTTTTTTTAGGTAATATGTAATCTATGAATTTGCTGTGTTCTGATGTACCCAATTTCCTGGGTAAGAGGCTCACTTTCTGGCTATTTGGCCAATTTTTGCAGTCCAGTTGAAAGACATCCTCGTATCTTGTATAGTATGCTTCAAAAGTCTTTCCTTCCTCCGGCACATAATTAAATGTGTCCATACTATTAAAGATAGTTGTATGGGAGAAATTATCACTGTCGACATTTTCTCGATCACTCTTTAGTTGTTCCAGTGTTTTAGCAAAACGTTCATTTTGTCTTTCCTCGCGGTCAGCTTGTGCCTGTAAAAATTGCATGAACATTTTTGATAAGTCTTCCTTTTTTTTTTTTTTTTTTCGAGTCACAATTGAAAAAAATGTATGCAGTACATTTAGTTCTTTGGAGTTTTATTTTTTCTAGTATTTTAGTAATTAAAATACTCTTAAATTAAAATTACCCTTTTTTTTTTCTTTTTTTTTTTCACTTAAGTTAAAACTTTTCTTTAGCGTAAAATCCGTTTGCTCGTCAACACTTTACATTGTACTTTTTTTTTTTTAAATAGTTCTTCGTCAAACTGTTATATTTGACGCTTCATATCTCGTCTCCAACTGTTGTGGTTGCAAGGTTGAACAATAATTAGTGAGGAATACAATGAAGACGCAAACAACAAGGAGAATGCAATAATAAGTGTATTAAAGAAAAGGTATAGTTACAGTATGTACAAATGAAGGTGTCGAGTCAGAGAGTCTTGGTGGGAGGACATGTACGCTCTTCGGCGTCACTTCCGGTGGCATTTAGGTAACACACACTAAGGCCAACCTAGGCTTGCCATTTATAGTGTAACGTTATTCGTATATGCAAATGAGTGGTTGCCACCACAACATTTACATACTTATATATATATATATACCCATATATACAAACACATATACATACTTATATATACGTATATGAAATATACACATATATATATAATACTGTATAAACAATTTTTTATATGTATTAAAAGCATTTTAGTATACTCTCATATCGAGCTTGATTGATGGTAGGTTTGTTTGCTCGAATGAGTAAGGCTTCAATTATGGGGAGGCGCATGTTGCACTTCGAGACGTTCCTGATGAAGACTCATGGGAGTCGAACACATTAGCAGCTTTGGCGAGTTCCTGTTCACACTCGAGCAGAACATTAGATCATTACTCCGTTAACATTAAAAGATGGATCAAAAAAGAAACACACATAAATCGTCCCTCTTGTTTAATCCAACATGCATCAATATATATATATATATATATATATATATATATATATATATATATATATATATATATATATATATATGGATGATGAAGTGATTAAGTGGATAAGATTTGTATAGTTTACAAATCAATTTATTCATCAAGTGTTCAAACAACCAAATACACACACAAAAGACCTTTAAACCGTATATATATATAGATCTAACCAAAAATAAAATCATAAATACAGCTCTACAAACAACAACAACAGACTACCTCCTGAAGACGGTCGCGAGACCGAAAGCGCTCGAGTAATGGCCCAAGAAACAATATTAGGCGCCATGATCCATCAATTATTACCGGAAACCCGAAGAATCGCTCGCCGAGTCGAGAAATTGACCAAAAAAATCGTAAAGAAAGAAAACTCCGTGGTATTTAATGACGCATGTCTAATTAACGACTTGCTGCCGAAATATACGTATATATATATGTGTGTGTGTATATATATATATATATATATATATATATATATGGTCATTAACGGACAAGCTGTGTCGCTATATCACAGCTGTTTTGTGTTTGCTAGGCAGGTAAGTTCTCTGAAAGGAGATTTAACCGGATTATTTTTTTTATATTCCGAGCTTTCATACACTACGACATTTGCACAAGTCATGATGAAAGGAAAAAAATCTAATTCTTTATTAACGCTATCAACTACCGAAGAGTGCTTTATTCATTTTGCCAAGAGCTTTGTATTATCGTTAATACAGTACCACAGTGCTCAACCCATGAAGGGGGAGTCACATATGCAGTCATCCACAGACATTGTTTCGCTGAGTGAGGGAGAAGGAGGGGGGGGGTTAGGGGCGTTAACAAATAAGGCAGCGTTTCTCTGATAGACAAAGAGTCCAATTTGAGCGGCCGACCACCATAGATTATAAATAAATAAAAAGCCAGATATGCGCCAATACGAGTAAACAATTGCGTGGATTGTCACAAATCTAAGCAAAAAGATAAAAAGGTCATTTTTACGACTGGTTGGCACGTTTGAAAGGTGTACGTCATGTCCATAAACAGTGGATTACTGACCCCGCAAATAACCGAAATTTGAAAACAAAAAAAAGCAACAAACGTTTCTAAGCCAGACGCCTATAATGACGTCAGAAGATGTTCACCTGACGTCACTAATAGTCTAATGGCCTTTTCGAAATCGCGATCTCCATCTGCTTATTTTATTTGAGCGTGGAGAATCTCAAGGGTCAACAAATAGCGAAAATATGTGGATGGGGGGGGAGTGTATTAAAAACTAGCGTTGTTGTTTTATCGAGTTTAATGTCTTCACGTCTTCGTTTCGTCATTATGCCTACGTGACTCCTAGGGACCTCGAAAGCGAACCACCATACAATCCTTATACGTCATCGCTTTATGCGTTCTTTAAAAGAATGCCAACATTCTAGTTAAATTGTTTTTATTTATTGGGATTTTAAATCTTTCATAAATAAAGTGTTATATATATATATATATATATATATATATATATATATATATATATATAAGTAATTTTCGTGTACAACAGAATGGTAGGATTAATTTTAGAGGAAGCATTATTAAAATAAATGAAACAGACGAGTGGGGGAAAAAAAATTCGACTTTTAGTTTTTAATTTACCATTCTGACGTTTCCTCTCAGAGGGTCAGACGACAAGGCCTTAAGGTAATTTTAACAATTTTCCTTTTTTTTCCCCACTCGTCTGTTTCATTGATTTTAATAATGCTTCCTCTAAAATATATATATATATATATATATATATATATATATATATATATATATATATATATATATATATATATATATATATACTAGCAGGGCTACCCGGCGATGCCCAGGTGCAGAATCAAAAAGCAATGTTTGTATACTCAATTGGTTGGCAGATTAAGTTATCACTTTGATCACTGTTCTCACATCACTTGCCTTTATACTCTTAAAAACTCTTATCACCTAATATTTGCAATTGTGAAGGTAGTGCACACATGAAAAAGTAGATTACAATCTCATAACTCAATAGTAAGATTAGTATAGCTTGTTCTATGTAGAGGTGGGGGGATTTTTTAATACATGCTTTCCCAAGACGAATGAAACCAGGTAAAGTAAATAACCTTTTTAGCTCTTTTTCTTTAACTACAAACATAATTGTCGATTTTATTATTTTAGTTTTCATCACATGGTGTATTACAGCTATATTCCTTCAGAGGAAAATTCCTATAATTTTTTAATTTATGTACATTTTAAAACATGCTTTAAGTTAACAAAATCAAATATACAAGTGAATAAAATGCATAATTATTATCTGCAAACAGCAGATAATAATTATGAAAAAATATATTTTATAAGTAAAAGTTTGAAACTGATGTGGAAAGTTTCAAAACTCTAAAGAAAGTTTAAGGAAATACAAACTGTAATCATTTAATAATAATTAGAAAATCATCTGGCATTAAAATTGAAAATCTCTTTATAAACAATCTTTTTTGTTTTATTTTGATGTGCATACACAAAAAGATTTGTTTTTGCACCCACACATGATGCTCCTACATACAGCTGACCATATGAAAAGCATGGTTATTCAAGTTGCAATCCGGCAACTTTTAGTGTTTGGCCTTGACTTTTATTGATGGAAATAGCGAAACAAAGTCGTACAGGAAACTGCTTAAAGTGTTTAAACTGCTTAAAGTGCTTGAATTGTTTTTATTCCGAGGATATCAATTATACCATCAAATATACATTTGCTGGTATAATTGGTATCCTCAGAATAAAAACAGTTTCATCTTTGCCACAACCAGTGAGAATGATGGCTTCAATAAGTTTATCATAAATTTGAATTTTATTTTTAAAGATTTGGAAATCGAACTTTAATGCAATGACTTATACAATTACTGATCCCAGATAACGCCGAAAAGCAATAATGGTCGCTGTCAATTCTTGATTTCTTCTTCTCCTCCATTTTAACTCGTAAAACATGTTCGTTTATGTAGCGTCCCTATTATATAAAATCATGTTCATCTATGTAGCGCCCCTGTCATATGAAAGAACTCATAAAGCATGTTCATTTATGTAACCGATATATAAAAGAACTCATAGCAATTATGAGTTGGCGATTTATTTACATAGCGGATAGTGACGGTCATTGGCGGAAAGTGGCGGATATTAGCAGGTCGTGATTGGCATCGTCTACTAAAATGTAAAATTATGAAAATACAGATTCATTTCTTGTTTTTAATTATGAGTTGGTGATTTCTTTACATGGCGGACACTGGCGGACACTGGCGGACACTGACGGGCACTAGCGGGTAGTGGAAGGAAGTCTCTACTGAAATGTAAAATCTAAAAAATGCTGACTGATTCCCTGTTTTGAATAATGAGTTGGCTATTTCTTCGTAGAGCTGACAATAGCGGACAGTGGCGGGCACTGGCGGGCAGTGTCAACTAAAATGTAAAATCTAATAAATGTTTACTCATTTCCTGTTTTGAAGTATGAGTTGGCTATTGCTTTATAATGCTTACAATGGGGACAGTGGTAGACAATGGCGGACATTGGCGGGAACTGGCGAGCACTGGCGAGCACTGGCGAGCACTGGCGGACAGTGGCGGGCAGTATCTACTAAAATGTAAGATCTAATCAAATACTGACTCATTTCGTGTTTTGAATTATGAGTTTGCGATTTCTTTATAGGGCTGCCAATGGCAGACAGTAGCGGACACTGGCGGGTAGTAGCGGACACTGGCGGACAGTAGCGGACACTGGCTGGCACTGGCGGGCAGGGTCCACTAAAATGTAAAATCTGATAAATGCTGACTCATTTCCATGTTTTGAATTATGATTTGGCTATTTCTTTATAGGGCTGACAATGGCGTACACTGACGGACAGTGGCGAACATCGGCGGACACTTGCAGGTAGTGGCAGGCAGTGTCTACTAAAATGTAAAATCTAATAAATGCTGACTCATTTCCTGTTTTGAATTATAATTTGTCTATTTTATTATAGGACTAAAAATGGCGGGCACTGGCGGGCACTGGCGGGCACTGGCGGGCACTGGCGGGCACTGGCGGGCACTGGCGGGACGTGTCCACTAAAATGTAAAATCTAATGATGCGGACTCATTTCCTGTTTTGAAGTATGTGTTGACTATTTCTATACAGGGCGGACAGTGGCGGATAGTGGCGAACAGTGGCAAACACTGGCGGGAACTGGCGGACAGTGGCGGACAGTGGCGAGCAGTGTCCACTAAAATGTAAAATCTAATAATGCGGACTCATTTCCTGTTTTCAAGTATCTATATAGGATGGACAGTGGCGGATAGTGACAGACACTGGCGGGCACTGGCGGGCACTGGCGGGCACTGGCGGGTACTGGTGGGAAGTGTCAACTAAAATGTAAAATCTAAAAATGCTGACTCATTTTGTGTTTTGAATTATGAGTTGAAGATTTTTTTATAAGGCTGCCAATGGCGGGCACTGGCGGGCACTGGCGGGCACTGGCGGGCAGTGTCCACCTTAATATAAAATCTACTAAATGTTGACTCATGTCCTGTTTTGAAATAGGACTTGGCTATTTCTTTATAGGGGTGCCAATGGCGGACAGTGGCGTATACTGACGGGCAGTGCCTACTAAAATGTAAAATCTAATAAATGCTGACTGTTTTGAAGTATGAGTTGGCTATTTTCTTTATAGGGCTGAGAATGGCGGCTAATGGCTGTCACTGGCGGAAACTGACGGACACTGGCGGGCAGTGTCCACTAAAATGTAAAATCTAAAAAGTACTGAATTATTTCCTGTGTTGAATTATGAGTTTGCTAAGTACAGCCTTGGTTATTCACGCTCCTTCTACCTAGAATTATCGATTAGAATTTTGAATTCTCCCCTCTTCACACCACATTCTCTCTATGATGTCATTTCCGGTTTTATTTGAGAAAATGACTTGCAGTTTTGAGAATGGGAATGACATAACTGTGTTCTATTTAAATTAATGCATAATTAAATGGCTGAAATAATCGACCTCTCCACAGGCTACATCTGTGTTATAGCCCCCTTAGGAGTGAATTTAGAGATTCGAGAATACGCCCATTACCCTTCTAGATGAATTTTACATTAGAATACACTTTTAGATTTTATCTAGATTCGCTAACTTTTTTTTCTATAGAGCACATACACCCACACACGACACACACATACAGATATTGAGTTATTCACACTCCTTCTGTATCTATTAGCAAGGCGTAGAGGTATCAACACAGGGACTCACCAAAGACACCCAATGCATGGCCTTGTTTCCTTACTAGGACAATGAACACCGTCTCCCCATCTCTCTTTCTCTCAAACTGGGCAAATTTGTGACGCTTGCTTACCACGTATTTTCACATGACTAGTCTGGGCCGTTCTTGTCTGACAGGTTGACGGTACCGGTTTGAGAGCTTGTCTGACTGCTATTTCCCACTGACAGTACAGGATCCTTAACTCTTAGGTAGCGCTAAGAGCGGCTGCTCTATCATCAGTTGTATTATATTGAGATAACTGTAGTGCCATGTCGCGCATGGAAAGACACCCTGCACTCATCTCCGGTGGGCTTTTTCCGGCTAATCGTCTACTTGTGTGTGCATACTGGCATCAAAAAGATAGCCACTTTGCCCAACTCACTCTACCCTAGCCCTAGACTGAAACAATTAAATAAAATGACATCCCAACAAAAAATATAATCAAATCAGACACCCACCTAAACAAAACGAATTCGCCTCCTCCTATATGACTCGCGTTCACAAATATCCGGGGGCTTAGAACTTATCTAGACGAAGTAGAATCATTTTTCTAGTAAACTCCCCGGATATCCTAGCACTAAGTGAAACTAACCTACACTCCTCAATCCCATCCAATCTCTTTGACATGACTGGATACTTCTCACTCTTTTGCAAGGATTCAAGCATATATATGCACAGACTTGGAGTCTATATTCGTAACACCCTCTCTTTGACTAGAGTATAATCTAGAATCGTATGAGCAAGTGTTCATGTGCTTTAGACTAACATTGCAACACAGCGTTAGTTACCTATATTTTCTCTATCGTTCTCCTTCGACACATGACTGTACCCTGATCAACCATGCCTCTGGTAGTAAAAATTTAAGTACTGACGCCGAAATACATGTATTTGGTGATTTTAATGTCCCCCACAGCAATTAGCTGGGTTCTCTCGAGCTATACAGACGCAGCTGGTAGCAGCACGTATAGTTTCTCTATACCTCATTCCCTTTCACAGACTGTCACTTTCCTAACCCGCCTTCCAGATCGTGAGGATCAGCAAGCCTCACTTCCTGACTTATTTCTGACTACAGTACCCGAGGTTTGTGTGACAAATTCCCATAGCCCATTCGGAAACGTTGGTCACCTGATATTGGTGATCCCAAGCTGAAGAGCCATTGCTCAAAATGACGAGATACTTCAAAAGGACTGATTGGGAATCCATAAGAGATCACATCAGAGCTGCCCGATGGAATAAAATGTTTTCTTATTCTGCTGAACAGTGCACAAATGAAACAACTGAATGTGTTAAAGCAGCCATTGAAGCACATGTTCTCATGTGGACGTTTTATAGCAAGCCCCATTCTCCCCAATGATTCACTTTAACGTGTGCAGCTGCCATTAAAAAAAAAACAGCATGCGTTCCGCCGATTCGTCCGCTCTAAGTCAAATGCAAATTAGCAAACATTTATAGAAGCTAGAAATCATTGTAAGAGTAAAATAGCCGCGGCTAAGAGAAGGTATATCGAAATGACCAGAAAACGCATTGAGTCGTAAAAAATTAAGATCCCACGATTTCTAGAAAATTTATAATAGTGTGGTGAATAATGGGCAATCAACAATTCTCCCACTATCCAACAACCATGCTGTCACTTGCACGGCAATCGAGAAGGCTGAACTGCCTGCCCGGCGGTTCGCCTCCAACTCCACCTTTGACATCACAAACATCCCCCTCCCAAATCTCCTTCTGCTTGATGACCTGATAATCACCCTTTTCCCATGTCCGTGATATCATAAAAAACTTTGACAGATCCAAGGCATGTGGGTCTGCTCTAATCCCTGCTTTATTAATAAAGAAATGCTCTACTGAGCTAACCCTTTTTCTCTTTAAACTCTACAGCAAATACCTTGTCGAATGTTGCTTCCCTAATAGTTGGAAAATTACATCTGTGGTACCAGTATTCAAGTATTCTGGTGGAAGAACTGACCCGCTCAATTATCGTCCTATCAGTCTCCTCCTTCTCTTCGTTAAAATCTTTGAGTCAATAATCTATCAAGGACTAGTCCACCACCTCGTAAATGCTAAACTTCTTTCTGTCCGACACTATGGATTTACGCAATCCCGCTCTACTGCGGATATCCTAACTATAATCTCTGAACGCATATACCACGCACTAGACAAGGCAGGGAAAGCTAGGGCGGTAACCTTTGACATATCCAAAACCTTTGACAAGGTCTGACATGAAGGTCTCGCAAAAATTAAATCATACGGTATTACTGGACGAATATTTAATATAATCAGATCCTTCTTAAACAAGAGACACATTCCGGTAGTCATCAATGAACCGGCTACTCTGGTGCCCTCTCGACGTAAATACACTAGACCAACTCGACAACTAGCTAAATCCCATCCATTCACTGTGGAGGCCCCTAGATTCCGGAGAGCCTTCTACTCAAATAGCTTCTTTCCTTGTGCTGCCGGCCTCTGGAACTCCCTCCCTGCTCCCTGTTTCCCCGACTCTACCGACATGCAGAGGTTTAAAACTAATGTAAACAGACATCTCGCTACACTGCTCCCAACTTAGGATGACACCCAAAACCTACATCCTAATTCTCAGTAACCCCTTACGTCTACAGTGGCGGCCTGCCTTGTTTGGTGTGAAATATGTTTTAAAAAAGAAAAAAAAAACATGATATTGATGCGGGTGTTCTCCAAGGGTCGATTCTTTGACCTTTATTATTTCTGATTTTCATAAATGACCTACCTGATGAAATTGTTTCCGAGATGGTTATATTTGCTGATGACACGACGCTCTATACCAAACATGTAGGAAAAACGAATGCACACATATCCAAGGCAATAGTTGAAACTTTAGAAAATGCCCTCCAGTCTGTAATAGAATGGGGGGGGGGACGTAAATGGATGGTAACATTATATGCTACTAAGACAAGGCTTATTTCCTTTAATAATTACAAGAAACCTTCTCAACCACCGATTGCCATGGCTAATAACGCTCTGCCTGAGAGTTCATCCTTCAAACTCCTCGGCCTTACATTCACAAGTAATATGAATTGGAACAAATACATAGAAGACATTGCCAAGGCTGCTGCAAACAAGGTGGCCCCCTCTACCGCGCTAGAAAGGTACTCAAACCTGCTCTATCTCTACAAAGCCACTATTCACCCATCCATGGAGTATTGTTGCCACATCTGAGCTGATGCATCTACCACTAGTCTCTTTTTATTAGACAGGGTCCAAAAAAGACTATCCAATCTGATAGGCTCAACACTGTCAGCCTAACTCAAATCCCTGTCCTATTGCCGCAATGTGCTTGTTTTACAAATACTTTAATGGAATGTGCTCTGACGAACTGGTGGAACTTGTGCCTCCTCGACGTAAATACACTCGACTCACCCGACAACCAGCAAAGTTTCTACCCTTTCACTGTAGAGCTTTTTCTATTTCTTTTTCTATTTCCTTTTTTCCCCTTTTTTTTTCTTTTTCTCTTCTTGTTCATGTCTTTCTTTCTTTTAATTCATCTTTTAATTCATTATTTCTCTTCCTTCTTTTGTCTTTCTTTTTCTTTTTCCTTCTTTTTTATTTCAATTATTTCTTCTTCAATTTCGTTTCTTTCTTCCTCTGTTTATTCTCTTCTTCTTCTTTATTTCTCTTTTTCATTTTTTTAACCTTTTCCCCATTCTTGATTCTTTTCCTTCTTTTTAAAAGTATCAAAGAAAAATTGCGACATTGGTTACAGACAGACACGTAATATATATATATATATATATATATATATATATATATATATATATATATATATATATATATATAATATATGTATATATATATATATATTTATATATATATAATATATGAATATATATATATATATATATATATATATATATCGCAAGCATGAAGGGAAGACGAATTTTATCGTTCATGATTTAAAGTTAATCAAGAAAAAAACGGCAGCCGACCGGTTTCGCCCTCTCTTAACAAAGACTGTATCGAGGGATTAAAAAATAACGAGGGATTTAAAAAAGGGGGGGAAATAGAGAGAACAGAGTATATATATATATATATATATATATATATATATATATATATATATATATATATATATATATATATATATATATATATATATATTAAAATGCCGGAGAGGTTTCTACTCTAATAGCTTCTTTTCCTCGTACTGCTAGCCTTTGGAATTCTCTCCCTGCTTCCTGTTTCCCTGACTGTACTAACATGCAGAAATTTAAATGTAATGTGAACAAACATCTCGCTGCAGAACTCTCGAATTAGGATGGCCTTGTAGGTATGCCCCTTATTTCACAGTAGCCCTTCACGTCTCAGTGGCTAGTGTCTTGTTTGGGGTGAATTAAATAAAAAAAAGTATAAGATATAATAAAACATTAAAATCTGCCTGGAAATTATGAATGAAGGTGAACTGCAAACTATATTTTAATATATGTTTTTTTTATATATCTAAGATTGAGTGAAATTAAAAGGATTTCTCAAATTATTACTTACATAATTCTTTCTGAAAAGACCATTTTGAATTACATGTGCGCATGCGTACTTCTTTGCAATAAATCCTGATGGACGACGTTCCACTTGAGTTGAGCCACTATTCCAATTGCGTTAGCTCAATCTTTGTGCACCCTTTTCGTCTGCTTTTTATTCCAGACATCTTCGCGTCGAATACATTCTTCTGATATGGTAGGCTGCAACAGTTCATTATTTTCTGTATTAATTCACCAGCTAAATCATCAGAATTCAATATAAAATCCACTTTCTCACCATTTTTAAATCTATTATGTTTTGTGCAATTTCTGATCTAATTTTAAGGCATTTCTCTTTCTCTCTTCCAGAGCAGAAATATGTAAGAAGAATACGGTGATTCTCATCGAGTTGATTTGCTGCATGTCGGATTAGATTTAAATGAAGAGGAGGATGAAAACATTCCATTTTTGTTTTCAATCTTTTACGCGGGAGCTGGATCATATGAAATAACGTTGCCTGTTGTAGTTATTCCTAGTGATATATTTCACAACACAGAATTAACTCTTTCGTATTTATTATGTCAATTTGATTAAAAACAAGTAAAACAAATAAATTTGAGCGAATATTAAAAGATAGCCATCAAAGATACGTTTTTCAAATATAGGTGCCCTAACATTCTTTTCGTAGAGAGATGAGTGTAAACTTTAGATTTATTTTTTTAAACATAGAAATACATTTTGTTCATTAAAGTTACTTTTCTCCAGTCGATTCCCGGGTTTTCGGGTCGGGGTCAAAACATAATATCATTCTCGTCCTCGGTCAAAGTTTTTAATGCATAGCGATTTATTAGATAACAAGTCCGTTATTTTAATGAATTATTTCCTGAAATAAAAATACGATGTAGAAACAATAATTTATTTAGAAATAAATATTTTACTGGTTAGTTAAATCTACTATAATGCATTTCGGTTTCTTAGAAAATAAATCAGGGAATTTATTGAATTATTTCGCGAAATTAAGCCTCTATTCACAACATATAATGTATTTACAAAGCATAATTTACTTATTAGATTATACTCGCTCTGGTGATTTTTGCGTTTCGTAAAAAAACAAGTCGGCCATTGAAATAATTGCTTCATAAAATTATATTTCTTACTTTCAATTACTGTGTTATTCCTTATGTATTAAGATGTGTATAATATATATATATATTAATGCCCGTTCTTCCAGATCATATTATTAATGACTAGCTGTTCCTCCCCGGCGTTGCCCGAGAGTTAAGTTAATGTTTTAATAAAACAACATTAACTTAACTCTCGGGAAACGCCGGGAAGGAACAGCTAGTCATTAATAATATGATCTGGAAGAAAGGGCATTAAAAAGTTTATTATACACATCTTTATACAATACTTAGACGAGAATTTAACTAAGAAATAATCTAAAACAAATGAAGTTTAAAACTAATGTAAACAGACATCTCGCTACACAGCTCCAAATTTAGGTTGACCCCCCCTAAAAAACAAAAAAAAATCCCACCCTTTTTCTCAGTAGCCTCTTGCGTCTACAGTGGCGGTCAGCCTTATTTGGGGTTAACTATGTTAAAAAAAAAAAAGAAAGATTAAAAATGTGAAATATTCTGGATATTTTTTGTTCCAGATATTTTGTTAATTGTCTTAAAGGATACGTATAGAAAAAAAGACAGACACAACACCATTTCCGTATGTGTTAGCATTTAAGTTTTTGTATTATGAGAAACGCCCGTTATGTATTGGGACAAACGTTTCTTTTAAACGGATCTAAAGGGACAATAGTTGACATTAAGCCCTTACAGCCTGAGATTGAGATAATTGTATGCTCTCGGGAATTCTAAGTGGTGGCTTGAGTTCGCAAAGGAACAGGAAGATCTGGTCGGACACAGGTGGTCCAAAAACACAGTTCTTTACTCTCGGCACGGACACATTAACAATATTTACAAAGCTTAGCGTACTTAGTGCGTCACGTGTAAAACAAAACTGGTGCTGATCCTATTACGCCCGTCTTTTAACGGACGAGGGTCGACTTGCTTGGAAACTATTAGCAATAATTTACAATTAGCGAACAGCGTATCTGCTTTTGATGAAGAAATATTACGCTAAGTTAATAGTTTCCTAAGATTATTAAAACGATAGAGATGCTGATTAATATATATTAAGATGGAATTATTTTTATCTATATTCAAATCTTTATTTATTACCGACATCTAAAGCTCGGATGACGATAAACTTTACTGTTTGTTGGTTTCTTTTTTTTTAACACTTCATCTATAAAACATAGTATTGAATCGTGTAAGGTATGTCCATTTGTACGTGTCTCCCCATGTAAGCAAAGTTAGATGTAATGTCGAAAATGCAGCTCCCTAAAAAGTTCTGGTCAAAAACAAAAATACCCTTATAGTCTAGTGAGCACTCTTTCACGAATAAAGTCGCTTCAGGCCATATGCAATAAAATAGCCCACCTCCTGAAAGGAGGATATAATGTATGGGAGGATAGCTTCCTGTGACTGAACGATTACTACAGTTTTATCCTAGATTAAACTGTGAGATGTATCCGGTTTTACTGTTTATGTCCATCGGCTCGTCACAGGCCAATATTTTGGCCAGGATCTAAGTGTAGTATCTGTTCCGATGGATACTGCATTCCATAGACTGGTATCGTCTTGGCCTTCGGGGCTTGATTTACGCCGGTCTATGGGACGGTCCTGTGCAGTTCTAGGAGGTCCACCCTCCCAGGCTTTGCCTCCCCTCTTTGGGGAGGAGTAAGTTTATTGCTTACTGCCTGAGGCGCCCCTATCGGGGAATGCCGACGGGGCTGCCCAGGCAATTTTTAATGGCCAGAGTGCTCACCTTCTCGGGCTCTGGCTTTTTAAGTCCTACTTTCCCGACCCGACCTTGGGTCACATCTTACCTTGTGGGAGTAAGATAACACTGGCCTTGTGCCTAACCTCCTGGCGAGGAGGTAAATAAATGATGGTCGTTAGTCTTCGTATGTCCGTCAGCCTAACAGCTATTACTGCTTCTCTTCGTCTTTCGGCTCGAGAAATCTGTACAATTCAAACAACAAGCATTCTACTTTAAAGGTAAGTATTTCTAAGAGGTCAAATCTATACTGTAAAAATGCAGTAGGCTGCATTTTTAGTGATGCGTATGAATGGCAGACGTTGCAAATGTTAGATGCTCGATCGAAAGAAAGTGAAAATGTCGTTGGTTTTATTTCTCTTTGAGATAAAGTAATCTCAAATGTTTCTTCAATTGTTTACCCGGATCATAAAGCAAGAGCCAATTCCGCTATATCTACGAAAATGGCTATCGGCAGGATGACTGAATGGATATGCTTCATAATTTCTAGTGAAACAATTTAAAAGCATTATATATATATATAGATGTTTCATGCTTATGCAATCTTCAGTGTAGGAGATGTTAATTCTTGCCCGTCGGAGAGCTCAAACCCATTGGCAAGTCACTTCTGACTCGCAGTGTGACGTTTTACTCTTTTGTCACCAACAATTAACGTGGAAATGAAGAAAATTTAAAGTCTATAAATGTCGAATCAGCGGGCACCCATAGTAAGCGAGTCGAACAGTGTTCAACAACAACAAGGAAGTGGAACATCAAATTACGGCTAGTATAACTGCTTATCATTAAATTCTGTTAAAAGATATATATATATATATATATATATATATATATATATATATATATATATATATATATATATATATATATATATAATTTTTAAAAGTCAAATCGATGCCAAGAATTTTTCTAAACAGCGGAGGAGGTCGAGACACATCGGTTGTCGCCGTTGTGAATCGACAATGAGCAAAATACAATCATAAATGAAGAATTTCTGATTTTCATGGAAAAACATCTGTTTTGATCGAAATATTTGATTTATTGTATAAAAAAATAATGAATCTTGGCATAGATTTTGCTTTTAAAAATTATATTTTCACTTCACAATGTCTTTCAAAGTAGAACTTGGATCTAATACTTGCATGCATTACTAGACGCCTTTCTACTACTACTACTACTACTACTACTACATATATATGTGCATATATATATACACATATATATATACACATATATATGTACATATATATATATATATATATACACACATATATATATATAAACCTTTAATGAATCAAAGCATTATTTTTACTATTCCAAGAATTAGAACATCAAGTCCATTATGGCGTACGATCGTTTCCAAAACAGTTTGGAAATACTTTATTTTATTTTATTTTATAATTTTTTAAATGTTAGTTACAAAAGGTATTTCATCAGCGCCTATAGCAACACGTCTTACAGAAGAAGAAAAACTTAGTTCTAGAGAAACATCCGCTTGCAGAAAAGAATCACAGGTGGATATGTTGGTTGCATAGGAGAGGAAAAGACACAATGATATTTATAAACAAATCACCGGTATATATAAAAAATATAACACAAAATTTTCCGAATATCTTTTCTTTTCAAAATAAGATTTTAAAATTAAATTAAATAAAACAAAATTAAATTAAATTAAATTAACAATAAAATAAAAAAAAGTTTTAAAAAATATGAAAATAAAAATTAAGAAATAAAAAAAATTTCGCCATTTTTCTAAACAACGACTGAGAGGAGAGACATCAAGGCACGATAATTTGTTGGTTGCTTGTTGATTTTAAACCGACGGTACCGATTTTGTTATAATCTTCTGGGAGAATGGTCTTATGGCAACAGAGCAGATACTACACTACTCGCCCCCTCTCTTTTTCTCTAAAGAAACAAGTAATACTTGAGGGGATGATATAATGACAGCAGAACAGATACGATAATACTTCCCACCCTGCAAAAGGAGGAGGTAATGCCTGAGAGGATGGTATCATGACGAACGAACATATACTATTCTGCCCCCAAAGGATACGGTAATACATGGGTGGATGAAATGATTACAACAGAACAGATACTGTGTCCCCCCCTGAATTGAGAATTAAGATATAGTAATATTATAGTTTCTGCTTCAGACAGACACATACCAAATCTCTATCAGTAATAGTATAGTTTCAGCTTCAGACAAACATATACCAACTCTTCATTAGTAATATTATAGTTTCAGCTTCAGACAGACAGATACGAAATCTCTATTAGCAATTGTATAGTTTCGACTTCAGACAGATAGATATCAAATCTCCATTAGTAATAGTATAGTTTCGGATTCAGACAGGCAAATACCAAATCTCCATTAGCAATGTTGTAGTATTTGATTCAGATAGACAGATACCAAATTTCCAATAGTAATAGTATAGTTTAGGCTTCAGACAGACAGATCTCAATTCCCTATTAGTAATAATATAGTTTCGACTTCAGACAGACAAATACCAAATCTCCATTAGTAATAGCGTAGTTACGGCTTCAGACAGACAGATACCAAATCTCAATTAGTAATAGTATAGTTTCGGTTTCAGACAGATAGTAAATCTCCATTAGTAATTGTATAGTTTCGACTTCAGACACACAGATATAAAATCTCCATTAGTAATAGCGTAGCTTCGGCTTCAGACAGACAGATACCGAATTTCTGTTAGTAATAGTATAGTTTCAGCTTCAGACAGACAGATACCAAATCACAATTAGTAATAGATTGCCAAAACACAATATCTATTGTACACGGTTCATTGTGTACCATTACATGAAAACAAGTTTTTATTTTACTATTAAAGAGACGAATGACGTTGCGGATTCATACCTTTTCTACAGTATAAATGACCACCATGAATCTAATCTTCCACCGGCCACGACGGTATCCATTAAATAAACCACGAACCGACTAATATAATCGATCAATATAATCCGTTAAGGCAATTTCATTTTCGTTCGTATGTTATCACCTTCCACACTATTTAAGAAGTGGAATCGCCCGAAACTCGAACTTAAGTACACTGTCTTGGCCTTTGGGTAGTATCAAAGTGTAGTATATGTTTTGACCAAAGAAGGCACAATGCTATCGTGGGGTCTGCGTTCGCGCGGGACGTCTATAGAATAAACATATGTCACAAACTCTTACAAGAGTTTTGGCGATAGACCCATATAAACCCAGATATATTCTGAAACTACATTAATCAGATACTTAGATAAGTATGTATACATTGGAACAAAGTTGATACAATAATATCATGGAGTCTTCGTTCGCGCCGCATATACTTAGAATGCATGTCGAAGGACACAACTGGGAAATTTATTTGGGTTCCGTGTATTTATACTATAAATATGCTCTGTATTATTATCTCTCTGTCCGGGGATGAAATTGAAAATAAAGTTCTATATCAAGATCGAACACAAGTTTTATAGAGTAAAATTTTACTAGGAGTTTAATGATGGTATTAGTTTTGTGTTATGCTTTTACAATAATATCTTGATGGTCGGCATTCGGACTGGACATCAATAAACATCAAAGGAATTGTGTTATTACATTTGAGAAATTACGCAAAAAGAATAAAATGATACTGTGAAGTCTGAAGTCTGGAGGTTGAAGTGGCTAATGGTCTGTATTTATTTCTAGGCAAGAACGGGTGTAACTAGTAGCGTTTATTAAAATGTTAAAAATCTTTAAATCTAATACTATTACGAATTGTCTGTGCATATGTGCAGATGTACGATTCGTCTACACTCTCTGTCCCTTCCTTCTGTCGTTGTCTGCCTCCCCCCTCCACTCCCATCCATAAGTCTAATCCTTCCTCGCCATTATAGGGGTCGTCGCAACGTGGTAGTGACATAGCTACCAGCTCGAGCGCTGGCTTTTAACCCCACTTGCTCGACCCGATCTTGGGTCACATCTTACTTGTGGGAGTAAGATAAAACTGGCCTTGTGCCTAACTCCGCGAGGAGTAAATAAACATAGCTACCCAGCTTTGGCTAAGATCAAAGTGTAGTATCTGTTCCGATGGATACTGCACGCCTGTCCTGTGCAGTTCTAGGAGGTCCACCCTCCCAGGCTTCGCCTCCCCTCTTTGGGGAGGAGTAAGTTAATTGCTTACTATCTGAGGCGCCCCTACCGGGGAATGCCGACGGGGCTGCACAGGCAATTTTTAAATGGCCAGAGTGCTTACCTCTCGAGCGCTGGCTTTTAACCCCACTTGCTCGACCCGATCTTGGGTCACATCTTACTTGTGGGAGTAAGATAAAACTGGCCTTGTCCCTAACTCCGCGAGGAGTAAATAAACATAGCTACCCAGCTAACAGGGCACTGGTGAAAAGCCTTGCTGCCCCTCGGTGTCGGGGGTAAGCACCTGCAATCCTGCAAGGTAATAAATAGCTGCGATCAACGAAAAGGACCAGACAATCCGGAAACACGATCTCTGTGAGTTCCATGTCCGATTCGCCTAACACACAAAGCCGTCGTCAGCAGATACATCCCATCTTCACTAGTCGCGATCGAAAATTCTGTTTAAAACGATATTTGTGTCCTTACGTCAAAAATAAAACTATAAATATCTTTAAAACATATGTACATCAATTTTCAACGCACACACGCGTATAGAGAAGTTTAAATTACCTACTAGACACCATCGTTGAGTGTCTTAGAATCCCTATGTACAAGGGTTTGTCAACAAAACCTGAGATGAGGATACAAGTAAACCCTGACCAAATATTAAAAATGACATAGTATTCGCAGCACAAATAAGGTTCCCCTCGGCACGGCTATACCCTTGCTTATACGACGAATTTTGCACCTTCTCCTAGTAATGTTACCTCTAGTGACACCACGTAGCTAGATACTCCACCAGACTAGATGAATTCTTGTCGTAGAATCCAGTAAGACCACAAAAGATATAATATAACATAGTTAACTGGTCATATGAGGAGATGAAAATTAATATTCTTAACTTCTTTACTAACTCAACGTTTGACAGGTAAAGGAGAATTTTAATAGAAGATTCGAGTATCTCATATAGAGATTAAGTGTTAGCCCCAGGAAGGGGCCCTTGATTTATAAGAACTTCTACTGAAGTAAAATGAAATAAAAAAGATTTATATATATATATATATATATATATATATATATATATATATATATATATATATATATATATAAATAATCTTTTTTGTTTTATTTTGTAACATACTCGGAGCCCAGGGTTTCAAATCATGCAACTAGTAGTGAATAGTTATATCTCTATGCTGATGAGTCTCGATTAAAGGACGAAACGTATACATACATAGATAATAAACAATATATATATATATATATATATATATATATATATATATATATATATATAGAGAGAGAGAGAGAGAGAGAGAGAGTGAGTGTCTAAAGTTTCTCTGTACAGGGGTTTGTTAGGACATCCTGGCATGAGAATACTTCCCCCTACAAGTAAACCCAAATGAAGTCCCTTTTGTATAGCTACCTACACTGGCTTATACGAGGAATGGTGCACCTTCTTTCAAGTGATATTGCCTGTAGTAACACCACTAAGCTGTATACTCAACCAGACTAGATGAATTATTGTCTTAGAATCCGGTAAGATCAAGAGATCACAAGAAATATATAATATAACATAGAAGATGAAAATTAATGTTCTTAACTGCTTTACTAACTCAACGTTTGACAGGTGAAGAGACCTTTCATGGAATATTCGAATATCTACGTATCTCATATAGAGATCAAGTGTTAGCCCCAGAAAGTAAAATGAAACCAAAAAGATATATATATATATATATATATATATATATATATAATATATATATATATAATATATATATATAATATATATATATATATAATATATATATATATATATATATATATAATATATATAGAGATAGAAGAAAAAAGAGTGATAAATATGCGACGATTGTCCAAATTTATTTCAAATTTCAATTGTTCAATGCAAGGTGTATTCAGTAATAAACTAGTGTTTATTATTCTTTCCTTAAGCCAAGGCTTTTCTTTTCATTCACTGTGTTTTTTTAACTAAAATTCCTTTAATAATAATTTTCATATTTTTCAAATATTTGAACTTTGTTTTTTTCGAAAACCAACTTATCCATCTGTATTTCTCCTCTGATGATAAGATTTCGATCTTTGAAAAGCCTTGGCTTAAGGAAAGAATAATAAACACTAGTTTATTACTGAATACACCTTGCATTGAACAATTGAAATTTGAAATAAATTTGGACAATCGTCGCATATTTATCACTCTTTTTTCTTCTATCTCTACAATTGCTCTATCCCGTATATTGAGCTAATCCTCTTCACAATGGGTTCAATCTACTAAAAGTTTTATTTTGGTTTATATTTGATCCTATATAATATATATATATATATATATATATATAACATAAATATAGAGTCAAAAATGCCTTCAAAAACCATGTATTAGATGCGAGTAATTAAATCAAAAGAAAAAGAAAAATATTTCGAAACATTTAACAAAATATTTCAAAATACCTTCCGCTTCATCTTGATTTTTTTTTTTAGCTAATATTTCGCTTGACAAAAAACAAGCTTCGACAGAGCCAAGACAAATAAAGGTATAACCTTGTTTTTCCATAATTTACTTCCTGGTGTTGGTGAAGTATCACGTCCGGTGTCGTGGACTATTGTTGAAAATGTCTGTTTTAAATAGAATAGAACTTGATTGCGCATGGTCGCTGCGAGTTATAAATTAGGAAAGTTCATTTTATAAAGCATCTTTAAATATATATATATATATATATATATATATATATATATATATATATATATATATATATATATATATATATATATATATATATATATATATAAAAACAAATGTTTGGAGGTACAAAATGTATATATGCTTTTGAAAATTATTCGCGGAAAACTCTCTAGAGCTCTTTCGACTATCATCTCGTCAGGAGAAAACGATAGTATAATTAATCAAATATATTAACGAAAATGAAGAGCTGAAGGGGTAAAATTGAAGTGCCAGCGAATACTAAAACGTAATTAAAATGGATTTAATTTAATAGTTGTTTAAAACGGCAAATCGTGGGATAAAAAAAAACGGGAGGTGGGGGTCAAAGTTTCGCAAAGAGAGTAAGCGCTTTGACAAGGAAGGTTTACGTAGAACGATGGAGACAGATTAAAAAAACAATTAAATGTGTTTTTTTAATCCGCTTTATGAAGCGCCTCAACACGCTGCAATTTATAGTTACTGGCACAGCATGGATTTTCAACTAAATGCTGACCAATAGCAGAGTCTAAAGGCGCAGAGGAAGGGTGGCAAATGGATCCTACCCTTCCCTGTCTAATCCTAGATGAAACATGCAAGTTTATGCGGGTCTGAAAATGCAAGGAAATACGCCCAATATAGTCATCATCGCACTGCCATTGAAAACAGTAAACAACATTACTATAATGAATAAAGGGTACACTATCCTTACGAAAAGAAGTGCAAGCAGGTTTTGTAGCAAAAACCAAGCGAAACAGGGAAACAGAGAAGAAGCAATTGATAATAATACCAACAATCTGCTTACTCAGTATTTTACTTGGGCGTACTAGGTCTTTTTACTGCCCATAGTGCCCTTACGATTATTCGTATTATATTGACTTTCTTTGTGCTCCATATCCCTTTCAGTCCTTTAGCAAGTTCCGTGTATTTGCTTCGTTTTTATGTCTCCTTGATCTTCGCCGTGTGGTCTGCTGGTACAGCAAAATCTACGATTAGACTGGATTTTTTCTTCTTGTCGATTATTATGGCATCTGATCTCTTTGTTTGTATGAGTTTACTTGTTTGCACCTCCATATACAAAGGATTTTGTGTTTTTCGTTTTCTAGTACTGTCTCTGTTTTATGTTTGTACCATTTGTCCGCTTGTCGAAATGCAACCATTTGCATAGTTCCTAATGTACTGCCTTCCCCACACAGTCATGTCTGTTGTCTTCTTTTTTTAGCTAGTTTGCTGTATTCACTTATTATGTGATTTACTGCTTCTTCCTTTTGTCCACACACTTAGCATTTAAAGTTTTTCTTGGGTTTTATCTATTTTAGCTTTAATGTAGTTTGTCCTAATCGCATTGTTTTGTGCAGCAGTCAGTAAAAATCCCTTTTCTTAGTCATGCCCAGCTATTTTCTTTGGTCTCTTCTCTAGTCAGTCTCATGAAGCGTTCATGTAGTTCTTCTCACTTTTCTTTTCTTGTCTTTTTGTTTCTGGTTTCGGTGCTTCTCGAGTTGCTCGTTGGAACGGTGTGTCTTGCTGCAGTGATTAGCCTTTCCGTGCTCTGAGTTATGTATTTCTCAAGCCCTTTTTTTAGTCTTTCACACACTCTTCTATAATTACCAGTCCTCTTCCCCCTTCGTTTTTTTTTCACGTAAAGTCTGCCCGTATCGTCTTTTGGGTGTAGTGCATTGTACATGGTCAATATTTTTCTAGTCCTCTGGTCAAGGTGCCTGGGTTCTTCTTTAGTCCAGTCTATGAATGATCCAGAGTATCATATACGTGATACTGTCCAAGTGTTTATTCCTTTTACTAAATTTCTTCTATATAATTTCGTTACTAAGAGTGTTCTTGTTTTTCGCAAATATTCTTTTCTAACCTTCTCTTTATTTTCTGTAGATTTTATGGTATCTGCTCCAATAACTCCCAAATATTTATAGCTCTCCTGTTTGCTTCGCGCCCCCATCTCCCCTTGGTTTACTCTTTTTAGTATGTCTGTAAATTTGTATCTGGCATAACATTTCTTGAGTATGTAGTTGAGTTGCATCATGGCTATGATAAACAGTAGTGTTGATAGGGAGTCTCATTGGAAAATATCTCTCTGTATTTTTTTACAGTCAGATGTTGTCCTCCACTTGTCAGACTTAGTCTCCATGTGTTCATTGCTTTCTTTATGAGATTAATAGTCCTGTAGGGTATCTAGTATATTTTTTATGGTTTAATTATCCATGCTTGAGAGATTCTGTCGTAAGTTTTCTTGTAGTCAATCCATGCCATGGATATGTTCTTTTTTCTGCTTTTTACCTCCTTAATGATCTGTTGGTCTATGTATAGCAGATCGTGCGTCCTCTTTTCTCTTTCCCGCATCCTTTTTGTTCCTCGGAGAGCAGTCCCCGGTTGTTCAGAGAGTGTTAGATTTGTTCTCTCAGTTTTGCCGTTTATATTTTCCACATTGTTGGTAAACAGGTTATCGGTGGCCTTTTTGTATTAGCGTTGTCCTTCCATTGGTCATCCACTCTGGTGCGTCTGTTTTGTTGATCTGTCAGTTTCTGCGCTAGCCTTTCATGTAAGGTCGTGAATTTTTAAAATCAGTATGACCTTGTGCTTTCCAGGTTGCCATTTTCCGTATATATGGTTGTCTTTATCGTTTCTTACTAATTTCTGTTTCTGTTCCTTCTTCAATTTTCTGTAATTCATCTTTCATGTTTTTCAGCCATTTGGCATTTGTTGTGCTTTCGTGCCCTTTCCCATATCTTGCCTCAGAAGTGTTTTGTCTCTGTCGTGTCCGGTTGTTGTGTTGTTCTTTCTCTGTTTAAGTTATTGTAAAACTGGAGTTCATTGTTTTAAAAAGTCCTGTTCGGTTCGTGCTGTTCCGGTGTGTATCTATATCGTCTCAGTATTCCTTCTAACTGTTGCTATATTTGTTTTAGTTCTTCATTTTGTCTTTCCTTGCGATTCAGATTTCCGCTCTTCAATCGTTTCCTGTTCTCTTTCATCCGGTTTACGGTTTTAGCTTCTTTTTTTTAAAGTTTGGTGATCTGGGTGTCCAGCCTGATTCTCATCTAAGCTTTGTCGGTCTTTTTGCCCAATCTTTTTTTCTCATTTTAGTTTCATAATTATTGATTATTTCAACGCATATACCAAGTTGTTTAGGTCTGTGATAATATCTGTTAGGATATACGCGAGGAGTCTGTTTACTTTCTCTGTTTCTGCTTTTAACTTCTTCAAATCTCCGTTTCTTAGGGATGGAAGTTTTGTTTTGTTCTCGGACATGAACCGTTTGATGTTTTCCACTCCTCTTGTTTCTTCCTCGGTGAGTTCTGTGATATTGTAACATTCGACCTCCTCAGTTTCAGTGTTTGTGTTTTGCCTGTGGGTTTCTTGATCTCTTACGCCATCCATCTTTTGTTTTATTTCCATTAATTCCAGCTCTGAAAAGCACCCTCTCTTGATGATCTGTCTTGCTTGGTCTGCTATCATATGTTCTCTTGTATAGTGGTCAGTAGAAATATCCTATATATTTTCTATTCCTTTCCGATAATCTCTTTCTGTTGCAGATGATGTAGTAGCATTCCATTAGCTATTCTCTTTTCGTGGTCGATTTCTTCCTGTGTGTTTTTCATTATAGCTTTACTATTATTATTGCTATCATTATCATTACTATTATTATTGCTATCATTATCATTACTATTATTATTGCTATCATTATCATTACTATTATTATTGCTATCATTATCATTACTATTATTATTGCTATCATTATCATTACTATTATTATTGCTATCATTATCATTACTATTATTATTGCTATCATTATCATTACTATTATTATTGCTATCATTATCATTACTATTATTATTGCTATCATTATCATTACTATTATTATTGCTATCATTATCATTACTATTATTATTGCTATTATTATCATTACTATTATTATTGCTATCATTATCATTACTATTATTATTGCTATTATTATCATTACTATTATTATTGCTATTATTATCATTACTATTATTATTGCTATCATTATCATTACTATTATTATTGCTATCATTATCATTACTATTATTATTGCTATTATTATCATTACTATTATTATTGCTATTATTATCATTACTATTATTATTGCTATTATTATCATTACTATTATTATTGCTATTATTATCATTACTATTATTATTGCTATCATTATCATTACTATTATTATTGCTATTATTATCATTACTATTATTATTGCTATCATTATCATTACTATTATTATTGCTATTATTATCATTACTATTATTATTGCTATCATTATCATTACTATTATTATTGCTATCATTATCATTACTATTATTATTGCTATCATTATCATTACTGTTATTATTGCTATTATTATCATTACTATTATTATTGCTATCATTATCATTACTATTATTATTGCTATTATTATCATTACTATTATTATTGCTATCATTATCATTACTATTATTATTGCTATTATTATCATTACTATTATTATTGCTATCATTATCATTACTATTATTATTGCTATTATTATCATTACTATTATTATTGCTATTATTATCATTACTATTATTCTGATTACTATCACTACTATTATCTTCTTCTATATATTAATACGATAGCGTGCGTGTTCGTGTGTCACGCTTACATCAAAAGCTCTGCGCATGTATGTCACACTTAGATTTGGAAAAAGGATTCAAGTCACCTAATTTTCGTAATATCTCCAAGTATTTCGCTATAGTGCAACGGTTTGCGACGTTGGATTTTGACGTTGGCCCGACTGGTTTATAGTTCGATCCAAACCAACCTCTAATATTTTTTTCTACATCGTAGGGGGGAAGGGGGGGTAGGGAGGGTATGACCGAGAAGACACATATTAATACGATAACGTGTGTGTTATTATGTGTGTCACGCTTCCATCAAAAGTAACGATCTTCCGAATCTGTGTATGCGATTCATGAATTGGAGCCAAATTTAATTTAATCTAAAGCAGTTACAAAATCGGAATTAGTCGATCGATCAAATCCAGAAATATTGTCTATAAAGAAGTTTTGTAAATTGTTTCATGTATTGTTCATTTTTTAAAATAAATAGACAAGTCAAATCTTATGATATTTTATTCAAACATGTATAGGGTAGGAACCAGATAATTAGTATCGATAACATTATTTCGTGTAAATTACACGAGTCCCGCTAGTTATTAGTATTACTATTATTATTATTATCGCTTCTATTATTATTATTATTATTATTATTATTATTATTATTATTATTATTATTATTATTACTACTATTATTATAATTATTACAATTACTATTATTATTATTATTATTATTACTACTATTATTATTATAATTATTACTATTATTATTATTATTATTATTATTATTATTATTATTACTACTATTATTATTATAATTATTACTATTACTATTATTATTATTACTATTATTATTATAATTATTACTATTACTATTATTATTATTATTATTACTATCATTATCACTACTGCCACTATCATTATAAGTGCCAGTATTACTATTAGTATTACAACAACAACAATAGGCCCGGATTGAAACCTGGAATATTACAACTTATTTCTCTTCAAAGTTCAAATATAATCCTAGTTTTTTTTATTCATCTTTAATTTTGAAGACTAAACCCGCCAATTTTATTAGTTCACTGAAATTCTACTACGTTGCAGCAAATTGTACTTATCCAGAGATGCATTAATTTTTATGCTATATTTTCAAGTTATTTATGTTAAATTCTCTAGGTTGTTCCCAAACGTATCCAGAGTTAACCGTTTGAAGTGCCTACAATTAAAACCTATCTCATCTCGTTGATTAAGTAGACAACTTTTATCAGGAAACATAACAGTAAATTGACTTACAAAAAAGTGATTTTCCACCGAACGACTTGGGACTAAAATGTTTTTGTTTTTGTTTTTTTGTTTTTTTATATATACAGTTTTAATGGTTGAGAAACTTCCGAGACTATATATATATAGTCTCGGAAGTTTCTCAACCATTAAAACTATATACGGAAAAAAAGAAAAAAAAACATTTTAGTCCCAAGTCGTTCAGTAGAAAATCACTCATGTAAGTCAATTTATTTTTTGTAGTTACTATATTAGTTTACTTCCAATAATTTACACTAGTCTTAACATTATTTAAGGGATCATCAGTTGTTTACCATGAAAAACTGTTTCGGGAATTTAAAAACAAAACAGTATTTTATTACATGGCTTTCCAGCAGAGTTGATCAGACCCCACTTCCCTTAAAAGACAAAAACATAAACGTTCCGTATATTAAATCTAAGTGGTGTTACAGATAAATGTTTAGCTAACTTATATTAGTTATTAAAAATGTCCTCCTTACCTGTGTTGTTCGTCTGTGTCTAATAGAATGTATCCGTTAATTACACAAATGTTGCTGTATTTTAAAGTGTTCGGACGAATCCATTACACTACTTTTTAGGTGAATTTATAGTTTAATGTCTTTTTATTTTTATTTTTATATTAAAAATATTTAAAAATTAAAAAAAAATATATATATATATACATGTATTTTTATTTTTAAAACTTTGTTTTAATATATATAATTAGTATATGTGTTATATATATATACGTTTATACATATTCTACATTATTTTTATTTAGATAGCTTTGGATTTGCTCTCTCAATTTATTTTGATTAATTTCATAAGACTTAAAAATGTCAGGATGGCGAGTAATTGCCTTATTTAATTGTCTAAATATTTTATTTTGATCGCCACCTTGTTTAATCATTCTTATTATTAGGTCAGAAATTGGGGGCATAAAATCTACCAATTTTAAGGTAACGCGAGCAATCCTAAAACATTCGGACATGATACTCCAGTAAAAATATACATAGGGCAGGTACTATTTTTATGTGGCATCTACACGATACGAAAAGGGAATGAATTTCTTTTATCTAACAGTTTATAGATAAATATTTTATCTTCAATTTTTATATCCAAATCAAGAAATGTAGCTTGTGTTCCCTATGTTCACAGTTTAATTTTAACTCTTTAGGATATATTAAATGTTTAGTATTTGCAAACTCATCGCCATCATTAATGCAAACAAGGTCGTCAATATATCGTCTACATCCATGATAACTATACACTCTAGATATATCATTTTTTATTAATGATGATATATACATATATTCAAGTCTATGTAAATATAGATTTGCCCAAAATGGTGAAGGATCCAAACCCATTGGAATACCTACTGTTTGAAGTAGTATTTTATTTCCTATTTGAAAGTAACTCTCTTTTATAAGGTGACTTATAAACGTCGTCAGACCAGTTTAGGAAACACTCGTCTTACCATTTTTAGTTTTACACCAAAAGGCTTTAGATTTTGCAAAGACTATGTATTAACTTTTACCTCCTGCAAAAGCTAAATCTATAGTATTACCTAATTCTTTAATAAGTTCTTTATGTGGTATTTTTGTATATAATGTACTAAAATCATATGTTGAGATTGATTTAGCCTGTTTACGAGAATTAATACAATCTAATTTTTCTTTTACTAGATCTGAATTATTTACCACCCAAAATAGGTTTATATTACTATAGAATTTACTTTTCTTATGGAAATTATTTATTTGATTTATAATTAATTTAAAGACTTTAGATACAGCCTTACTTAAAGGTTTAGTGATGCACATTTTTGAGGCAACAATAAAACGGGCGCCAACCGGTGTTTTATGCCTTTTAGGTATCCAATACATACATGAACATTTTTTGTACTTTTCTTCTAATTTTAATCCTTATTTTTCACAAATAAAAGTATTGTTTAGAATAATATTATCGATTTCACTATTACTTAATTTATAAGTATCTGAAACTTCACCTATTATTCCTACTTCTAACAATAAGCGTTGTATATAATATTGTTTTACAGATAAAAGCTATATTATTTGTCGCCTTATCAATAGGAACTATTACAAACCTATTTTGAAGCATTTCAAGCTCCATAATTATTTGTGGATTTCTAAGGAGGGGATTCGTTTTTTTAGAGTGTTTAAATTCTTTTAAACGTTCTACTTTTTATTTACGAATCTAAGTACATTATGTTTCCATGCGTCAAATGTAGAGTGTAATAATTTATGCTTTTTTGACATGGATGCAGTGAAATTATCTAACGCTTTATTTATTTCCTTAACACATTTCGTATAGTTTAAACATTTAGGTTTTCTATAGTTTGGGCCTTTAATTAGGAGTTTTCTTAATTTGGAATTTTTAACTATCGCTAGATTACCGGTAATTATGTAGCAGTTACCTCCTCCTTGCACACATAACTGCACCGGCTGGCCGTTAGGTGTCGCTTATTCACCGACAGGTGGCGCTGAAAAGCGACACCAGAGTTATCTGCCCGTCTTTGTATAAAAGCCGGTGTAAACTCAAAAATCACTCTCTTATTCAGTCAATCCGCCTCGCAGAGACGACCCCTCGGCACCAGCTTGGACGCATCGCCGAGAACACCGACGAGGAACCTGGAAAGGCTATTTCTTCTGCTACCGTCGTCTCACTCGAAGACTACTACCATCTTCACTTGAAGAAACCCCACGGGTAGCCCCGAGAACCATTATATTTTCCTCTTCCTCAACCGGACACCGTCCAACTCTCTCTTCTACCTATACCAAACGGTATAGGTATCCTTGAGTCAATAAAACCCCTCTTTTTTGTTGCCTGTTACTCAGTTGTTCATTCAATTCATTTCGTGCGATAAATGTAAGGAAGGGACAAATTATCCCTTCCATTACAATTATATGCCCTATGTCAGTATTACATAAAAGGGAGGATTCACATTCACATTCTGGTATACGCATTTTTTCATTATCATTTATATTTAAATTTTCTACAGTTTCTTTATAGTTAAACACCCTATTCCGTATAGTTTGCCCTAGTTTATTATTATTATTATTATTATTATTATTATTATTATTATTATTATTATTATTATCATCATCATCATCATCATCATCATAATAATAATAATAATAATAATAATAAAAAACAACATACACTATAAGTATAAGTAAATAGTCATACTGGAGACATCAGATTTATAAATCCAAGAAAATCATTCGAGAGTCATTTTATTCAGAGGTTGTAACTTCAATTCTTGATGAAGCAACATAAGAAAACATTAATTGACAGTAAATACAAAAAGGCGTGAAACGCGGAATGAGAACAGTCTAACCCCAGTGGATTGAATAAAGGGTTCAGTTCGAAATTCTTCGAAAGCTACTGACAAATTCCGCCTGGAGAAGGCAGGAGAGTGTGACAACCGAAACGTGATAAAAATGGCAACATCCACAATTAGGAAACTCGTCCGAAACATGGAAATGGTGTAAATAACAATGGTCGTCTGTGCAGTTTTTTAAGAACGAACAATCTGCAAAGTTTAGTTCCAAGTGAAAATGAAGAAAAACAAATAAGTCAAACTGATTCTTTATATTCGAAAGTCGTGATTACAAAACGTCATTATCGTCTGATAGCCTCGTTTTCGTCCAAATACCGTTCTCCTATTTGTCTCTCATTAAACATGTTTGTTTTTATACATGGAGGCCTTTAACGGGACAAGACCAAAGAAAACATACGTGCGACCTTTTTTTTTAAAGAAAGCAAAATGGCGGACAAATATGGTGCGAACGGAAAAGATAGGAATATGTGTAGTTATTTTTTGTTGTGTTTTGTTGTGTGTGTTTTTTACTTAATTTCTTGGTTTTAAAAGTTAAGTCGTTGATTGACGGACGGGCAATGTTTCTTCAGCTGTAAAAATTACTGGACTTACAGTATTAAGACGGAAATCGACACGTCCTGGCAGAGATGACATCCATAACTGGACAGATACCAGATATGGAAGAGGAGAGCGAGGAAGATAGATCAAAGCGAAAAAGAGGACAGTAGAAAGAGAGAGACATAAATAGAGAGTGAGAAAGAGAGACAGAGGCAGCGAAAAAGAAAAAAATGTTAGAAAAGAGATAAAGAAACAGGAAGAAAAAGATAGATGCAATAGCAGAAAACAGAATCAATGAATTGTGTTAGAGAAAAAGTAGACAGTAAAAGTCAAAATGGTTTTATTTCTTCGTATTAAGAATAAACTTAACATATTTAAGTATACTAGTGTATACACGCTTCTTGTATATGAATGTTCATCTTTACCTTGCTTCTTCCGCCTTACGAAGGGAATCTTTGTGAAATTTCGTGAAGAAAATACGCTACTTAGTATTTGCAAGATAGAGTAAGTAACTATGATAGATGTATATTTTCATAAGAGAGTAAGTAACTATGATAGATGTATATTTTCATAAGAGAGTAAGTAACTATGATAGATGTATATTTTCATAAGAGAGTAAGTAACTATGATGAATGTATGTTTACATGAGATAATAAGTAAATATGATGAATGTATATTTACATAAAAGTATAAGTAACTATGATGAATGTATATTCACATAAGAGAGTAAGTAACTATGATGAATGTATATTCACATAAGAGAGTAAGTAACTATGATGAATGTATATTTACATAAGAGAGTGAGAAACTATGATGAATGTATATTTACATAAGAGAGTGAGTAACTATGATGAATGTATATTTACATAAGAGAGTGAGTAACTATGATGAATGTATATTTACATCAGAGAGTGAGTAACTATGATGAATGTATATTTACATAAGAGAGTGAGTAACTATGATGAATGTATATTTACATAAGAGAGTAAGTAACTGTGATGAATGTATATTTGCATAAGAGAGTAAGTAACTATGATGAATGTATATTTACATGAGAGAGTAAGTAAATATGATGAATGTATATTTACATGAGAGAGTAAGTAACTATGATGAATGTATATTTACATGAGAGAGTAAGTAAATATGATGAATGTATATTTACATAAGAGAGTAAGTAAATATGATGAATGTATATTTACATAAGAGAGTAAGTAACTACGATGAATGTATATTTACATAAGAGAGTAAGTAACTACGATAAATGTATATTTACATGAGAGAGTAAGTAAATATGATGAATGTATATTTACATAAGAGAGTAAGTAAATATGATGAATGTATATTTACATAAGAAGGTAAGTAACTACGATGAATGTATATTTACATAAGAGAGTAAGTAACTACGATGAATGTATATTTACATGAGAGAGTAAGTAAATATGATGAATGTATATTTACATAAGAGAGTAAGTAAATATGATGAATGTATATTTACATAAGAGAGTAAGTAACTACGATGAATGTATATTTACATAAGAGAGTAAGTAACTACGATGAATGTATATTTACATGAGAGAGTAAGTAACTACGATGAATGTATATTTACATAAGAGAGTAAGTAACTACGATGAATGTATATTTACATAAGAGAGTAAGTAACTACGATGAATGTATATTTACATAAGAGAGTAAGTAACTACGATGAGTGTATATTTACATGAGAGAGTAAGTAAATATGATGAATGTATATTTACATAAGAGAGTAAGTAAATATGATGAATGTATATTTACATAAGAGAGTAAGTAAATATGATGAATGTATATTTACATAAGAGAGTAAGTAACTGTGATGAATGTATATTTACATCAGAGAGTAAGTAACTACGATGAATGTATATTTACATGAGAGAGTAAGTAACTACGATGAATGTATATTTACATAAGAGAGTAAGTAACTACGATGAATGTATATTTACATAAGAGAGTAAGTAACTATGATGAATGTATATTTACATAAGAGAGTAAGTAACTGTGATGAATGTATATTTACATCAGAGAGTAAGTAAATATGATGAATGTATATTTACATGAGAGAGTAAGTAACTATGATGAATGTATATTTACATGAGAGAGTAAGTAAATATGATGAATGTATATTTACATAAGAGAGTAAGTAAATATGATGAATGTATATTTACATAAGAGAGTAAGTAACTACGATGAATGTATATTTACATAAGAGAGTAAGTAACTACGATGAATGTATATTTACATGAGAGAGTAAGTAAATATGATGAATGTATATTTACATAAGAGAGTAAGTAAATATGATGAATGTATATTTACATAAGAGAGTAAGTAACTACGATGAATGTATATTTACATAAGAGAGTAAGTAACTACGATGAATGTATATTTACATGAGAGAGTAAGTAAATATGATGAATGTATATTTACATAAGAGAGTAAGTAAATATGATGAATGTATATTTACATAAGAGAGTAAGTAACTACGATGAATGTATATTTACATATGAGAGTAAGTAACTACGATGAATGTATATTTACATGAGAGAGTAAGTAACTACGATGAATGTATATTTACATAAGAGAGTAACTAACTACGATGAATGTATATTTACATAAGAGAGTAAGTAACTACGATGAATGTATATTTACATAAGAGAGTAAGTAACTACGATGAATGTATATTTACATAAGAGTGTAAGTAATTGTGATGAATGTATATTTACATCAGAGAGTAAGTAAATATGATGAATGTATATTTACATGAGAGAGTAAGTAACTATGATGAATGTATATTTACATGAGAGAGTAAGTAAATATGATGAATGTATATTTACATAAGAGAGTAAGTAAATTTGATGAATGTATATTTACATAAGAGAGTAAGTAACTACGATGAATGTATATTTACATAAGAGAGTAAGTAACTACGATGAATGTATATTTACATGAGAGAGTAAGTAAATATGATGAATGTATATTTACATAAGAGAGTAAGTAAATATGATGAATGTATATTTACATAAGAAAGTGAGTAACTACGATGAATGTATATTTACATAAGAGAGTAAGTAAATATGATGAATGTATATTTACATAAGAGAGTAAGTAACTATGATGAATGTCTATTTACTTAACAGAGTAAGTAACTATGATGAATGTATATTTACATAAGAGAGTGAGTAACTATGAAGAATGTATATTTACATAAGAGAGTAAGTAACTGTGATGAATGTATATTTGCATGAGAGAGTAAGTAACTATGATGAATGTATATTTACATCAGAGAGTAAGTAAATATGATGAATGTATATTTACATGAGAGAGTAAGTAACTATGATGAATGTATATTTACATGAGAGAGTAAGTAAATATTATGAATGTATATTTACATAAGAGAGTAAGTAAATATGATGAATGTATATTTACATAAGAGAGTGAGTAACTATGATGAATGTATATTTACATAAGAGAGTAAGTAACTGTGATGAATGTATATTTGCATAAGAGAGTAAGTAACTATGATGAATGTATATTTACATCAGAGAGTAAGTAAATATGATGAATGTATATTTACATGAGAGAGTAAGTAACTATGATGAATGTATATTTACATGAGAGAGTAAGTAAATATGATGAATGTATATTTACATAAGAGAGTAAGTAACTACGATGAGTGTATATTTACATGAGAGAGTAAGTAAATATGATGAATGTATATTTACATAAGAGAGTAAGTAAATATGATGAATGTATATTTACATAAGAGAGTAAGTAAATATGATGAATGTGTATTTACATAAGAGAGTAAGTAACTGTGATGAATGTATATTTACATCAGAGAGTAAGTAACTACGATGAATGTATATTTACATGAGAGAGTAAGTAACTACGATGAATGTATATTTACATAAGAGAGTAAGTAACTACGATGAATGTATATTTACATAAGAGAGTAAGTAACTATGATGAATGTATATTTACATAAGAGAGTAAGTAACTGTGATGCATGTATATTTACATCAGAGAGTAAGTAAATATGATGAATGTATATTTACATGAGAGAGTAAGTAACTATGATGAATGTATATTTACATGAGAGAGTAAGTAAATATGATGAATGTATATTTACATAAGAGAGTAAGTAAATTGATGAATGTATATTTACATAAGAGAGTAAGTAACTACGATGAATGTATATTTACATAAGAGAGTAAGTAACTACGATGAATATATATTTACATGAGAGAGTAAGTAAATATGATGAATGTATATTTACATAAGAGAGTAAGTAAATATGATGAATGTATATTTACATAAGAGAGTAAGTAACTACGATGAATGTATATTTACATAAGAGAGTAAGTAACTACGATGAATGTTTATTTACATGAGAGAGTAAGTAAATATGATGAATGTATATTTACATAAGAGAGTAAGTAAATATGATGAATGTATATTTACATAAGAGAGTAAGTAACTACGATGAATGTATATTTACATAAGAGAGTAAGTAACTACGATGAATGTATATTTACATGAGAGAGTAAGTAACTACGATGAATGTATATTTACATAAGAGAGTAACTAACTACGATGAATGTATATTTACATAAGAGAGTAAGTAACTACGATGAATGTATATTTACATAAGAGAGTAAGTAACTACAATGAATGTATATTTACATGAGAGAGTAAGTAAATATGATGAATGTATATTTACATGAGAGAGTAAGTAAATATGATGAATGTATATTTACATAAGAGAGTAAGTAACTACGATGAATGTATATTTACATGAGAGAGTAAGTAACTACGATGAATGTATATTTACATAAGAGAGTAAGTAAATATGATGAATGTATATTTACATAAGAGAGTAAGTAATTGTGATGAATGTATATTTACATCAGAGAGTAAGTAAATATGATGAATGTATATTTACATGAGAGAGTAAGTAACTATGATGAATGTATATTTACATGAGAGAGTAAGTAAATATGATGAATGTATATTTACATAAGAGAGTAAGTAAATTTGATGAATGTATATTTACATAAGAGAGTAAGTAACTACGATGAATGTATATTTACATAAGAGAGTAAGTAACTACGATGAATGTATATTTACATGAGAGAGTAAGTAAATATGATGAATGTATATTTACATAAGAGAGTAAGTAAATATGATGAATGTATATTTACATAAGAGAGTAAGTAACTACGATGAATGTATATTTACATAAGAGAGTAAGTAAATATGATGAATGTATATTTACATAAGAGAGTAAGTAACTATGATGAATGTCTATTTACTTAACAGAGTAAGTAACTATGATGAATGTATATTTACATAAGAGAGTAAGTAACTGTGATGAATGTATATTTGCATGAGAGAGTAAGTAACTATGATGAATGTATATTTACATCAGAGAGTAAGTAAATATGATGAATGTATATTTACATGAGAGAGTAAGTAACTATGATGAATGTATATTTACATGAGAGAGTAAGTAAATATGATGAATGTATATTTACATAAGAGAGTGAGTAACGATGATGAATGTATATTTACATAAGAGAGTAAGTAACTGTGATGAATGTATATTTGCATGAGAGAGTAAGTAACTATGATGAATGTATATTTACATCAGAGAGTAAGTAAATATGATGAATGTATATTTACATGAGAGAGTAAGTAACTATGATGAATGTATATTTACATGAGAGAGTAAGTAAATATGATGAATGTATATTTACATAAGAGAGTAAGTAAATATGATGAATGTATATTTACATAAGAGAGTAAGTAACTACGATGAATGTATATTTACATAAGAGAGTAAGTAACTACGATGAATGTATATTTACATGAGAGAGTAAGTAAATATGATGAATGTATATTTACATAAGAGAGTAAGTAAATATGATGAATGTATATTTACATAAGAGAGTAAGTAACTACGATGAATGTATATTTACATAAGAGAGTAAGTAACTACGATGAATGTATATTTACATGAGAGAGTAAGTAAATATGATGAATGTATATTTACATAAGAGAGTAAGTAAATATGATGAATGTATTATTACATAAGAGAGTAAGTAACTACGATGAATGTATATTTACATAAGAGAGTAAGTAACTACGATGAATGTATATTTACATGAGAGAGTAAGTAACTACGATGAATGTATATTTACATAAGAGAGTAAGTAACTACGATGAATGTATATTTACATAAGAGAGTAAGTAACTACGATGAATGTATATTTACATAAGAGAGTAAGTAACTACGATGAATGTATATTTACATGAGAGAGTAAGTAAATATGATGAATGTATATTTACATAAGAGAGTAAGTAAATATGATGAATGTATATTTACATAAGAGAGTAAGTAAATATTATGAATGTATATTTACATAAGAGAGTAAGTAACTGTGATGAATGTATATTTACATCAGAGAGTAAGTAAATATGATGAATGTATATTTACATGAGAGAGTAAGTAAATATGATGAATGTATATTTACATAAGAGAGTAAGTAACTACGATGAATGTATATTTACATAAGAGAGTAAGTAACTACGATGAATGTATATTTACATGAGAGAGTAAGTAAATATGATGAATGTATATTTACATAAGAGAGTAAGTAAATATGATGAATGTATATTTACATAAGAGAGTAAGTAACTGTGATGAATGTATATTTACATAAGAGAGTAAGTAACTACGATGAATGTATATTTACATGAGAGAATAAGTAACTACGATGAATGTATATTTACATAAGAGAGTAAGTAACTACGATGAATGTATATTTACATAAGAGAGTAAGTAACTATGATGAATGTATATTTACATAAGAGAGTAAGTAACTGTGATGAATGTATATTTACATCAGAGAGTAAGTAAATATGATGAATGTATATTTACATGAGAGAGTAAGTAACTATGATGAATGTATATTTACATGAGAGAGTAAGTAAATATGATGAATGTATATTTACATAAGAGAGTAAGTAAATATGATGAATGTATATTTACATAAGAGAGTAAGTAACTACGATGAATGTATATTTACATAAGAGAGTAAGTAACTACGATGAATGTATATTTACATGAGAGAGTAAGTAAATATGATGAATGTATATTTACATGAGAGAGTAAGTAAATATGATGAATGTATATTTACATAAGAGAGTAAGTAACTACGATGAATGTATATTTACATAAGAGAGTAAGTAACTACGATGAATGTATATTTACATGAGAGAGTAAGTAAATATGATGAATGTATATTTACATAAGAGAGTAAGTAAATATGATGAATGTATATTTACATAAGAGAGTAAGTAACTGTGATGAATGTATATTTACATAAGAGAGTAAGTAACTACGATGAATGTATATTTACATGAGAGAATAAGTAACTACGATGAATGTATATTTACATAAGAGAGTAAGTAACTACGATGAATGTATATTTACATAAGAGAGTAAGTAACTATGATGAATGTATATTTACATAAGAGAGTAAGTAACTGTGATGAATGTATATTTACATCAGAGAGTAAGTAAATATGATGAATGTATATTTACATGAGAGAGTAAGTAACTATGATGAATGTATATTTACATGAGAGAGTAAGTAAATATGATGAATGTATATTTACATAAGAGAGTAAGTAAATATGATGAATGTATATTTACATAAGAGAGTAAGTAACTACGATGAATGTATATTTACATAAGAGAGTAAGTAACTACGATGAATGTATATTTACATGAGAGAGTAAGTAAATATGATGAATGTATATTTACATAAGAGAGTAAGTAAATATGATGAATGTATATTTACATAAGAGAGTAAGTAACTACGATGAATGTATATTTACATAAGAGAGTAAGTAACTACGATGAATGTATATTTACATGAGAGAGTAAGTAAATATGATGAATGTATATTTACATAAGAGAGTAAGTAAATATGATGAATGTATATTTACATAAGAGAGTAAGTAAATATGATGAATGTATATTTACATAAGAGAGTAAGTAACTACGATGAATGTATATTTACATAAGAGAGTGAGAAACTATGATGAATGTATATTTACATAAGAGAGTGAGAAACTATGATCAATGTATATTTACATAAGAGAGTGAGTAACTATGATGAATGTATATTTACATAAGAGAGTAAGTAACTGTGATGAATGTATAGTTACATCAGAGAGTAAGTAAATATGATGAATGTATATTTACATAAGAGAGTAAGTAACTATGATGAATGTCTATTTACTTAACAGAGTAAGTAACTATTATGAATGTATATTTACATAAGAGAATAAGTAAATATGATGAATGTATATTTACATAAGCGGGTAAGTAACTACGATTAATGTTTTTAAGTATTTTATTGGCAAAAGAACACTAGATATTATGTTTCATGCAAAATTATTCGCTTCGAATTAATGACTAATACCCTTTACGTTTAATTTTTTACAGATTATTAAAAAAGGTCACTTCGCTAAAAGAATGTTTATATAATTGTTTTTTTTTTTTAGATATTATGTTTTATTAATTTCTTTACATTTATAAAACACGTATCCAGTTTAAAAATCTTCTTGACTTCCGTGATATTCGAACTCGGGTACTGATATTGAAAAAACTACTGCGTTAGGTTATGTTTTCAGTTTTGTGTGTTTGAATACAGTCTAACGTCCACATCGCGTGGAAAATCCTTACCAAACTTGGTCAAAATATTGTCTATTGTCTAACTTACAACCGATTTATAATTTAGCATATTTAGACCAAATCTCAAGCTCAATCTCTGAGTAAAAGTAAAATCCACACTTTTGGAGATAACTTTTGCATGGTCGTGCTCTTGTTCTTGGAAAGATCTCCCTATTGCACGTGATCACAGTCTAGTATCTCATGGATTGTTATTTATATGTCTGGGGTTGTCTTTGCTGCACACTACTTCCCCTATTTGTATTTTTTGTACTGTTACCCTTCTGACAATGACTGTTCTTTTGGTTATGATATATCCAGCAGTATTGATAATGAATTGTAACTTGATCCGCCAACCCCCACCTTTGTTTTTAGTGACTTCAATGCTTATAATTCTGATTGGCTCCCCTACTCTAACCGTACAGATGTAGCTGGTGAAATCTGCTTATTCCTTTTTTGCCAACCAATCAGATCTTTGTATGTGCGTACGAACAGACAAACTTAAAAACACCATAACTTTTGAACAGTAAATATATATATATATATATATATATATATATATATATATATATATATATATATATATATATATAAGGATGAAAAGGAATTAGAAAAACGACAGAGGCAGATCTTTGCTCTTCGCCAACTTATCTATCCCAGCAATTTCCTCTGATGATAAGATTTTGATCCATGAAAAACCTGGCTTAAGGAAAAAATTAATTTAATACATTGCTTTTTTGCGGAATATACCTTGCATTGAGCAACTAAATTGAAAAAAGATCTGCCTCTGTCGCTTTTCTAATTCCTTTTCATCCTTCTATCTATCTATCTGCTCTATACGGTATATTGAGCTGTATACTTTTCACAATAGGTTTTACCTTTCCTAAAAGTTCGCTTTTAGTTCTTTACTTTATATATATATATATATATATATATATATATATATATATATATATATATATATATATATATATATATATATATATATATATATGTATATATATATATATATACATTTGCTTCTCCATAATTTATTAGTCGGGCCATATACATACTGTAATATTCTTAACCCCTCCGTACACTGGATGAACTCGTTCGTCAGACTTTCTTTCGTTTCCACTGTAAATGCTTCGTCATTTTAACTTTATTTTGTTGTAGTTTTCTTTTGTGAATCAAACCTTTACAAACGTATACGGATCTCTTCTTCTCTTCACTAGACTACTCATACCAGACCGGAGACTTTTGGGGGTGATGTGTTATATTGATCCATTATTTGGTTCTCCACAAGTATATAAAATATTAAGAAAACATTGCAATAAATCAATAAATAATGCCATATAAGTGATTTATTGTATCTACCTGGTACGTTTGTTTTATATTTCTTCATGTAATGTTTTGTGAAGAATATATTTAAGCTTTCCTTTTTTCCATAGCGTCTGTTATCAAAACACGGTTTTATCATTGATATGATTCGGTTATTGTCCGTCTATGGAATCTTTATGTTTTGTTAAGAGTTTTAGCAAGAAGAATCAAAATGAACAGAGTGACCCTGACCAAATGCCAATCATGGAATCTTAATAGAATTCAATATCCTGTTTGCAACTAAACCATATTTATTACAAATAAACTTCAGTCTATGCGCCTGACTTGCCCACCAAGTCTCAGCAATGAATCTTCAACAATCTTTTTTATCGCCATTCAATATACTCTGCAGTGATCAACACTGGGCGCTACCTAATGGTCGTTACAAAGATTTTGTGAAACATTGACCAAATGTAGAGATGTTGTGAGGTGGTCCGAATTGGATGGAACAATTCCTCACACTTAAAATGACTTATTGGAATGGATGCGAGAACCCTTTGGTGATCGTCTCATCAGTAGGTGTTATTCTAAATGGGTTTAAGACTCACCGGAGATTAGGCCCAGATTTTTATCTGTGAAGTTATTTCAAAATCATATCTTTACAAAACAATTCCCAAACTATTCCTGGATTGAAGAGAGGCATCAAAACTAAAATCATGGCAGTGCCAAGAGTAAAAAGTAAACTTGTATGAATCAGAATGGTACAACTTGGTTGATCGGTTTGATTCTATTGTCGACATTCTTGCAGGAGGGACCACGTAATGGTTGCCAACATCCTCAAGTGAAAGTGATATTATGGAATCAACTGGATTCGAACTTGGTACATCCAGGTCGTCAGTTCGCGTCGTTATCCACTTAACCACCGCCACTTCCCTAGTGCCAAGAGAATGATCAATAATTCTGACACCCCTTATCAGTGCCAAGTGTGTCAGAATTATTGACAATGTTGCACGTCCTATCCAGGTGGGCTTGCAAGGTAGATGTGCACATTTGAAGCATATATGTAGTATCGCCATATTCTTTCATTGCTACAAAGGATGCATTCTTTTTAGCTGCGTTTGATTTAACAGTTTTATTGACGATAGACATTTGACATGTATATAAAAAAATGAAACAACAGCATTGGCTTTTTGTAGTGTTTTATATACTTGCTAGTTCCCAACGACAAAGTTAACCATACAATCGTTTTTTGTTTTTTTTTTATGTAGAAGAAATCTAACTCTCTATAAAGGGACATTCTGGACCAGGATAAAAATTAAAATTGTCTCTTATCCTACGATCAATAAAGGGACATTCTGGACCAGGATAAAAATTAAAATTGTCTCTTATCCTACGATCAATAAAGGAATAGATACTACACTTTGATCTTAGTCCACAGGTCGGATTCCAGTGAGTTGCCAAAATATCGACTCTCAGTGTGTTTCAGTTTCTTATCGTAACGAATCTATTCGTTATAAAAGTAATTCAATAAAATAATCATTTTCGTTATAAAAGACATTTGGTAAAATTAATCTAGTAATTAAAAAATGAATTTAATAAAATGAACCTATTTGTTATAAAATTAGTTCGATAAAATTAATCTATTTCTTTAAAAAGTAATTCAATAAAATTAACCTATTTGTTATAAAATTAATTCGATAAAATGAATCTATTTGTTTAAAAAGTAATTCAATAAAATGAACCTATTTGTTATAAAATTAATTCGATAAAATTTATTTATTTATTTAAAAAAGTAATTCAATAAAATGAACCTATTTGTTATAAAATTAATTCGATAAAAGTAATCTATTTGTTTAAAAAGTTATTCAATAAAATGAACCTATTTGTTATAAAATTAATTCGATAAAATGAATTCCATAAAATGAATTCCATAAAATTAATCTATTTGTTTAAAAAGTAATTCAATAAAATGAACCTATTGGTTATAAAACTAATTCGATAAAAGTAATCTATTTCTTTAAAAAGTAATTCAATAAAATGAACCTATTTATTATAAAATTAATTCGATAAAATGAATTCCATGAAATTAATCTATTTGTTTAAAAAGTAATTCAATAAAATGAACCTATTGGTTATAAAATTAATTCGATAAAAGTAATCTATTTCTTTAAAAAGTAATTCAATAAAATGAACCTATTGGTTATAAAATTAATTCGATAAAAGTAATCTATTTGTTTAAAAAGTAATTCAATAAAATGAACCTATTTATTATAAAATTAATTCGATAAAATGAATTCCATGAAATTAATCTATTTGTTTAAAAAGTAATTCAATAAAATGAACCTATTGGTTATAAAATTAATTCGATAAAAGTAATCTATTTCTTTAAAAAGTAATTCAATAAAATGAACCTATTTGTTATAAAATTAATTCGATAAAATGAATTCCATGAAATTAATCTATTTGTTTAAAAAGTAATTCAATAAAATGAACCTATTGGTTATAAAATTAATTCGATAAAAGTAATCTATTTGTTTAAAAGTAATTCAATAAAATGAACCTATTCGTTATAAAATTAATTCGATAAAAGTAATCTATTTGTTTAAAAAGTAATTCAATAAAATGAACCTATTTGTTATAAAATTAATTCGATAAAAGTAATCTATTTCTTTAAAAAGTAATTCAATAAAATGAACCTATTAGTTATAAAATTAATTCGATAAAATGAATTCTATAAAATGAATTCCATAAAATTAATCTATTTGTTTAAAAAGTAATTCAATAAAATGAACCTATTTGCTATAAAATTCATTCGATAAAAGTAATTCGATAAAATTAATTTCTATAAAATTAATTTATTTGTTTAAAAAGTAATTAGGTAAAGAAGAATATTCGTTATAAAAGTAATTTTATTAAAATCGGATGCTTGTTTTCTGATTTTTAATTCGGTTTATTTTACCTGCTCGTCTCATATTCCTGCTCTTACTTGATTTTCAATTGAAAGAAAACAAACGGAGAAAACCAACAGACAGCATTGTTTGTTTCAAAAACAATAAAACTGGAGGAACGCAAAGAAAAAGGAGAGAAAATGATCATCGATACGATTCGGCGCAAGAACTTTCTAGACCATGCCAGTTTCGAAATCACTGTACGAGGGTGGGGAAAACACATGATGTCACATGACTTGTAACTTGTGAACTTTGAAATGAAACTTTCGACAACACCGACGAATTCAAACAGTTCCAAACGAAAACAGACGCCCGGGTTACTGTCACTTCTATATATTACGACGTGCAGAAGAATCTGGAAACAAAATCAACGGGAGAGGGGGCAATGGGGAGAGGGTGTGCGGTGAAGAAGGGCAACTGGAGAAGAGTGATCCCCGAGAAACGCCAGGTAGCCCTGCTAGTCTATTATATAAAAGGGAAACGTCTGTATCTATTAAGAGTCGTTCAAAAAGTATTGTCAATATTTTCACCCATGTATGAAAGAACGCATAATGTTGTGAACACCTCAGATAGAATAAACTGCCATAAAACTTGTATGTGAAAGGTTTCTCATCCGGTTTCATTTTGTTTAGCAATTCTTTTAGTTTTTTACAACCACACACGCATGCAACCAGAGTGTTTGTTTGTTTTTTTTGTTGCATTTTTACCTGTAAGCTTTCGTCCCACCAATGGCAAATTATTAGATTTCATATAAGAAAAAAATTTCCAAAATATTCATACATATAAGACACACCCAAAAGCAGATAACTACATTAGCAATCCCAGGCGTGAAAAATATTGAGTGAGTGCAAAGATTTCATTTTTATAAAATATTGTTCTCGACAGTTTATGTTTTATTTCTATTTTTAAATTAGTATAAAAGAAAGTGCTGGGAACTAAACTTAACTCAAGCTTTCAAAACGAAAAAATAAGTAAAAAAAAAAGGATATAACAAACTCATTGCGACACAATGTATGGAGTAATTGTTAAACACTAACGGACTTATACGTTTTATTTTTTATTTTAAATAATTTTTTTAGAGCGTATTTAAAAAATGGTATGCCTTCGGGCTCCAAACTAAGATGTACGTTGATTTGCTCAATTGATCATTCAAGCAGCCATTTTGATAATTTCGCAGCAAGGAGTCGAACAGTATAATTCCTCTATAGCTACCGTCTCACTGCCAAAGAGTTTACGGTCTTGGAATCAACCGACAAAATATAAGATAAATAATTGAATAATGACAAGGAAAGTTAGCGAGGAAGGAGAAAGAAGATAAAATAAAATGAAGAAAAAAAGAAATAATATAAAATAGCCCGTGGTATCAATGGCGTCTTAGACTAAGTGTTAAAGAGCGCAGCGACAGGGGAGACAATCGGTATTATCGCCTCGTTTTTATCTTCATTGAAATCGTACATTTATTGAGTGTATTCATTCGGTTCGACTTAATTGCAAAAGTACCGCTCCCGGGCTAAGGGACTATTTAATATATGTTTCTATTTCTTTTATTCATGTCTTGTCTCTACTTTCTTTATTTGTTCTTTCTTTCTCTTTGACCGAAAAAAAGGAGATACAAAAAGCCATTATTGCTGTTGCGTCTGTTAACGCAATGTCGTTTCCAAATTTGAGATTACGGCTTTACTTGTTTTCATGCTCGTATGTTTTCGACTGACAAGTTGATCAGTGACTGCTCTTGGTTCTAGGTTTTAGTGGCACTGTTGCGGAAAATTCAGAAATAGAGAGAATCTTTAAATGTCAAACTCTCAAGATCCTTTTGTTACCAATTAGTTCAAATTTCTAAGTAAAAAAGAACTTATCGGTTTCCTATATATACACCCGTCTCTCTCTCTATCTCTCGTTCTTTCTCTCTCTCTCTCTCTCTCTCTCTCTCTCTTTCTCTATCTTTCGTTCTCTCTGTCTCTGTCTCTGTGTCTGTCTGTCTGTCTGTCTGTCTGTTTGTCTGTCTGCCTCTGTCTCTGTCTCTCTTTCTCTTTCTCTATCTTTCTCTCTGTCTGTCTGTTTGTCTGTCTGTCTGTCTGTCTCTCTGTCTCTGTCTCTGTCTCTCTCTCTCTTTCTCTATCTTTCGTTCTCTCTGTCTGTCTGTCTGTCTGTCTCTGTCTCTGTCTTCTCTATCTTTCTTTCTCTCTGTCTGTTTGTCTCTCTGTCTGTCTCTCTGTCTCTGTCTGTCTGTCTCTGTCTCTGTCTCTCTCTTTCTCTATCTTTCTTTCTCTCTGTCTGTCTGTTTGTCTCTCTGTCTGTCTCTCTGTCTCTCTCTCTCTCTTTCTCTATCTTTCGTTCTCTCTGTCTGTCTGTCTCTGTCTCGCTCTTCTCTATCTTTCTTTCTCTCTGTCTGTTTGTCTCTCTGTCTGTCTCTCTTTCTCTGTTTCTGTCTCTGTCTCTCTCTCTCTCTTTCTCTATCTTTCGTTCTGTCTGTCTGTCTGTCTGTCTGTCTGTCTGTCTGTTTGTCTCTCTCTCTCTCTCTCTCTCTCTCTCTTCCTTCTTTTGCACGTCGTCACTGTTTTCCGCCACTGTCTCAGTCACAGGGTTTCTGGACTTTGGAGTCGTTTTCTTTTTTAGAAATTAAAGGTATTTCTGTTTTATTGAAATCGCTCCCGACTAGACATGGAGCAACTTGATGTAAAGAACTAAAAAAATACGACTTCAAGGTTAAAAACGAACCAACGATAAGTATTAGATGGATAGATTTCGACCCAGAAAACAGCAATTTCCCCCCTTTGTCAGAAACATCGCTCATAGAATGTGAGGACTAAAGGATAAAATATGGGAAGCGAGAGTTACGAGGCTGCTGAAAAGAAAACCCAAGGTCCACTTTCATCTCTCCTTATTAATAGTTTTAGCATAATACTAGACCACTTTTAGGTCAATATTTGTGATATATATTATTAAATATATAATTTCCTGATTTTGATATTGGTTGATAATCAGGTTTGTACAAGTCAATAAATTTCACACAATCAGAATACATTATGATGTTATAATAACCTTTCTCTCTCTCTTCTTCATCTATCTCCTTCTTCTCCTATCTCTTCCCGCCCGTCTCACTCTCTTTTCTTTCCTCTCTTTCTCTCTACTTTTTAATTATTTACATCATTCCATTACAAAATAAATTGTCATGTCATAAAAGATCCTTCCTCTCTTATCCAACTCTTTCTTTCTCTTTTTCCTTCCCCACTTGTCTCTCTCTCTCCTCTCTTCCTTTTCTTTGCTTTCTCCTCTCTTACCTTCCCCTCTCTTCTAATTATTTACATCATTCCATTTCTCTCGCCACTTCTCTCATCATTCTACCCTTATTTACGTTATTCGCCCTTCCTTCACAATCTAAAACATTCATATACAGATGAAATGTGTGCACGGTGACAAACAAGCACGATGTCTGTCCACGAAGTCGTTAATTATATACAAAAGAACTTTGCTGCGCATGCGCAGAAAATCAACAGATACAAAATACTTTTATTTTTAATAGCTTTGTTCTGTTTGTTTCCGGGTATTCAACAGAGTAACCGTCTTAAAATCTCGGCGCCGTTCGACTTTTGAGTGTATACTGATAAAATTTTATATCTAGCCATTTATAGTCTTAGTATTTGTATTTTCGAATTAATATTCCCATGTTAATTGTTTAGTTGATGTGTTTTACGTTATGTAAACCATTGTTGGGTCATTTTATTACGCAACCGTACATATTTTTTTGTTTATGATTAGTTTGTAGATTAATTTTGTTTATAAGCCTATATTCTCTAAACACATCTGACATCTTTGCTGGGGCAGAGTGGTCATCATCATGATAATTTATCATGCCAATACTGGATCCATCGTTGGGCATTAAGGTTACAGTCAATCAGATATTGCTCAGTACAAGTTGGTCCATCACTGCGGTCACTGAAGACATGTTCCATCGTCTGTCTGGAATTTCCACAGGGGCAGTTGTTTGTTGTTGCTGGTCCCCACCTGTGGATGTTGCTGACTGTCATCACAAACTTCGCTTTTGCTCGGTTCAGAGTCACTCAGTCCTTCCTTGGGAAATTCGTTCCATGTGGGAGATGTTCTCTAGGTTATTGGATAGTTTTGTTCAAATAGTCATTCCCATCATTTTATCTGTCAATGCGGTAGTGTTGTGACCGTGTACGGTGGCAAATAGCAAACCTTCACGTGCCGCTATTTTTAATCTTAGCCGTGTCTTTGAAACTAAATGGAGACCGATTCATACCCTACATCCATTACTGGTGGTAAAAGAGAGGATGACTTCAAGGTAGTAGTGGAACTAAGAGGACAATCCACTCGATCATCAAAGCTTTCAAATTTTAACGTTGTCACAAGATGCAATTTTGTGTCATATACAGGAGGCTTGGAGGTATGGACTTGAATAATTTATAGGGTTGGGAAATGGACTAAGCAGAAGAAAGGATAGAAAGGGATGTAAAATATGTATTTCGGGTGGTGGAGTGGTGTATAAGCGAACACTTTGCCTACAGGTTTCCGGGCAGTTTAGTGTATTTAACGAATAGATAGGATCCTGACCGGTACTACCACTCCAGGTCAGGGTGGGTCTGAGAATAATGGTAACTAAGGAATGACTTCACACTTCCCAACGCTCCCAAATCCGGGTTTCACCATCCGACGCTTTTTAAAGTCATACCTACTATTATAAACAGTGTTAAGTAATTAATTAAACCAAATAATAATTTAGTAATGTTTAATTATGTTAAAATAAATTATTAAATTTAATTTATTCAACAGAGTGGTTTTATTAATTCAAATAGTTTAGTAATACTTTGTAATAATACAACATTTTATTCGACAGTTATTTTGAATTTATTTAACAACATTTAATATTTTAATTATAATTTTATAGAGTTTCTGTTTTGATGAATGCCCAACTAATAATTCGTAGTAAATAAGGTTACGATCAGGATATAAATAAATGGTTGGTAATAAAATCGGGCTTAAAATAAGGAATTTAAAAAATCTATCGAAATGTAGTATTTATATTTATTTACTTAAAATAGTTAAAAAGTTAATTGTTGCATTCCTTAAATGTAAATGCATCAATAATTATTTTTAGGTTAGTTATGAATACAGCTGAATTATTAGAATTAGTTGTGTACAAACACAATGAATGTAGTGTTCTTTGTATTATTCGGACTACTGTTCTCATCGTGAATATTATTTTCACAACGTTTCGGCCGATGCAATCTCCCACCATTTTCAAGTCGGTCTTATTGAACACGTGAATCTTTATGTGAATCTCGTGAATCTTTATGTGAATCTCGTGAATCTTTATGTGAATCTCGTGAATCTTTATGTGAATCTCGTGAATCTTTATGTGAATCTCGTGAATCTTTATGTGAATCTTGTGAATCTTTATGTGAATCTCGTGAATCTTTATGTGAATCTCGTAGATCTTTATGTGAATCTCGTGAATCTTTATGTGAATCTCGTAGATCTTTATGTGAATCTCGTGAATCTTTATGTGAATCTCGTAGATCTTTATGTGAATCTCGTGAATCTTTATGTGAATCTCGTGAATCTTTATGTGAATCTTGTAGATCTTTATGTGAATCTCGTGAATCTTTATGTGAATCTTGTGAATCTTTATGTGAATCTCGTGAATCTTTATGTGAATCTCGTAGATCTTTATGTGAATCTCGTGAATCTTTATGTGAATCTCGTAGATCTTTATGTGAATCTCGTGAATATTTATGTGAATTTGTACAGAATTTGGAACTGGACCCTTCCGTACAGATCTCCGAATTTGATAAGACGCACATGAAGAAGGTGAGAGAATATATCGGCCGAAATGTTGTAAGAATAACATCCAAAATGAGAACAGTAGTCCGAATAATACAAACAATACAAATTATAATTCCGCATCTCAAAAAATTCCGAAACAAAAAAATGTGCCACGGGAAACTTTACTGATATATGAATAAGTTTTTAAAAAGAATTACATTAAAAATCAATAAGACATCATACAAATTTATTAAGAATGAGATTGCAAATCAAATACCATCACCTTTGTTTTAAAAGTTAATGCCGGTGTATTGTAAAAGAAATATTGCTTTCCTTCTTGCTGTAGTATTTTATCGGTATCAATTTTGTATCTTTAACTAGAATAATATCCTTAAATATTTCTCTCTATATCTTACAACTCAGTAGAATGCAACATTTATGACATAATCAATATTATGTAATCATGCCTAAAAAACTTCAACATAAATAGATATTTATGTGTACGTACGTTTCAGAAAATTTTAATAATTGAAAAGTTCGAATGCAAAACGCGATAAACGCCATTTAAAAAATTACGAAGCTAGCATTATGAACAGTGTTACATTTCAACACTAAAAATTCAAAAATAATATTTTCTTAATTTATGCTGTTTTCCTTTTTTGTGGCTGGCTATAATAGTTGTATTCCAGAATCAAATATGTATATATCCTTTACAAGAAAGTGGAATCGTTCTTCAAAGAACGTATAGATACTAACATTGGGATTAATTGTTTGCACATTGAATGTTTAGATGATGGGAGAAAGGACGAATGAGACGAGAAGTCGCGGGAGAACAAAATAGAGGGAGTAGTAGTGCCAGCAGTGAAAGCGTAAGAAACGAAGAATCAAAGTATTACGTAAAAATAAATGACGTAAATAAAGCAGGAGCGTATATGTTCGGCTGTGAAGGGGTAACGAGACGAGAACTAGCGGGATGAGGGAAATAGAATGAGCAGTAGTAGAAGCAGCAACAAAAGATAATGATAGTAAGAGGATGGCGTAAATAAATAAATAACATAAATAAAGAAGAAAAAAGATAAAAAGATAAGGAGAATAATAGGAAATAAAAGAGACGAACAAATGTACAATGTACCAACGTTGGCCTAATGGGATACGATTTGTCTTGTATTTTATTTAAAAGTTTCAGGTTACAAATAAGAACGTACACATTGAATGATGAGCGATTTAAATTGAGTTAAATTAAGTGCTAGTTTTGTTCTCGCGGTAAAATGTGAGGACACCATTTCTCTTTTCATGGGTATTTATAATAATTAATAATAATTTATAATCATTTATAATCATTTCAATATTGGAGCTATACAATCGTCATACCACTAACCTCCAGTAGCCCCTGTCATATCGTAGGGTAATGAGTGTCTTTTGCTGGGCCATGAGAAGAAAAGGACTATATATTTGTTGCGTGTTGATAGCCAAAGGGCAGTTAATTGTCCTTCCCCGCGTACGAAGGGTTATGACGGACAATCCTATTAGTTAATTTTCTATAATTACTCGTCTTATCTGTTAATCGGTCCATCTTCAGTGCTTGGTCACCCAGGCGAACATGGACCCTCAAAAGAAAAGAAAAGAAATAAAACCTGAAAATATTATAATTGTTTGTCTTGCTCTTCTCTTAGAATTTTGACAACAAGGAAACGAAGATGTGTTACCATGATTTATGATATTCATTTTGTGGAAAAATTAAATACGAAATATTTTGTTTTATTTAAAATGATTTTCGTAGGAGGTGGAAGGTATAGTGGAATAGTAGTGGTAGAAACTGAAGAAACAGAGAGTATGCGCATGACATAAATAAATAAATAACGTAAATAAAGCAAAAAAGGATAAGAGAAAAAAAGAGATGATTGCGGATTAATGTGCGATATTCCGATAAGTTAAGTAACCTCGTCTGACTGTGACTTCGCACAAGAGTTAAGAGATGCGAACCTTCGGGTTAGGGTTAGGGTTAAGGTTAAGGTTAGGGTTGGGGTTAGGGTTAGGGTTTGGGTAAGGGTAAGGGTAAGGGTAAGGGTAAGGGTTAGGGTAAGGGTTAGGGTTAGGGTTGGGGTTAGGGTTAGGGTTAAGGTTAGGGTTAGGGTTAGGGTTAAGGTTAAGGTTAAAGTTAGGGTTAGGGTTAGGGTTAGGGTTAGGGTTAGGGTTGGGGTTAGGGTTCGGGTAAGGGTAAGGGTTAGGGTTAGGGTTAGGGTTAGGGTTAAGGTTAGGGTTAAGGTTAGGGTTAGGGGTAGGTTTAAGTTTAGGGTTGGGGTTAGGGTTAGGGTTAAGGTTAAGGTTAGGGTTAGGGTTAGGGTCAAGGTTAAGGTTAGGGTTAGAGTTAAGGTTAGGGTTAAGGTTAGGGTTAGGGGTAGGGTTAGGGTTGGGGTTGGGGTTAGGGTTAAGGTTAGAGTTAGGGTTAGGGTTAGGGTTAGAGTTAGGGTTAGGGTTAGGGTTATGGTTAGGGTTAGGGTTGGGGCTAGGGTTGGGGTTAAGGTTAGAGTTAGGGTTGGGGTAACAGTCGGGGTTAGGGGTAGGGTTAGGGTTGAGGTTAGGGTTGGGGTTAGGGTTAGCGTTAAGGTTGGGGTTAGGGTTAGGGTTAGGATGCGAACCTTTTTTGTTTGGTTTTGGATCATCTAATGGCAAAACACAATCCACCTATTGTAAATGATTCATTGTGTAGGATTAATTGAACACAAGTTGCTATTTTACCCATAACTGGGAAGAAATACTTTGCCAAATTTTGCTTCCCTGATAGGTAGAAAATTTCCTTCGTAGTACCAGTTTTCAAGTACTCTGGCAAAAGAACAGACCCTCAAAATTATCGGCCCATGTCTCCCCTTCAGACTTTCGCTAAAATCTTTGAATCATTAATCAATCTAGCGTTAGTTCAGCATCTTGAAAATGTAAAACACCTCTCCGACCAACATCATAGATTTATGTCATCCCATTCTACTGTGGATATTCCAACAGTCATCTCTGAACATGTATAGCGTACACTGGGTAAGGCAGAGGAAGTTAGGGCGGTAACGTTAGATATCTCCAAGGCATTTACCAAGGTCTGGCATGAAGGTCTTCTCATGAAAATCAAATCGTATGGTATTACTGGACGAATATTTAACATACCACTCAATAAGTCCTGGGCCTGACATAAAGATGGCGCAACTAATAAAAATCCATATAACTTTCATAAAGTACTAACCTTCAAACGAGTAAAAACTTGAGCCAAATCGGATTATTAGTTTACAAATTACAGTTATTTAAGTGAAGCTACTGTTGCGAATTTTCAGAATAACTGAAAAATCTTAATTTCGAGTGTGGCTAAAGCATTGCTTACTTATAGTGAAAATAGTATTCAAGCAAAGAAATGGCGTGATAAGTGTTTTTCGAAATCTGCTCCGTCGGTAACAATTGTTAAGAGGGGGTTGGCGCAATTTTAACGCAATTATACTGTCATATACGATACTAAATGCTCAGGTCGTTCAAATTCGACAGTTGTCCTGGAAAACATTTTTTTAAATCCACAAACTAGTTTTGGTTTATCGTAAATTTAAATTGCGTAAGATAGCAGAGGAATTGAAGATATCAGAAGGCAGTGTGTTCACCATTTTGCATAAACATTTGTCAACGAGAAAGCTGTGTTCAAAGTGGGTGCCACGTTCACTCACAGTCGATCAAAAGTCAAATGTGTCGACGATTAAGGGCATTATTTACATCTGTTCTAATGCAATAAAAAAGAGTGATTCCATCAATATGCGATCATAGATCAAACATGGATCCATTGCTACACTCCAGAATAGAATCAGCAATCAGCTGAGTGGACAGCAGCAGATAAAAGACGTCTTAAGCGACAAAGACGCAAACATCAGCGGGCAACGGTTTAGCCTTCGTATTTTTGGATGCGCATTCGTATTTTGCTCATTAATTACCTTGAGAAAATAAGAACCATCAATAGCAAGAATGATATAGCATTATTGGTGCGCTTGAGGGAAGAAATCACGAAAAGAACGAACAGACATAAAGAAAAAGTCGTCTTTCACCAAGACAATGCACCGTGTTACAAGTCGATCACAATGATGACAAAACCACATAACTTGCATTCAAAATTGCTTTCACATTAATCCTATTCTCCAAATTTGGTCACCAGCGACTACCGACATTGTGCAGACCTCAAAAGAATGCCCCAGGGAATAAGATTTAAAGGATCCAATTGTTACAGACGTGTTTGAATCATTATATCACCCTTAAAGGGGGCAGTGTTGATGAATGGAGTCGAATTGTGCTTAAAAGTAGTTGTTTTATTAGTTTAGCTCGGTACACTGAGTGATGTGTTTGTATAATCAGACCTTTCTTAGCTAAAAGAAAGATCCACGTCGTTCTCAATGGACGTAAATCCAAACAACATCACATCAATGCGGGTGTGCCCGAGCGGTCAATGCTTGGGCCTATATTATTTCTGCTCTTCATAAACGACCTCTCCGATGCAATCATGTCTGCAAGGCAATTACTGAATACTTGAGAAATGGACTCTAGTCTGTAGTACAATGGCGCCAAAAGTGATAGTAACATTTAATGCTACCATTCTTTTAACAACTATAAAAAACGTTTCTAACCACCAATTCTCATAGCCAGCGTTAAAACTCCCTGACTTGACATTCTCAAGAATCATGAAGTGCAATAAGTACGTAGAAGTCTGACATAAGGCCGCACATTTGGGCTGCCAAGTCTGCCGCAAAGTAGGTAGGCTCCCGCTACTGGACCAGAAAATTTCTCACATTTGCCACTATCCTATACCACTATAAAGCCACCTTTCGCCCCTGCATTGAGTAGTGTTGCCAAATCTCGACTAGGGCAGAACATAATTTCGAGCTTAATAGGTCCCGCACTGTTTGTCAAACTCCAACCCTGTCGCATCACCACAGTGTTGCATCCTTGTGCTTGCTTTACACGTACTTCCACGGAATGTGCTCCACCGAATTACTACACTTGTACCCCACCAATGTAAATATGTTCGACCTATCCGATTAGCAGCAAAATCATACCCCTTCAATGTAGAGGTACCTAGATGCTGGAATATATTTTACTCAAGTTGCTATTTTATGTCCAGCAATTAATACATTTTCTAATTTATTTGTAGTAGATCTTAATCCACTTAACTATTTTAGCACATTTATAAATAGATGGGAATCTGATGCGAGTCACATTCGCTTTGACCAGTTCTTTGTTAATAGATTTGTAGCCATGCTTTGAAATTAGACCCACAAAACTTTTATATTGATGCCACTGCCTCAAACTAGAAGTAAATGTCTATTCATGGATGAAGCAGGGTTGACTCTTTAAGCTGGAAGAGAATGGGTAGAGGAGAATGAACAAGACATTTTTGTTTTTTTAAAATATAATTTATTTTTAAAGTTCCATGCGTATCAGCCAAGTACTGACATAGTAATTACATTTCTATGAAGCTAGATACACGACGCTAGATACATGAAACTAGATACATGAAGCTAGATACATGAAACTAGATACATGAAGCTAGATACATACGTCTCGCTCCCGTCACAGCGAGTTGGACACTGACTTTCTATCACTAAAAAAAAGCAAGAATGACAAAATGCTATCACTCAAAAGACATCCTCCCACCCGAAATTAAAAATTCTTCCTTCGTCTTTTGGCTAATATCAGAGTTTAGTATCTTTTTCGATGGATGCTACACTCTGTAGAGCGGTGCCGTCTTGACTCCGCCGGTTTGAGGTATTGTCCTGTGCAGTTCTATGAGGTCCACCCTGTTAGGATTTCCCTTTTCACCCTTTAAGAAGGGGTTAGTTTATTTCTAATCGCCAGAAGCGTCCCTACCGGGGAATGCCAACGGGACTGCCCATGTATGTTTTGTAGGCCACCGTGTCCTTCGTCTAGGCCGCTGGCTTTTCTATCTCACTTTTCAGACCTTGTGTCACAGCTTATCGCAGTGGGAGGTAGATAAATACAACAAAACAAAGACACCCTCCCACTTCTTCACCACCCGGTACACGCATACACTGGGGGTTAGGGTTAATGTTAGGGTTTAACTCTTCGTCAGGAGGCTATTAACTTGTTAGACTCAACGAGTCACCTCTTTGATCTGTATGTCCTCCGCGACTTTACGAGTTATTTCAAAACAAGGCTGATGTTTTTTGACTGACTGACAGCCCTACTAATGTAACTGTTAATTGATTTGAAGAAAATATTTGGGGATATTTCATGCACTAATCCGAAAAATGAAGATAATTAATTTCATCAAGTCTGACATAAGGCCGCACATTTGGGCTTATCATGCTACACACAAACATAGCAAGGTAGAAGAAACGAGAAGAAGAAAATAAGAAATAAAATCACCCTCTACACCTGATTATTCATGAAAATTAGACTTTTTATTTACGGAAATCAAACTATACTCAACATTTCTTATTCGAGTTTTATTTCACTCGTTGAATTTCGCAGTTTATTTTTGTTTCCTTGAGATCCTTTGACTTTTCGATTCTCAATTCTTGTCTTATTCGTAGTCCGTCTACCGCATTTGTGGATGTTTGTCTTTGGGCCACTTATTTATATATATATATATATATATATATATATATATATATATATATATATATTAGTACTTCATGTATCCACATAAAATATTATAAGGAGATATAATTTTTTATGTGTCAGTTTTCAGTATTTACTTCAACAGTGCTCGATATAGGGGGGAATCGTCAGGCTAAATGCATGGAGTTATTTTTGTCAGGTGTTTTTATATACATGGCTTGCTAGTTAACCAATCAGATTCTTTGTTCTTCCCTCAGCCAATCGTTGGGCTTCCCTCGAACAAAGGCCTTGTTGGTGACGCTCCTATTTTTTGTTAACAATGGATTTTCCTATATCCTGTTTCCTTTGTTTTGTCAATACAGTGGGCGAATTTATTTTAACACGTGGTTTCTTGTATTTCTATTTCAGGTTTTAAATTTTAACTAATTCAGTTTTTTATTTATTTATTTATTTTTATTTATTTTATTTATTATATATCATCCTAAGGTAAATTTATTTCTGTGTAAACAGCTGTTTGCTATTTTACTTCTAGAGTTTAATAGGTTTCGGGGATCTTTAAAATTTAGGATTTCATATTTTTCATTCAGGCATAATCTACACGGGTCGTCTAAGTTTCTACATGTACTGGCCTGTCTTACTATTTTCCATTCAATTATTGGTGAGTGTCCATTTTCTTTGAGCTCCCAATAATGGTTAGCTAGTGCTGTTTTAGTTCGACGTTCTTTGTTTTTAAATGTGCTTTTTATGGTCATAGTATCTGGTCTTAAAGTCTAGGGATGTCATACCCACGTAGTATTTCTTGTTATTTGATCTTTCGTTGGCAAATATCGTTGCTTGGTATACAACACTTTTAGTTAGGCATTTATTTTGTAGTGGACAAAGTTTACGATTTATGCAGTTACATCTTTTCTCTTCATTGCTAACTTTTTCGTTTCTATTCGGGTGGTTATTATTAGTGTTTTGTTTATTTCTATTAGTATTGTTTATATTTTTGTTCTTCGTAGTGTTATTTTTGTTATATTTTCCACTTTGTTTATTTTTTCTTCTCTATTGTTGTCTTTTAGTATTTTGTTGTTGTGTACCTTAATTATCATTTCTAGGTTTTCACAGCAGCTGTAGGATAGTTTTAGATTATTTTTATTGAATATTTTATGTAGAGGGTTGGTTGCGGGGAAGTGTTTCTCAATCAGATTTAGGAATTTTTTGCCTAGTTTAGTTTTTAGCATCTGGTTATAGGGAGGGGTATAGTAGATTATATTTCTTTTTCTTTTGTTTTTCTTTTTAGTTTTGTTGTAATTATTGGTGTCCTGTTTTTTATATCTAATTTCGGTATTGTGGTAACCACTATTTTTTAGAGCTGTATTGTAAATGTTGATTGATTTTTTAAGAACGCTTTCGTTGCTAGAATTGTTGATAAGCCTACTTTCGATCGAATTCGGGATATGTTTTATGATTGATGGGGGGTGATTAGACTTTGGGTGTACGTATATTGGGTTGGCGTTATCTTTTAGGTATGGTTCGTAGGTGTTTTTACTTAAGTTTAATGTGACGTCTAGAAAGTTCGTTGTTTTTATGTTAGCCATTACTTCTACTTTTAGCCCTAATTTTTTCACTTTTATCCACTTAACCACCGTCACCTCCCGCTACTTAAGCGACTGGCAATAGATCAGCGATAAACCAATTCCCTCACAGAAGGTGGGTGTAATTCCCGAGGGGATATCCCCCTTAGACCATACATAACCATACTCGGTAAACGCGAAGTTTAGGTGACAAATACTTTATTCGGAAAGACGATATGCAGTAAGTCAGAAATTGTTTTGTTTTTTTAGATTATGACATGCTGAACGAATTGGCGTTAAAATCAATTTAGTATGACGTATTAATAGGAGAAAAACACCTTTTAAGACTTTTTAAAATTAGTACATCAGCTTATTTACAATATGGCAGCATGATCGATGCAAAAAAAATGGAAACGAAGTACCACGAAAAGAACAACGAAAAGTCTTTTAGTGAGTCATAAGAGAAAATACAAGAATTATGTGTCGAAACGAATATTTTTAATATTTTAATTGTTTTAAAGAAATTATTTTAGATAAGTCACTAAAAGACTTTCCTTCTTTTCATCGGACCTAGCTCCTATTCCAGTTATCAGCGACTACCGTCTATTAAATGAATTATGTAGTCATCTTGGAAATAAGCAGATAATACTAGCATATTTACTAATTTAAAAAGTCTTCTTTTCTATTTCATACATTATACTAAATTAATTTTAACTCCAATACATTCAGCATGTCATAATCTTTAAAAAATATATACAATGTTTTAGCTATTGCATATCGCCTTTTCAAAAAGATCACCTGTCACATAAACTTCGTGTTTACTCCATACTCCATCTTGATATAAGTCCGAAGGCTAGTGAGAGTAATTGTTGCGAAAGAACATGGTAATATTTACTGTTTTCTTCCTACGAAGAGTGAATTTTACACGAGGTCGATTTAACGTAGGAAACCCATCTCCTACCGAAAAAGGGTCTGGATGGATGCAAAAGTTTCCGTGGTCAGACCCATCGGTATTTCCCAGTGATGTAGCGCCATAGGCGACCGGCAATAAACGAATCCTCTTTGTAAAAAGGAGAAAATGCCTGGGAAGATGGCCTCATGGGACCGAAGAAAACCATACCTCACTTTGATAGTAGCTTGAAGGTGAATACAAAGATAAGATATGAAAAAAGAAAGAATGGCGAAAACAGCTTGGGAAGATTTGAAAGAGTGACAAAGATAAAGATAGAAAGAAAATGAAATGAAAAAGAAAAAGAAAAAGAAAAAGAAAAAGAAAAAGAAAAAGAAAAAGAAAAAGTTGTTTCGATAGACAGATAGAGAAGCCATTTTGTTTTACACCATAATGGGCTCAGTGTGTGGTTCACATTATGTCTATGTCAAGATGCCTTTGAAACAAACAGCCCGAAGGAGGATAAAAAGTGGGAGGAGCAGGCGTAGGAAGGGTGAGTTTGGAAGATGTAGAGAAGGCCAATGACCATCGACCGACTTTGTTGAATACATTAATGACTTTGTGTGGTTTCATTTTCCCATGAAATCTGCACTCGGATCCGTACAAGAGGGAAACAGAAAAGAAGAATTGCTGAAAGCGATCGTCAAGGGAGAGAATTGAAAAGATAAAGGGAGAAGAGTAAAGAGGAGAAAAAAGGTAAAAACAAGAAGTAAAAATGGAGAAGAAAAATGACGAGAAAAAAGGACAACAGAAAAGAGGAGAAAAAATGAGGAAAGCAACGAGGACGAAAAAAGAAGAAAACAAGCAAGAAAGGGGAGAAAACAAATAATGAGAGCAAGAAAGGGGGGAAAGCAAGAAGGGGAAGGGGAGGAGGGAAATAGAGTAAAGAGGAGGAACGGGAGGAGTAAAAAGGAGTAGAGTAAGTAGGAGTAAAAAAGGAGAAAAATAAAGGAGAAACTGGTGTAAAAATAGAAGGATAGCAAAGAGGAGAAAAGTCAGAGTATCGAAGTGAAAAATGAGGAGAGCAAGGAGATAAAAACAGGAGAGCAAGGAGTAGGAAAAAAGGAGAGCAAAATGAAGAAAATGGAATGTGAGCAAGGATGACGAAAGTTTAGGAGAAAACAGTAGGAAATCAAAGAAGAGAAAAAAGGAGAGCAAGGAGGAAGTAAAAGGGAAGAGCAAGGGGTGAAAAAGGATTAGGCAAAAAAGAGAGCAAACAGAAGAAAAAGGGAGAGCAAGGAGCGGTAAAAGGGGGAGAAAAACAGAGGAGAATAAAGAGAAGAAAAGGAAAGAGAACAAGGCTGAGAAAAGGGAGAGTAAGGATGAGAACTTAGAAGTATTGAGCAATGAGGAGAAAAGGAAGTCAATGAGAGAAATGGGAGCAGATCAAGCCGAAAACAGAGAGTGGGGGGATGAGGAGAGCAAGGTGTAAGAAAAAAGAGGAGAACAAAGATATAAAAGTTGGAGAACAAATGGAATAGAAAAGGGGAGACAAACGAGAAGAGCGAGGGAGTGAAAAGGGTCATTTTATATCTACAGTTTGTTTCTATTTTGTTTCTACGATTTAGTAACTGTTTATATCTTTAAGCTTTCTAGTTTTGAATCTGATTTTGTGATTATAATATCTTTTTTTGTTATCCAATGCGGTTTCCCCTATATAATAGTTTTTTTTATTCGGGTTTACAGCGTATATATTACAGCTTGGGAGATCGTGCTTCTTTCCAAACATTTATTTTATAGTTATCATATTATTATTTGTCACTTTTTCTTTGATTTTTTCTATCATTAAAATGTTATTATTGTGAGTTTTGATAATCATTTCTAAATTCTCAAACAATTTTAAGACAGTTTCAAAAAATGTTTCTTAAATATCTTATGTAAAGTACTCTTACGGGAAAATGTTTATCAATGAGATTTGGAAATGTCTTCACTGATTGTTTTTCAGCATATGATTATATAGTGAGTGAACCAAATAATATTTCTATTCCGTCTATTTTTTATTAAATTTAGTATCTTTTTATATTACTGTTTTACTAACTTACAGTTGTAAACGTTACTTACATTATTCAATAAGTTAGTAGTTATTGTAAAACCTAGATTCAATAGAAAATTGTATAATTAATGGAGGAATAGTTGGAATGTGGGTGTACGTTTATTAGATTAGCATTATATTTTCAATATGACTCCTATGATTTTTATCTAAATTGAAAGTAATATCTATGGAATTTATTATATTTTATGTTTGCTAATACTGTTGGATGATGGCCCTGTGAGGCCGGACGCATTTTAAAGTGGACGTATCTGTGAGAAAATCGTTTGGTTTGGGTTGCGCGATTTAGTGCAAAATAAACTGGTTCTCAGAGTTGGAGCTCACAGACGTTGACAGGGCCACCAAGTTGACGAGACCTCAGATCAAGGGTCAAGGTGCACCTGCGCATGGCGGTTCTGTGACGTCACGGGTTTTTGTGTGGGAAACGGAGTTTTGTCAGTCTGGGTTTTGGAAGCAAGCCGAACAGACGATTTCTATGTAGTCTGAAAATTAACAATGCTCTGATTGCATGACTATGACGAAACAGCTGTTATTTTTTAATACCAACCCATTTTATCTCAATGTATATACATAACTTTGTCGAATAAAATGCATCAGAATGCTCAATTACCTGGGTAAGTGTTTAATATATTTATTCATGAGCGTATTTATTACATGAGAATTTCTTAATCTCATATATTTATAGACATGATTTTCCAATCCCATATTCTATACCCAGCCCAATTAGACCACCCTCGTCCAACAAGCAACACCGGTCAGAATATATTAGGTGATGTGGACTGATTGAACGATTGCATTCAGGCTGTCAGCATGCATTATAAATTATTTCGACCTAAATAGGTATCATCAGATGTGAAAACAGCCACATTTTGGAACTAAATGACGATAGAACACGTTGCATACCGTCTTAAAATAGCGGAAAAGTGGAGAAAATTGGGACAAAAGATAAAATTGATCGCTAATAATTGGTCGCTGTAAGGAAGAGGAAAGATGGAATTGAGAGGGAAATGGTAGGTTAAAAGGCCACGGTATCTAGCCGTGGTTGTCTGTGATGTGACAGGGAAATAGTAAGTTAAAAGGCCACGGTATCTAGTCGTGGTTGTCTGTGATGTGACAGGGAAATGGTAAGTTAAAAGGTAACGGTATCTAGTCGTGGTTGTCTGTGATCTGAGAGGGAAACGGTATGGTAACAGGCCACGGTATCTAATCGTGGTTGTCTGTGATGTGAGAGGGAAATGGTAGGTTAAAAGGCCACGGTATCTATTCGTGGTTTTCTGTGATCTGAGAAGGAAATGATGGGTTAAAAGGCCACGGAATCTAGTCGTGGTTGTCTGTGATCTGAGAAGGAAATAGTATGGTTAAAAGGCCACGGTATCTAGCCGTGGTTGTCTGTGATGTGACAGGGAAATGGTAAGTTAAAAGGCCACGGTATCTAGTCGTGGTTGTCTGTGATGTGAGAGGGAAATGGTAAGTTAATAGGTAACGGTATCTAGTCGTGGTTGTCTGTGATCTGAGAGGGAAACGGTATGGTAACAGGCCACGGTATCTAATCGTGGTTGTCTGTGATGTGAGAGGGAAATGGTAGGTTAAAAGGCCACGGTATCTATTCGTGGTTTTCTGTGATCTGAGAATGGAAATGGTACGTTAAAAGGCCACGGAATCTAGTCGTGGTTGTTTGTGATTTAAGAGGGAAATGGTAGGGTAAAAGTCCACGGTATCTAGTCGTGGTTGTCTGTGATCTGAGAGGGAAACAGGCGGGTAATAGGCCACTGTATCTAGTCGTGGCTGTCTGTGATGTGAGAGGGAAATGGTAGGTTAAAAGGCACAGTATCTAGTCGTGGTTGTCTGTGATGTAAGAGGGGAATGGTCGGTTAAAAGGCCACAGAAGTCTAGGCGTGGTTGTCTGTGATGTGAGAGGGAAATAATAGGTTAAAAAGCCACGGAATCTAGTCGTAGTTGTCTGTGATGTGACAATAAAAATAGTAGGTTAAAACGCCACGGTTTCTAGTCGTGGTTTTCTGTGATCTGAGAAGGAAATGATTGGTTAAACATCCACGGAATCTAGCCGTGGTTGTCTGGGATGTGACAGGGAAATAGTACGTTAAAAGGCAACGGAATCTAGTCGTGATTGTCTGTGATGTGAGAGGGAAATGGTGGGTTAAAAGGCCACGGTATCTAGTCGTGGTTGTCTGTGATCTGAGAGGGAAACGGGCGGGTAATAAGCCACGGTATCTAGTCGTAGATGTCTTTGATGTGACAGGGAAATGGTAGGTTAAAAGGCCACGGTATTTAGTCATGGTTGTCTGTGATGTGAGAGGGAAATGGTGGGTTAAACGGCCACGGTATCTAGTCGTGGTTGTCTGTGGTGTGAGAGGGAAATGGTAAGTTAAAAGGCCACGGATCTAGTCGTGGTTGTCTGTGATGTGAGAGGGAAATGGTAGGTTAATAGGCACGGTATCTTGTCGTGGTTGTCTGTTATGTAAGAGAGGGAAAGGTAGTTTTAAAGGCCACGGTATCTAGTCGTGGTTGTCTGTGATGTAAAATGGAAATGGTAGGGTAAAAGGCTACGGTATCTTGTTATGGTTGTCTGTGATGTGAGAGAGAAATGGTTGGTTAAAAGGCCACGGTATCTAGTCGTGGTTGTCTGTGATGAGAGACACAAATAGTAGGTTAAAAGGCTACGGAATCTAGTCGTTGTTGTCTGTGATGTGAGAGGGAAATGGTAGGGTAAAAGGCCACGCTATCTAGTCGTGGTTGTCTGTGATGTGAGAGGGAAATGGTAAGTTAAAAGGTAACGGTATCTAGTCGTGGTTGTATGTGATCTGAGAGGGAAACGGTAGGGTAACAGGCCACGGAATCTAGTCGTGGTTGTCCGTGATCTGAGAGGGAAATGGTAAGTTTAAAGACCACGGTATCCAGTCGTGGTTGTCTGTGGTGTGACAAAGACATAGGAGGTTAAAATGCCACAGTATGTAGTCGTGGTTGTCTGTGATCTGAGAAGGAAATGATAGGTTAAAAGGCCACGGAATCTAGTCGTGGTTTTCTGTGATCTGAGAAGGAAATGATGGGTTAAAAATCCACGGAATCTAGCCGTGGTTGTCTGGGATGTGACAGGGAAATAGTACGTTAAAAGGCAACGGAATCTAGTCGTGGTTGTCTTTGATGTGAGAGGGAAATGGTGGGTTAAAAGGCCACGGTATCTAGTCGTGGTTGTCTGTGATCTGAGAGGGAAATGGTGGGTTAAACGGCCACGGTATCTAGGCGTGGTTGTATGCGATGTAAGAGGGAAATGGTAGTTTTAAAGGCCACGGTATCTAGTCGTGGTTGTCTTTGATGTGAGAGGCAAATGGTAGGGTAAAAGGCTACGGTATCTTGTTATGGTTGTTAGTGATATGAGAGATAAATGGTTGGTTAAAAGGCCACGGTATCTAGTCGTGGTTGTCTGTTATGTGAGACGAAAATAGTAGGTTAAAAGGCCACGGAATCTAGTCGTTGTTGTCTGTGATGTGAGCGGGAAATGGTAGGGTAAAAGGCCACGCTATCTAGTCGTGGTTGTCTGTTATGTGAGAGGGAAATGGTAAGTTAAAAGGTAACGGTATCTAGTCGTGGTTGTCTGTGATCTGAGAGGGAAACGGTAGGGTAACAGGCCATGGAATCTAGTCGTGGTTGTCTGTGATGCGACAGGGAAATGATAGGGTAAAAGGCCACGGAATCTAGTCGTGGTTGTCTGTGATGTGAGAGGGAAATGGTAAGTTAAAAGGCCACGGATCTAGTCGTGGTTGTCTGTGATGTGAGAGGGAAATGGTAGGTTAATAGGCACGGTATCTAGTCGTAGTTGTCTGTTATGTAAGAGGGGAATGGTAGGGTAGAAGGCCACGGTATCTAGTCATGGTTGTCTGTGATGTGAGAGGGAAATGGTAGGTTAAAAGGCCACTTGATATAGGCGTGGTTGCCTGTGATGTGAGAGGAAAATACTAGGTTAAAAAGCCACATAATCTAGTCGTAGTTGTCTGTGATGTGACAATAAAAACAGTAGGTTAAAAGGCCACGGTATCTATTCGTGGTTTTCTGTAATCTGAGAAGGAAATGATGGGTTAAAAGGCCACGGAATCTAGCCGTGGTTGTCTGGGATATGACAGGGAAATGGTACGTTAAAAAGCCACGGAATCTAGTCGTGGTTGTCTGTGATTTGAGAGGGAAATGGTAGGGTAACAGGCCACGGTATCTAGTCGTGGTTGTCTGTGATCTGAGAGGGAAACGGTAGGGTAACAGGCTACGGTATCTAGTCGTGGCTGTCTGTGATGCGACAGGGAAATGATAGGGTAAAAGGCCACGGAATCTAGTCGTGGTTGTCTGTGATGTGAGAGGGAAATGGTAAGTTAAAAGGCCACGGATCTAGTCGTGGTTGTCTGTGATGTGAGAGGGAAATGGTAGGTTAATAGGCACGGTATCTAGTCGTAGTTGTCTGTTATGTAAGAGGGGAATGGTAGGGTAGAAGGCCACGGTATCTAGTCATGGTTGTCTGTGATGTGAGAGGGAAATGGTAGGTTAAAAGGCCACTTGATATAGGCGTGGTTGCCTGTGATGTGAGAGGAAAATACTAGGTTAAAAAGCCACATAATCTAGTCGTAGTTGTCTGTGATGTGACAATAAAAACAGTAGGTTAAAAGGCCACGGTATCTATTCGTGGTTTTCTGTAATCTGAGAAGGAAATGATGGGTTAAAAGGCCACGGAATCTAGCCGTGGTTGTCTGGGATATGACAGGGAAATGGTACGTTAAAAAGCCACGGAATCTAGTCGTGGTTGTCTGTGATTTGAGAGGGAAATGGTAGGGTAAAAGGCCACGGTATCTAGTCGTGGTTGTCTGTGATCTGAGAGGGAAACGGGCGGGTAAGAGGCTACGGTATCTAGTCGTGGCTGTCTGTGATGTGACAGGGAAATAGTAGGTTAAAAGGCCACGGTATCTAGTCATGGTTGTCTGTGATGTGAGAAAGAAAAGGTGAGTTTAACGGCCACGGTATCTAGGCGGGGGTGTTCTGTGATGTAAGAGGGAAATGGTAGTTTAAAAGGCCATGGTATCTAGTGGTGGTTGTCTGTGATGTGAGAGGGAAATGGTAGGGTAAAAATCCACGGTATCTTGTCATGGTTGTCTGTGATGTGAGAGGGAAATGGTTGGCTAAAAGGCCACGGTATCTAGTCGTGGTTGTCTGTGATGTGAGAGGGAAATGGTTGGCTAAAAGGCCACGGAATCTAGTCGTGGTTGTCTGTGATGTGAGACGAAAATGGTAGGTTAAAAGGCCACGGAATCTAGTCGTTGTTGTCTGTGATGTGAGAGGGAAATGGTAGGGTAAAAGGCCACGATATCTAGTCGTGGTTGTCTGTGATGTGAGAGGGAAATGGTAAGTTATAAGGTAACGGTATCTAGTCGTGGTTGTCTGTGATCTGAGAGGGAAACGGAAGGGTAACAGGCCACGGTATCTAATCGTGGTTGTCTGTGATGTGAGATGGGGAATCGAAGTTTAAAAGGCCAAGGTATCCAGTCGTGGTTTTCTGTGATCTGAGAATCAAATGATATATTAAAAGGCCCACGGAATCTAGTCGTGGTTGTCTGTGATGTGACAGGGAAATAGTAGGTTAAAAGGCCACGGAATCTAGTCGTGGTTGTCTGTGATGTGACAGGGAAATGGTGGGTTAAACGGCCACGGTATCTAGGCGTGGTTGTCTGTGATGTGAGAGGAAAATGGTAGGTTAAAAGGCCACGGTATCTAGTCGTGGTTGTCTGTGATGTGAGAGGGAAATAGTAGGGTAAAATGCCACGGTATCTAGTCATGGTTGTCTGTGATGTGAGAGGGAAATATTTGGTTAAAAGGCCACGGTATCTAGTCGTGGTTGTCCGTGATCTGAGAGGGAAATGGTAAGTTTAAAGACCACGGTATCCAGTCGTGGTTGTCTGTGGTGTGACAAAGACATAGGAGGTTAAAATGCCACAGTATGTAGTCGTGGTTGTCTGTGATCTGAGAAGGAAATGATAGGTTAAAAGGCCACGGAATCTAGTCGTGGTTTTCTGTGATCTGAGAAGGAAATGATGGGTTAAAAATCCACGGAATCTAGCCGTGGTTGTCTGGGATGTGACAGGGAAATAGTACGTTAAAAGGCAACGGAATCTAGTCGTGGTTGTCTTTGATGTGAGAGGGAAATGGTGGGTTAAAAGGCCACGGTATCTAGTCGTGGTTGTCTGTGATCTGAGAGGGAAATGGTGGGTTAAACGGCCACGGTATCTAGGCGTGGTTGTATGCGATGTAAGAGGGAAATGGTAGTTTTAAAGGCCACGGTATCTAGTCGTGGTTGTCTTTGATGTGAGAGGCAAATGGTAGGGTAAAAGGCTACGGTATCTTGTTATGGTTGTTAGTGATATGAGAGATAAATGGTTGGTTAAAAGGCCACGGTATCTAGTCGTGGTTGTCTGTTATGTGAGACGAAAATAGTAGGTTAAAAGGCCACGGAATCTAGTCGTTGTTGTCTGTGATGTGAGCGGGAAATGGTAGGGTAAAAGGCCACGCTATCTAGTCGTGGTTGTCTGTTATGTGAGAGGGAAATGGTAAGTTAAAAGGTAACGGTATCTAGTCGTGGTTGTCTGTGATCTGAGAGGGAAACGGTAGGGTAACAGGCCATGGAATCTAGTCGTGGTTGTCTGTGATGCGACAGGGAAATGATAGGGTAAAAGGCCACGGAATCTAGTCGTGGTTGTCTGTGATGTGAGAGGGAAATGGTAAGTTAAAAGGCCACGGATCTAGTCGTGGTTGTCTGTGATGTGAGAGGGAAATGGTAGGTTAATAGGCACGGTATCTAGTCGTAGTTGTCTGTTATGTAAGAGGGGAATGGTAGGGTAGAAGGCCACGGTATCTAGTCATGGTTGTCTGTGATGTGAGAGGGAAATGGTAGGTTAAAAGGCCACTTGATATAGGCGTGGTTGCCTGTGATGTGAGAGGAAAATACTAGGTTAAAAAGCCACATAATCTAGTCGTAGTTGTCTGTGATGTGACAATAAAAACAGTAGGTTAAAAGGCCACGGTATCTATTCGTGGTTTTCTGTAATCTGAGAAGGAAATGATGGGTTAAAAGGCCACGGAATCTAGCCGTGGTTGTCTGGGATATGACAGGGAAATGGTACGTTAAAAAGCCACGGAATCTAGTCGTGGTTGTCTGTGATTTGAGAGGGAAATGGTAGGGTAACAGGCCACGGTATCTAGTCGTGGTTGTCTGTGATCTGAGAGGGAAACGGTAGGGTAACAGGCTACGGTATCTAGTCGTGGCTGTCTGTAATGCGACAGGGAAATGATAGGGTAAAAGGCCACGGAATCTAGTCGTGGTTGTCTGTGATGTGAGAGGGAAATGGTAAGTTAAAAGGCCACGGATCTAGTCGTGGTTGTCTGTGATGTGAGAGGGAAATGGTAGGTTAATAGGCACGGTATCTAGTCGTAGTTGTCTGTTATGTAAGAGGGGAATGGTAGGGTAGAAGGCCACGGTATCTAGTCATGGTTGTCTGTGATGTGAGAGGGAAATGGTAGGTTAAAAGGCCACTTGATATAGGCGTGGTTGCTTGTGATGTGAGAGGAAAATACTAGGTTAAAAAGCCACATAATCTAGTCGTAGTTGTCTGTGATGTGACAATAAAAACAGTAGGTTAAAAGGCCACGGTATCTATTCGTGGTTTTCTGTAATCTGAGAAGGAAATGATGGGTTAAAAGGCCACGGAATCTAGCCGTGGTTGTCTGGGATATGACAGGGAAATGGTACGTTAAAAAGCCACGGAATCTAGTCGTGGTTGTCTGTGATTTGAGAGGGAAATGGTAGGGTAAAAGGCCACGGTATCTAGTCGTGGTTGTCTGTGATCTGAGAGGGAAACGGGCGGGTAAGAGGCTACGGTATCTAGTCGTGGCTGTCTGTGATGTGACAGGGAAATAGTAGGTTAAAAGGCCACGGTATCTAGTCATGGTTGTCTGTGATGTGAGAAAGAAAAGGTGAGTTTAACGGCCACGGTATCTAGGCGGGGGTGTTCTGTGATGTAAGAGGGAAATGGTAGTTTAAAAGGCCATGGTATCTAGTGGTGGTTGTCTGTGATGTGAGAGGGAAATGGTAGGGTAAAAATCCACGGTATCTTGTCATGGTTGTCTGTGATGTGAGAGGGAAATGGTTGGCTAAAAGGCCACGGTATCTAGTCGTGGTTGTCTGTGATGTGAGAGGGAAATGGTTGGCTAAAAGGCCACGGAATCTAGTCGTGGTTGTCTGTGATGTGAGACGAAAATGGTAGGTTAAAAGGCCACGGAATCTAGTCGTTGTTGTCTGTGATGTGAGAGGGAAATGGTAGGGTAAAAGGCCACGATATCTAGTCGTGGTTGTCTGTGATGTGAGAGGGAAATGGTAAGTTATAAGGTAACGGTATCTAGTCGTGGTTGTCTGTGATCTGAGAGGGAAACGGAAGGGTAACAGGCCACGGTATCTAATCGTGGTTGTCTGTGATGTGAGAGGGGAATCGAAGGTTAAAAGGCCAAGGTATCCAGTCGTGGTTTTCTGTGATCTGAGAATCAAATGATATATTAAAAGGCCCACGGAATCTAGTCGTGGTTGTCTGTGATGTGACAGGGAAATAGTAGGTTAAAAGGCCACGGAATCTAGTCGTGGTTGTCTGTGATGTGACAGGGAAATGGTGGGTTAAACGGCCACGGTATCTAGGCGTGGTTGTCTGTGATGTGAGAGGGAAATAGTAGGGTAAAATGCCACGGTATCTAGTCATGGTTGTCTGTGATGTGAGAGGGAAATATTTGGTTAAAAGGCCACGGTATCTAGTCGTGGTTGTCTGTGATGTGAGTGGGAAATGGTAGGGTAAAAGGCCACGATATCTAGTCGTGGTTGTCTGTGATGTGAGAGGGAAATAGTAGGTTAAAAGGCGACGGTATCTAGTCGTAGCTGTCTGTGATCTGAGAAGGAAATGGTAGGTTAAAAAGCCACGGAATCTAGTCGTGGTTGTCTGTTATGTAAGAGGGAAAGTAGAGGGTTCAAGGCCACGGTATCTAGTTGTGGTTGTCTGTGATGTGAGAGGGAAATGGTAGGTTAAAAGGTAACGGTATCTATTCGTGGTTGTCTGTGATCTGAGAGGGAGACGGTAGGGTAACAGCTCACGGTATCTAATCGTGATTGTCTGTGATGTATGAGGGAAATGGTACGTTTAAAGGCCACGGTTTCTAGTCGTGGTAGTCTGTGATGTGAGAGGGAAATGGTAGGTTTAAAGACCACGGTATCCAGTCGTGGTTGTCTGTGGTGTGACAAAGAAATAGGAGGTTAAAAGGCCACAGTATGTAGTCGTGGTTGTCTGTGATCTGAGAAGGAAATGATAGGTTAAAAGGCCACGGAATCTAGTCGTGGTTGTCTGGGATGTGAGGGGAAATGGTAGGTTAAAAGGCCACGGTATCTAGTCGTGGTTGTCTGTGATGTGACAGGGAAATGGTAGGTTAAAAGGCCACGAAATCTAGTCGTGGTTGTCTGTGATGTAACAGGGAAATGGTAATTTTAAAAGTCACGGATCTAGTCGTGGTTGTCTGTGATGTGAGATTGAAATGGTAGGCTAAAAGGCCACGGTATCTAGTCATGGTTATCTGTGATGTCAGAGGGAAATGGTAGGTTAAAAGGCCACGGTATCTGGCGTGGTTGTTCGTGATGTGAGAGGGAAATAATAGGTTAAAAAGCCACGGAATCTAGTCGTAGTTCTCTGTGATGTCACAAATAAATTTTTCATTCTCTCGCGTAATTCACTCTTACTTATAATGGAATTTTCCATTCTCTCGCGTAATTCACTCTTACTTATAATGAAATTTTTCTATTCTCTCGCGTAATTCACTCTTACTTATAATGGAATTTTCCATTCTCTTGCGTAATTCACTCTTACTTATATGGAATTTTCCATTCTCTCATGTAATTCAAAACGTATGTGAAAAATGTTCAAATTGAACCTTATTTTTACACGCCCGCATTTAAACATTGCTACAATATTAGACAGTCATCTTTATATATAGACAGCTACTTTATTTCATCTGTGAGGTTGCTAAAGACAATTCAACGTTAATCACAATTTACGTGACGAATATTTTCTGCCTTCCTTCTTTGTTTTTCTGTTTTTTTTGCTTAATATGTGATCAAACGCATCTCTTAACTAAAAAGTTTTTATCTGCAGCGTCTCTTCACGCGTTAACTTTTAATGTTGTATTTTCTTTCTTCTTACTTACCACCATGCTTATAGCAGTATTTTGATTTTAACTGTTTCTTTCTCGGATTTAACTGACTATTGAACACTTTTTCCTGTGATGAGGATTCATGAAATACATTTTATTAGATACATTAAAACAGTTAAAATGTCATTTTTTAAACTTGTCTACATGTAAACACTTATTACAATTTAAAAAAGAAAAGACCGAAAATGGTAGGTGAATTAAATAGAAAATAATCTCCTCTATAATGGGCAGTTGTCTGTCTGTCTGTCTGTCTGTCTGTCTGTCTGTCTGTCTGTCTGTCTGTCTGTCTGTCTGTCTGTCTGTCTGTATGTCCAGCTACTCCTCAAAAACTACTCGGTAAACTTTCACAAATTTGATATATTTAGGACCAGACAACACCTGGAATCATAATATCTCAAAATGACAACAAAAAAAACTTACTGAGGGTCAACGGGGCCAGTTTTCGGCAGCGGGTCTGTTTTTTTCACGCTTTTTCAATGTTATTTACTACTAATTTGGAAATCAGCCAATGTAATTATGTAATAATAATTTTTTTTTCAACCAACTTATTCTTGTGCACGTGACGTCACAGTAATAGGTATATGACGTCATCGTTATAGGTTTTCCATTTATTTTTTTTCTCTTCAAAATTTATTTTACTTCACTAACGTCTCAATAAGTAAAATTAAAGAGACAAATAATTATGCTCCACCATTGTTTTCACTAATATTTGTATACATATTACATAACGTCTCAAGAAGTAAAGTAAGAAGAGAAATAATTATGCTCCGCCATTGTTTTCACTTATATTTGTATACATATTAAATAACGTCTCAATAAGAATAGTTAGAAGAGAAATAATTATGCTCCACCATTGTTTTCACTGATATCTGTATACATGTTAAATAACGTGTCAATAAGTAAAGTAAGAAGAGAAATAATTATGCTCCACCACTGTTTTCACTAATATTTGTATACATATTAAATAACGTCTCAATAAGTAAAGTAAGAAAATAAATAATTATGCTCCACCATTGTTTCACTAATATTTGTATACATGTTAAATAACGTGTCAATAAGTAAAGTAAGAAAAGAGATAATTATGCTCCGCCATTGTTTTCATTAATATTTGTATACATATTGAATAACGTCTCAATAAGTAAAGTAAGAAGAGAAATAATTATGCTCCGCCACTGTTTTCACTAATATCTGTATACATATTAAATAACGTCTCAATAAGTAAAGTAAGAAGAGAAATAATTATGCTCCACCACTGTTTTCACTTATATTTGTATACATATTAAATACCGTCTCAATAAGAATAGTAAAAAGAGAAATAATTATGCTCCACCATTGTTTTCACTAATATATGTATACATGTTAAATAACGTGTCAATAGATAAAGTAAAAAGAGAAATAATTATGCTCCACCGCTGTTTTCACTTATATTTGTATACATATTAAATAACGTCTCAATAAGAATAGTAAGACGAGAAAGAATTATGCTCCGCCATTGTTTTCACTAATATTTGTATACATGTTAAATAACGTCTCAATAATTAAAGTAAGATGAATAATTATGCTCCGCCATTGTTTTCACTAATATTTGTATACATATTAAATAACGTCTCCATAAGTAAAGTAAGAAAATAAATAATTATGCTCCGCCATTGTTTTAACTAATATCTGTATACATATTAAATAACGTCTCAATAAGTAAAGTAAGAAGAGAAATAAGTATGCTCCACCATTGTTTTCACTAATATGTGTATACATGTTAAATAATGTCTCAATAAGTAAAGTAAGAACAGAAATAATTATGCTCCACCATTGTTTTCACTAATATTTGTATACATAATTAATAACGGCTCAATAAGAATAGTAAGAAGAGAAATACTTATACTCCGCCATTGTTTTCACTAATATCTGTATACATATTAAATAACGTCTCAATAAGTAAAGTAAGAAAAGAGATAATTATGCTCCGCCATTGTTTTCACTAATATTAAATAATATTAATATTAAATAACGTCTCAATAAGTAAAGTAAGAAGAGAAATAATTATGCTTCGCTATTGTTCTCACTCATATTTGTATACATATTAAATAACGTCTCAATAAGCAAGGTAAGTAGAAAAATAATTATGCTCCGCCACGGTTTTCACTAATATTTGTATACATGTTAAATAACGTCTTAATAAGTAAAGTAAGAAGAGAAATAATTATGCTCCGCCACAGTTTTCACTAATATTTGTCTACATGTTAAATAACGTCTCAATAAGTAAAGTAAGAGAAATAATTATGCTCCACTACTGTTTTCACTAATATTTGTATACATATTAAATAACGTCTCAATAAGTAAAGTGCTTCTAAAGTATAACTGTCCTTAGAAATATTGGTGCTTTTAAAGTATAACGGTCCACAGGAATGTTGGTGCTTCTACAGTATAAGTTCCTAGAAATATAGGTGCTTCTGACGTATGACGCCCCCCCCCCAGGAATGTTGGTGCTTCTTAAGTATAACGGTCCCTAGATATATTGGTTTTTCGGGCCAAATTATTTTCATTTTTTGAACTTAAAATATTTCTCAGGGTTGTGGGAGAGTGAAAAAAAACTTGGAGGGGCTGGCGAGACTAGGGGGTCGGGGAAAATTTTAGGGGTCAGGCCAAATTTTTTAGGGGTCGGGCCAAATTTTTTCTTTTTTTCTTTGTTTTGAACTCAAAATATTTCTCAGGGTTGTGGGAGAGTGAAAAAAAACTTGGGGGGGGGGGCTGGAGAGACTAGGGGGTCGGGGAAAATTTTAGGTGTCAGGCCAAAATTTTTAGGGGTCGGGCTAAATTTTTCTTCTTTTTTTTTGAACTTAAAGTATTTCTCAGGGTTGTGGGAGAGTGAAAAACAGTTGGGGAGGGGGCTTGATAGATTAAGGGGTCAGGCCAAATTTTTTTTGTTTTTTTTTTGTTTTGAACTCAAAATATTTCCCAGGGTTGGGGGAGAGTGAAAAATTAGTTGGGATGAGGAGCTGAAGAGATTGAGGGGTCGGGGAAAATTTTAGGGGTCAGGCCGAACATGTAAGGGGCTAGGCCAAATTTTTTTCTCTTTTTTTTGTTTTGAACTCAAAATATTTCTCAGGGTTGGGGGAGAGTGAAAAATTAGTTGGGATGGGGGCTGGAGAGATTGAGGTGTCGGAGAGAATTTTAGGGGTCAGGCCGAACTTTTAAGGGGTCAGGCCAAATTTTTTATTTTTTTATTTTGAACTCAAAATATTTCTCAGGTTTGGGGGAGAGTGAAAAATTAGTTGGGAGGGGGGCTGGAGAGATTGAGGGGTCGGGGAAAATTTTAGGGGTAATGCCGAACATTTTAGGGTCAGGCCAAATTTTATTTCTTTTTATTTTGGTTTTTAACTCTAAGGATTTCGCAGGGTTGGAAGAGAGTGAAAAATTAGTTGGGATGGGGGGCTGGAGAGATTAAGGGTCGGGGAAATTTTTAGGTGTCAGGCCGAACATTTAAGGGGTCAGGCAAAAAAATTTCTTTTTTTTTGTTTTGAACTCAAAATATTGCTCAGGGTTGGGGGAGAGTGAAAAATTAGTTGGGATGGGGGGGGGGGCTGGAGAGATTGAGGGGTCGGGGAAAATTTTAGGGGTCAGGCCGAACGTTTTAAGGGTCAGGCCAATTTTTTTTGCTTTGAACTCAAAATATTGCTCAGGGTTGGGGGAGAGTGAAAAATTAGTTGGGATGGGGGGCTGGAGAGAGTGAGGGGTTGGGAAAAATTTTAGGGGTCAGGCCGAACTTTTTAAGGGTCAGGCTAATTTTTTTTGTTTTTTTTTATTTCTCAGGTTTGGGGGAGAGTGAAAAATTAGTTGGGATAGAGGGCTGGAGAGATTGAGGGGTCGGGGAAAATTTAAGGGGTCAGGCCGAACTTTTTAGGGGTCAGGCCCAATTTTTTTTTTTTTTTTTTGAACTCAAATATTTCTCAGGGTAGGGGGAGAGTAGTGAAAAACAAGTTTGGATAGAAAGTCGCGGTGAAAGAGAGAAGAGAAAGGTAGAAAGATAAAGAGACGGCTATAGAGAGAAATAGAAGTTTAAATTTAAAGATGTTACACGATATTTTTCTTCAATTATATGTTTTTATGACCCCGAGCAACGCCGGGTAGCCCCGCTAGTAAGTAATATAAGGTAACATAATCAAGTGAATATATTTGTCTCAGCAATGTACGCCCATTTCGAGAAAAACTAACTGAAGAGGGTATACATTTCTTTTTCTTATGTGGCGTAGGTTAATTTCAACAAACTTACAAATCCATCATCAGACGGGTAAGTTGACATAAGAAGTCAATAAAATTAAAGTTATCTTACACGTCAGTGTGTGACGTGCATCCTAAGATCTTCGTCATTAAAATATGTAATCGGACAATAAACGGTTTAACTTAGTCATTACAGTTGATACATCTAATGCACTGTTGAGAATTAAAATGCAAATTAAATGGAGATGCTTTGAATGTCTGTAACGGGAGATGTATAACTGCATACGTCAGAATGCGAGGTTTTATTATGATTCTTTTAAAACTTAAAATAATCGACATCCTTACACATTCGATGTATATATAAAAAAATCAATGTGTGAAATTGATATATAAGTATGTCATGTTATCTTAATATATATTCAAAATGATTCCGTATACAAATCTTAAAGAACGAAACAAAAATTTAAAGCAATCGGTTTCATTCATTATAGACTTATTTACTTACATTATGTGAATGTTACAATGAAAAGATCGAAGTGTTTATTTCCAATCACTCGTGCTAGCTCTTACATACCATCCTTTATATATATATATATATAAGTTAATTTTTTAAAAAATAAAAATATTTATTATTTTATGATTCACATTATATTGTTTTAAATATTTGCACACAAATACAAATATTTGCACACAAATACAAAGAGGGCCGGTGGACGAGTGGTTATAGCACTTGTCTTTGGGCTAGACGACCCAGGTTCGATCCCACTCACGGCATGCGAATTTTCTCTGTCCACCCAGCAGTAAATGGGTACTTGACTAAAACTCATGGAAAGTTCAAGGCAGCGGAAGGAGAGGGATGGGCTCCGCCTTCCATATGCTGTGCCCTAGACACGGTGATTCTTAACAAATCACCGCCATGTGTACGGTGTTTACCTTTTACAAAGACAACATTTTCTTCAAGGTCGTCAACGAGATCAGACGAAAATTATCTGCTTGGAACCACATGTGGAAATGCGATTTTAACACCAGACACATGAGGAAGAAAAAAGAAAGTAAATAACTCTTCGTCAAGACTGTTTTACGGCGAAAGTCTCAGAGACATATATTTATAAAAAATATTATTTCTATTTAATAAATATATATAATATATATATAAAGTTTCTTGTTCTGCTTTTTCAAAATTCTTTAATACAATTCAAAAAAATGTTTTCTTAAGATGTGTTCGCCCCTTTCTCATTTAAAAATAGATTTTACAATAAAGAAATACTCATATGTTACCGTGTTTTTGGAATTAGTAGAAGCAGTAGTAGTTACATCAACGAAATTATTTTACTGCACGCTCTTTGAATAGAAACTTTACTTTGTTTTATTATTGTTAAATAATATTTGTTTTTGTTTTATTTGACATTATAATTATTTAAAACGTAGATTTGCATACACACTAAAGGGGGAATCATTACCTTATACGAGGCAGATGTAAATATGAACAATAAAGACAGTGACCTAATTGTGTATGCATTTTTTGTTGCTTTACTATTTCTCTAAGAAATCAAGGAAACATAAAGTAAGCTTTCTTGACACATGTTTTTAAAAGTTCCCCTTTTCTGAACATAACCTTTAAAGTACATTACTTATAAGTATACACCTTAATTGGATATATATATATATATATATATCTTTCTTACAATTTGTTTTATTCCTTCTCACAATTTGTTGTGTTCCTTCTCACAATGTTGTGTTCTTTCTCAACATTTGTTGTGTTCATTCTCACAATGTTGTGTTCCTTCGCACAATTTGTTATGTTCCTTCGCACAATGTTGTGTTCTTTCTCAACATTTGTTGTGTTCCTTCTCACAATTTGTTATGTTCCTTCTCACAATGTTGTGTGCTTTCTCAACATTGGCTGTGTTCTTTCTCACAATTTGTTGTGTTCCTTCTCACAATTTGCTGTGTTCCTTCTCACAATGTTGTGTTCTTTCTCAACATTTGCTGTGTTCTTTCTCAACATTTGTTGTGTTCTTTCTCAACATTTGGTGTGTTCTTTCTCAACATTTAGTGTGTTCCTTCTCAACATTTGTTGTGTTCCTTCTGACAATGTTGCGTTCTTTCTCAACATTTGTTGTGTTCATTTTCACAATGTTGTGTGCTTTCTCAACATTTGTTGTGTACCTTCTCACAATTTGTTATGTTACTTCTCACAATTCTTTCTCAACATTTGTTGTGTTCCTTCTCACAATGTTGTGTTCTTTGGTAACATTTGTTGTGTTCTTTCTCAACATTTGTTGTGTTCCTTCTCAACAAATGTTGTGTTCTTTCTCAACATTTTCGTGTTCCTTCTCACAATGTTGTGTTCTTTCTCAACACTTGTTGCGTTCCTTCTCAGCATTTGTTGTGTTCTTTCTCAACATTTGTTGTGTTCAACATTTGTTTTTTTCTTTCTTAACATTTGGTGTGTTCCTTCTCACAATTTGCTGTGTTCCTTCTCAACATTTGTTGTGTTCTTTCTCAACATTTGTTCATTCTCACCATTTGTTATGTTCTATTCTCAACATTTGTTGTGTTCTTTCTCAACATTTGTTGTGTTCTTTCTTACAATTTGTTGTGTTCTTTCTCAACATTTGTTGTGTTCTTTCTCAGCATGTGTTGTGTTTTTTCTCAACATTTAGTGTGTTCTTTCTCAACATTTTCTCTGTTCCTTCTCAACATTTGTTGGGTTCATTCTCGAAATGTTGTGTTCCTTCTGAACATTTGTTGTGTTCCTGTCAATATTGCGTTCTTTCTCAACATTTGTTGTGTTCCTTCTCTACATTTGTTGTGTTCCTTCTCAACAAATGTTGTGTTCTTTCTCAAAATTTCTTGTGTTCTTTCTCAACATTTGTTGTGTTCCTTCTCAACACTTGTTGCGTTCCTTCTCAACATTTGCTGTGCTCTTCCTCAACATTTGTTGTGTTCTTTTTCACAATGTTGTGTTCTTTCTCAACATTTGTTGTGTTCTTTCTCAACATTTGTTGTGTTCTTTCTCAACATGTGTTGTGTTCATTCTCAACATTTAGTGTGTTCCTTCTCAACATTTGTTGTGTTACTTCTCGCAATGTTGTGTTCCTTCTGAACATTTGTTGTGTTCCTTCTGTCAATATTGCGTTCTTTCTTAACATTTGTTGTGTTCCTTCTCAACATTTGTTGTGTTCTTTCTTACAAGTTGTGTTCTTTCTCCACATTTGTTGTGTTCTCTTTCTGACAATTTTTCAACATTTGTTGTGTTTTTTCTCAACATTTTTTGTGTTCCTTCTCACAATATTGTGTTCTTTCTCAACATTTGGTGTGTTCCTTCTCAACATTTGTTGTGTTCCTTCTCAACAAATGTTGTGTTCTTTCTCAAAATTTCTTGTGTTCTTTCTCAACATTTGTTGTGTTCCTTCTCAACACTTGTTGCGTTCCTTCTCAACATTTGTTGTGCTCTTCCTCAACATTTGTTGTGTTCTTTTTCACAATGTTGTGTTCTTTCTCAACATTTGTTGTGTTCTTTCTCAACATTTGTTGTGTTCTTTCTCAACATGTGTTGTGTTCATTCTCAACATTTAGTGTGTTCCTTCTCAACATTTGTTGTGTTACTTCTCGCAATGTTGTGTTCCTTCTGAACATTTGTTGTGTTCCTTCTGTCAATATTGCGTTCTTTCTTAACATTTGTTGTGTTCCTTCTCAACATTTGTTGTGTTCCTTTCTGACAATTTTTCAACATTTGTTGTGTTTTTTCTCAACATTTTTTGTGTTCCTTCTCACAATATTGTGTTCTTTCTCAACATTTGGTGTGTTACTTCTCAACATTTGTTGTGTTCTTTCTGACAATGTTGCGTGCTTTCTCAACATTTGTTGTGTACCTTCTCACAATTTGTTATATTTCTTCTCACAATTCTTTCTCAACATTTGTTGTGTTCCTTCTCACAATGTTGTGTTTTTGGTAACATTTGTTGTGTTCTTTCTCAACATTTGTTATTTGTTGTGTTCTTTCTCAACATTTGTTTTGTTCTTTCTCAACATTTGTTGTGTTCCTTCTCAACATTTGTTGTGTTATTTCTCAACATTTGTTGTGTTCATTTTCACAATGTTCTGTTCCACAATGTTGAGTTCTTTCTCAACATTTGTTGTGTTCCTTCTCACAATTTGCTGTGTTCTTTATCAACAAATGTTGTGTTCTTTCGCAAAATTTGTTGTGTTCTTTCTCAGCATTTGTTGTGTTCTTTCTCACAATGTTGTGTTCTTTCTCAACATTTGTTGTGTTCTGTCTCAACATTTTTGTGTTCCTTCTCAACATTTGTTGTGTTTTTTCTCAACATTTGTTGTTTTTTGCTGTGTTCCTTCTCAACATTTGTTCATTCTCACCATTTCTTATGTTCCTTCTCAACATTAGTTGGGTTTCAACATTTGTTGTGTTCTTTCTCAACATGTGTTGTGTTCTTTTTCCTTCTGAACCTTTGTTGTGTTCCTTCTGTCAATATTGCGTTCTTTCTCAACATTTGTTTTGTTCCTTCTCAACATTTGTTGTGGTAATTTACACAATGTTGTGTTCTTTCTCAACATAAATTTGCTGTGTTCATTCTCACAATGTTGTGTTCTTTCTCAACATTTCTTTCTTACAATGTTGTGTTCTTTCTCCACATTTCTCCACAATTCTTCAACATTCGTTGTGTTCTTTCTCAACATTTTTTGTGTTCCTTCTCACAATGTTGTGTTCTTTCTCAACATTTGTTGTGTTCATTCTCACAATGTTGTGTTCTTTCTCAACATTTGTTGTGTACCTTCTCACAATTTGTTATGTCTCACAATTCTTTCTTGTGTTCCTTCTCACAATGTTGTGTTCTTTGATAACATTTGTTGTGTTCTTTCTCAACATGTGTTGTGTTCTTTCTAAACATTTGGTGTGTTCCTTCTCAACAAATGTTGTGTACCTTCCTACAATTTGTTATGTTACTTCTCACAATGTTGCGTTCTTTCTCAACATTTGTTGTGTTCCTTCTCACAATTTGTATTGTTACTTCTCACAATGTTGAGTTCTTTCTCAACATTTGTTGTGTTCCTTCTCACAATTTGTTATGTTACTTCTCACAATTCTTTGTATATATTTGTTGTGTTCCTTCTCACAATGTTGTTTTCTGTCTCAACATTTATTGTGTTCTTACTCATAATGTTGTGTTCTTTGGTAACATTTGTTGTGTTTCTTCTCACAATTTGTTGTGTTCCTTCGCACAATTGGCTGTGTTCCTTCTCACAATGTTGTGTTCTTTCTCAACATTTGTTGTGTTCTTTCTCACAATGTTGTATTCTTTCTCAACATTTGTTATGGTCTGTCTTACAATTTGTTGTGTTATTTCTCAACATTTGTTGTTGTGTTCTTTCTCAACATTTGTTGTGTTCTTTCTCAACATGTGTTGTGTTCTTTCTCAACATCTGTGTTCTTTCTTACAATTTGTTGTGTTCTTTCTCAACATTTGTTGTGTTCTTTCTCAACATTAGGTGTGTTCCTTCTCAACATTTGTTGTATTCCTTCTGACAATGTTGCGTTCTTTCTCAACATTTGTTGTGTTCATTTTCACAATGTTGTTTTCTTTCTCAACATTTGTTGTGTACCTTCTCACAATTTGTTGTTTTCCTTCGCACAATTTGCTGTGTTCTTTCTCAACATTGTTGTGTTTTTGCTCAACATTTGGTGTGTTCCTTCTCAACATTTGTTGTGTTCATTCTCACAATGTTGTGTTCCTTCTCAACATTTGTTGTGTTCTTTCTGACAATGTTGCGTTCTTTCTCAACATTTGTTGTGTTCATTTTCACAATGTTGTGTTCCTTCTCAACATTTGTTGTGTACCTTCTCACAATGTTGAGTTCTTTCTCAACATTTGTTGTGTTCCTTCTCACAATTTGTTGTGTTCCTTCGCACAATTTGCTGTGTTCCTTCTCACAATGTTGTGTTCTTACTCAACATTTGTTGTGTTCCTTCTCACAATGTTGTGTTTGTTGTGTTCTTTCTCAACATGTGTTGTGTTATTTCTCAACATTTGGTGTGTTCCTTCTCAACATTTGTTGTGTTCCTTCTCACAATGTTGTATTCTTTCTCAACATTTGTAGTGTTATTTCTCAACATTGTTTGTGCTCTATCTCACAATGTTGTGTTCTTTCTCAACATTTGTGTTCTTATATACAATTTGTTGTGTTCTTTCTCAACATTTGTTGTGTTCCTTCTCACAATGTTGTGTTCTTTCTCACAATTTGCTGTGTTACTTCTTAACATTTGTTGTGTTCTTTCCCACAATTTGTTGTGTTGTTTCTCAACAATTGTTGTGTTCTTTCTCAACATTTGTTGTGTTCCTTCTCAACATTGGTTGTGTTCCTTCATCAACATTTGTTGTGTTTTTTCTCAACATTTGTTCCTTCTCGCAATTTGTTATGTTCCTTCTCACAATGTGTTGTTCTTTCTCAACATTTGTTGTGTTCCTTCTCACAATGTTGTGTTCTTTCTCAACAATTGTTGTGTTCCTTCTCAACCGGACGAAGTATGTGTGCGTACTCTGCGACCAGACGAAGTTGTGTAGGTACCCTTTGACCGGACGAAGTATGTGTAGGTACCCTTTGACCGGACGAAGTATGTGTGGGTACTCTGCGACCAGACGAAGTATGTGTGGGTACCCTTCGACCTGACGAAGTATGTGTAGGTACCCTTTGACCGGACGAAGTATGTGTGGGTACTCTGCGACCAGACGAAGTATGTGTGGGTACCCGTCGAGCTTACGCCCCAAGTGTGTGTACCCTTCGAGCTGGCGAAGTAGTTATGCGTACCCTTCCAGCTGACGAAGTATGTCTTGGTACCATTCGAGCTGACGAAGTATGTGTGAGTACTAACTGAGCTGACACACCATGTGTGGGTACCTTTAGACCTGACGCAACATGTGGGAGTGTTGGTACCGTTATCCTTTACGCACCATGTGTGGGTACCCTTTGAGCAGACGCACCATGTTTTTGTACTCTTCGACCTGACGCATCATATGTGTGTACCCTTAGAGCTGACGCACCATGTGTTGGTACCTTTATAGCTGACGCACCATGTTTGGTACCCTTCAATGAAAATGAGGACGGTTAAAAAAACATTTTTTTACTAAAACATCACTTTTGAACAATGTGTTTCTGTGATTGATACTATTAAGTGCTGCAGTTCCTTTTATAAATTTGGATTTTTATCTTTTGACGCAATTACACATTCTCAAAAGACACATTAAAATAAAAATCACCCATTTAAATATAAAATTGTTTTTGTTTTGTTCATTATATTATTGCTTGAAAGTGATGAACAAGCTTAGAATAAATGTGTTCTAATATATTGAGCAATAAAGTGATAATCTTTCATAGAAATATGTTAAGCACACTTTTTGACTATGGTTTTGTTATTCATGCCTAGGTTTATAATCTGAAACAAACTTAGGAGCAATAATTTATTACTGCACTAGGACACTTGCTAAATGTTATACATGTTGTAGAAAACACTGCTCAGTTTCCTAGATGCAACAGATGTGTGCAATAATGCAGTAGGACACTCAAAACAGAGTAAATACTGAATGCGGATGTATTTAATACTCTAGATAGAGCAAGTATGTGTTATAATATAGTGTGGCTCATACTATGTCTTATGGTGAATCTAACAGTGCACAATATCATAGAGATAGCATGTGTGTAATTTACTAATGGATATATACTAAATCAGCAACTGTTAAATAGTTTAGATAGAACAGTGTAACACTTGATAAGTTGTACCTGCTTTATCTGTCGATGTTCATTACCCTAAATACAGCAGGTTTGTGTAAATTCTGCAGGCCTACTTTTAACTGGAATGATCAGTTACCACAATACCACATTTACTCATAACCTTATATTTGCTTTTTGCTTTATTGCACTTTCATTCTTTTTTACTTTTTACAGTCGTTAACCAAACAGTTAATTGGTAACTAAAGTTAGTACCAGTCTAAGGGTTGTAGCATCCATCAGAACGAATACTAAACTTTGAATTATTTACTTGCAGAAAATATGAAGCAATTACATTCAAAACAAATTAGACACAATCCCTTCAAAAGTGTGAATACATGGGTGTCGATGCCTTACAGTAATAAAAATGTCTATCCTACTATTAAGTAGAATGATCACAGTCACCACAATACCACATTTACTCATAACAATATATTTGTTTTTGCTTTATTGAATAGGTTGTAAATTTCCATCTTTTCAGTTTTCATGCACGTTAACCAAACACTTAATTGATAAATAAAGTCGGTACCAGTCTAAGGGTTTTAGCATCCATCAGAAAAAAATACTAAACTTTGAATTATTTACTTGCAGAAAATATGAAAGGTTACATTACAAAAAAATTAGACACAAGGTTTTCAAAAGTTTTCTAAAGTAATACAAATGTCTATCCTACTTTTAACTAGAATGACAGTCACTACAATACCACATTTATCATAACACAAATTATGCACAAGTCCATCAAAAGTGGGAGGAATGGGTGTCGTCTGTCATCATTGTTCTAAAGTATGAAAAAAAATTAATATATATGTTAACTAACCCAGCTTAGACATTTGTTGCTGAGCAAGGTTAGTGGAAGGTTAACATAAAAAAAAGTAATTTCTTTACGGGTAAGGTAAAATTGCATTTTCTCTTTAATGTCATCAATAATTAAACACTGCTTTTAATTTTATCCAGTAAAAGAGACTAGCAAATCAGTCAGCATTTTTTTACATTGAAATTTAACAAGTTCTAGGTGCTTGATTGTGATAGTGCTCTCTAGGCCTCCTTAATTTTAAAAGTGCTCATTATCCTACATAGAGAGGGTGTTTACTCAAATAGTGTTCAATATCCTAGATAGAGCAGGTGTGTTTATACGCACCATTGCACAGGATAAAAAAAAACTGATGTTCATGGTGCAGTTATAGTCAAACGTTTGGGAAACAGTCAAAGCTGGCTGTTTGGTAAACAATCAGAGTCTGAGGTTTGGGGAGAATCATCCTGAGGTTCTGAGAAGGAGTCGGGGTAGACAGTTCAGCTAGGAGTCAGGTCTTGAGGTTAAGGTATGGAGCAGAACCTCAAGCTCAATATCCTAGAGAGAGCAGGTGTTTTTAGCTGCAGCATTGCCCGGGATAAAAAAAAACGATGTTGGGGAAGGAGTCAGAGTTTGGGGGGAAAAACAGTCAAAGCTGGATGTTCCGGAAAGAGTCAGAGCTTGCAGTACGTTAAAGAGTCAGTCTGAGGTTTAAGAAGGAGTCAGAGCCGACTCTTCAGGAAGTAGTCAGGTCCTAATGGTTCGGGTAGGAGTCAGAGCCGGAGATTCTGGGAAGGATTCAGAGGCTGATGTTCAGGAAGGAGTCAGGGCCTGAAGTTCAACGCTAATGGTATATTACGGAGTCTGAGTAGAATGGTAGGGGCAGGGTTCCCATTGTTAGCACTAATATTTATATTCATATAAAATAGCGTCTCGATCGGTGAATTTATAGAAAAAATAATTCTTCCCCATTGATAGCATTAACATTTATTATATACATATAAAATATTTAATCGGTGATCGGCCTATGTCATTTCATCTAATATACACAAACATGAAAGAAGTAAATAGACCCCATTATCACCATTAACATTAATAATGAAGACGAATATGGTACTTTAAATAGAAATGTTACATTTTGTCTCCAGGGAATGGAGAAGTTGTGCAGAGTTTAGGGGAGGCCGATATAGTGTAGCCAGGGTGAATTGGCAACCAGGTACGTGACATCTTTTGACCCTGTCAAATGTAGAAGGAGGTGAACCTGACGATGGCAACACAGACGAGACAGCTTTGATTGAGGGCAACGGTGTAGTGTCCAATGGGGTGAAGGAGGGCGACTGGAGAAGAGTGATCCCCGTGCAACGCCGATAGGTACGTATATAGTATGCGCACCGGGGCGGGGATAGGTACATATATAGTATGTGCACCGAGGCGGTGATAGTACCTATATAGCACGCGCACCGGGGCGGCGATAGGTACGTATTTAGCATGCGCACAGAACCTGCGATAGGTACGTATATAGTATGTGCACCAGGGCGGCAATAGGTACGTATATAGTATGCACACGGGGGCGGCAAGTGGTACGTATATATTATGCGAACCGGGGCGGCGATAGGTACGAATATAGCATGCGCACCGGGGTGGCGATATGCACGTATTTAGAATACGCACCGGGGTGAAGATAGGTATGTATTGAGGATTCGCACCAGAGTGGCGATAGATACGTATATAGTATGCACAATGGGGCGGCGATAGGTACATATATAGTATGCGCACCAGAGCGGCGATAGGTACGTATATAGTATGCGCACTGGGGCGGCAATAGCTATGTATATAGTATGCGCACCAGGGCGGCAATAGGAACAGATATCGTATGCGCACCGGGTCGGAATAAGTACCTATATAGAAGGCGCATATAGAGGCAGTACTTTTTATAGAAATATGTCATACTTTTGCCCTGGTCTACGGAGGAGGAATGGTGGGGAAGTGACAGCTTTCGCAAAAGGCAAAGGGAGAAAGTAGCGGTGAAATGGGGCGACCAGGGAAGAGAAAGATAGAAAGATTAAGAGACGGCTATAGAGAGAGGAAGAGAAATAGAAGTTTGAATATAAAGATGTTACACAAGCGATTTTTCTACAATTATGTGTTTTATGACCCCGAGCGACGCCGGGTAGCCCCGCTAGTAAAATATAAATGACAAAATAGCAAACAGAATTTAAATGCCTATTTAGTTCACATCGAAATTAAGCAACATTGAACCTGGTCAATACTTAGATGGGTGACCATATGCAAATACCAGGTAAGTCTTGGAATTGAAGTGGTTGCAAAGTTACTTTGTGTACGACTACCCTCTGGCTGGGATCAGAGTGTGGTAAAATAAAATAAATAAACTAAACTAATTCAATATCTAAAGTAGCAACGAATAACAAAAAATAAATGGAAAATAAATTATTCTAATCACGCACGTGCTAAAATAAGTTCACCTCTTAATGTTATAGACTTACAAAAGGGATGAGCCATACCCAAACCAAACCAAACGAAGTCTTTGTTTGAAAGAAGCTCAGCTATTGGATAAGGAAAACATTAATCATGAAAAAGAAATAACAACGAATTTTATTGGTCAGTTAACAAGAATAAACAATCAATAACAAAAATCCCTGAACTTAGCCCAACGATTCCTTTCGGGAATGAAACGTCTCTATGTAGCTTAAATGCCATAAATATATTTTCATACTATATATATATATATATATATATATATATATATATATATATATATATATGTAATTAGAGAAGATTAAGACAACGTCGGTACCGTCGGTTTCAAATCCAAACAAAGGGGACCTATTGTTGGCCTTCTATGTCAGACTCTCTGCAGCCTCTCTTTATGTCTGTCTACTCGGAAAATGGCGTCTCGCATGCTGCGTGACTTCGTTCACGATCTATTAATCTTAAATTCTATTTATTCTTTCCTTCCCTCTCCCCCTTTCCCTTTTTCTTTATTTACTTTAGGTCGTGTAGTCTCTTAACGCTATATTCTTATTTTCTTGCGTCAGTGAGATTTAAAATTTAAAATCAAATAAACAAGGAAGCCACTGAAATAGCCACAAAGTTAGGCCTTGAATACCGAGCTAATCATCTGGTGAAGAGAAATAGATTTGTCACTTTAAATGCCAATAAAGTGAATTTCTTAAACAGACCAACTTGCAGACTTATAAACCCAGCAAAAAGTGAAATTAGAATGGCCCGTAAGACAATAACTAGAAAAATAGTCAATACAATGAAACGAAAAACGAACCTAAATCTCTGGGGAACAGATATTCAGTGGTTAACTGGTTCAATTAAATGCCAGAAGCACACAAATGCAAATTTTCACAACTTGATATAGTAGACTTATACTCCAATATTACTAAAAAAAAAACCACTAAACAAAGCATTAAATTTTGAATACTTTTACACAGATATTAGCGAACTAGAAAAAGAGACAATAATTTACGCAAGACAAACTCTTCTATTCTTTGAAGCCAAAGCCTGGGTTAAAAGAAATAGCACCCTGACGACCCATTTGATGTAGCTATGAAGGCATACGACCGTCCAGATGTCTGCAACTTAGTCGAGACACTTAAAATCAAATTATCCCACCATTTCTTCGGTCTATACAGAGATGACAGTTTGTGCCTTTCACGCGAATGCAACAGAAACACTTTAGACAAGGATTTTCTAGACACCACTCTAGACCTAGAGATATTTTTAAGATTCTAACTATCCCTTTAAGTGCAATTGTTTGTATTTCGTTTGCACTCGGTTCACCGGGTATATTCGCCAGATAGCTTTGAAATTATTTTTCATTAGTCCTGTTGCTCCTATAATTACTGGTATGATGGAGATATTCCTAAGATTCCAGTTTCTTTTCATGTCGTACATACGACGTTGGTATCTCGTATTTTTCCCCTTTCCCCTTAATCCTGCATCATTAGGACACTGACTTCAGGAGTTGCTATCGTCATCTGCCCACAAACAAAATCAACCCCATAAATACAAAAATAAAGGATCTTGCCACGCCCACAATTTTCAAGAATATAATCACCAAAATCAGTATAAAAATTTCAAACCTTTTAACTGATTTTAATTATGCTAATTTTATCTAATTTTAATTAGGTGGGAGTTCTTTGTGAAAATTCAGGTACTTCTGATTTTTGTGACATTTTAACAATAGTTATTAGACATGAATTAATTCCCACATTTCAGTTTAAAAGGATTTTGAATGTATAATATGGGCACAATCTCCCATTTTAGAATTCAACTATATCATGGCATTTGATCTATTATGTCTTCATTTTAATCTTGTGAGAGGACATAAAAGTAGTGCAAACCTGTTCTGTTCAGGGAATTCATTTTACCCGTACTCAAACTAGTATTCTTCTAATATCTCTATAAAGTTAGGTGGGTGCATATCTTTATATATTTTTATGTACAGGTTTAACTCCAAAACTTATTAACCGATTATTATGGGGTTTGGCACAGCTTCTATGCATAAGAGGTTATAAGCAGGTTATATTTAGTTTTACGTAAAGAGACTGGAAGACCTTTGTAAAAATTCAAATAATTCGATTTTTCTGAAATCGTTTAGACATCAACTATTAATTAATTATTGATATAAATTATATTATAAATATTCCCAAAATTTCAGTTTCTTTGGGGTATTTTAAAGAGTTTAAGGGAAAAATATAGCCACTCCTCCCATTTTAAAATTGAATTTGATCCACTATTTAAGTAAGATTCCTTGAATTTTAATTTGTTATTAAGATCTCTTAAGCATTTTTCGTTGCCCGTTCATTGGACGTTTCTGTATGCGGACGACGACATGCTGCTTTCCGAGAACAAACTTTGTGACTGTAAGTGTATTCTTGGAACGACTGGTTCGCGTAACACAGCTTGTGATTGAACATCAGGAAGACTAGATACTTGACTCTCAATAAAGATGAGCGATAGATGGTCAGAATCTTCCATTTGGGAGTGTATGAGTGCCAAAGGAGTTGGACGACTTGCTTTCATCGAAGGAAAAATGGAGGAAAAAATGTTATCAAGTCTAACAAGTGTTGGCAGACGTGGAGTTTTCCAGCAAGATAACGACCCTAAGCACACGTCTCGGGCTCCGAAGACGTTCTTAGACAGTAAACGGGTGAATACCTTACCATGGCCGAGTATGTCACCTGATTTGAACCCAATAGAGCATTTGTGGGAGCATCTGAAACGGAAAATTGAAGAGAAAAATCCGAGAAATAATAACGAACTGAAGGAGGTCATCAAGTGTTAATGGAACGCAATTCCGGCGGACACATGTCATAAACTAGTCGAATCAATGCCTAGGAGGTTGTCTGCTGTTATTGATAACATTGGAGGCCATACAAAGTATTAAAAATAAGATTATTTGTTTTAAATGATCATGTGTACTCACTTTTTGTTACTTGTTCCAAATGTTTTTGTTCAATGTTTTTGCATTGAAAAGATATTTGTTCCTTCATAGTTTATAAAGCTATTAAACCACTACGTCGCTATGTTCACATCGATTTTCATTTAAATCATACGAAAAATTAAAGTTCTATGAAGTAAAAAGTAAAAAATTCGTTGGGTGTACTCACTTATTGTAGATACTGTATATATAATGAACGATCCTGAAAGCATCTTAGAAAATTTAGGTAATTCTTTTTCTTTTGTGTAAATCATATGATTCTGATGTTGGCATTAGTTTTCCCGATGTTTTACTAGTTAGAAATCTTTCTGGAAAGACATCGGGTACTTACGGGAAAGACCACGAGAAGGTTGCCAACATCCCTAAGTGAAAGTGGTACTGTGGAACCGACTGGATTCGAACTTCGAACACCCAGCGATTTAGGTAATTGAAAATAGACAAACAAATGCATTTGGAGACCACATTTTGTAGATGGAATATTTTATTAAAAATCATTTAAATGTTTATTTTTTATTTACTTTTTTCTTATTAATTTCGAATGATAAAACATTCTTCTTCTGAGAAAGAGTTAGCAATACTTTAGTTTTTTCTGTGATGGTAGCTTATCTCCTCGATGTCGCAGGGTGATTAGAATGACGACGTTCTTTTTATTAATTTGAACTTATAGAGCGTCGCCGCTTATGTGGTAATAAAATGAACATTTTTAATTACTTAAATTTCTTAAGATGCTTTCAAGAACTTTCATTTTAATTTATTACCACATAAGCGGCTACGCGCTATAAGTTCAAAAAATGAAACAAAGTCAAGCGATGGAAATATCGTAGCATTGCGTTTGTTGCATACAGGATGCCCCCAAAGAATAACCCCTATAAAATTACTCCCATGGACTCGTTAAAAAAATCCACAACCCGTTCTTCAAATCCAACCATATTTGTTACAAGTAAGCTTTATTTTATATCTAACTTGTCCACCAAGTCTCAGTCACGGATGTCCTATTGTTTGGTTTATTTTCCCTAATTAGCTCCAAATGTGAACCTCTGTGTTGCAAGCGCACCTGGATGTGACATGCAAAATTGTCAATAACTTTAACACACACTCCTCTCTTGCCCCATCCTGTTGAAACCGCAGTTCCACCCTCACAACACTACTTCCTCCATATTTGCCCTAAAACTTCTTAACGGTATCTAGGCAGCGCTCACTATTACTCACCGTTTATCCTCATCTTCAAACCAGTAATAAAAATAAATACAAACCCATATTTTAATATTGCAACTTGATGGAGTGCAGTGTCTTTTGTAAAATATCATCTGATGAGGCTACAAATCTCCGCAATTCAAATGACTCATTAGAATGGTTGCGGGGTCACTTTAGTAATCTCCTCACCAGTAGGAGGTGTTATTCTGAATGAACACATTTGGAACATGAAATTGAACGATAATAAAACAAGGACTGTTGGACATTTAAGACCGAAACTTGGTGGGCAAGTCAGACATAGGCTGAAGTTCATTTGTACTAAATATGGTTGGATTGTAGGAAGGATTGTGAATTTTATTAACAATTCATGATATGAATGGATTTTTTTTTAGGGGGTCTGATAAAAACTTTTACGTTAGTAAGAATCAGCGAGGGGAGAGACGTACGTCAAAGTTTGTTTTTAATTTTTTTCTCGCTTTTAGTGATATAACACCTTGAACAAAGATTCAAATGAATACTATTGGATTACATAGTCCCACTATGAATTACCGATTAGAACGTTTATTAGATCTAGTATCATATCTAATCATTAGAGATTTTTTCAAAACATTTTTTCCTGATTAAGTATTATACATATACTAAAAGATAGAAAAGTTTATTCATAAGTTCTCGGGAAAAAATAACAATTCTGATAGCGAAACGATAAACTCGCTGCTAACGTATTTTTTTTAATGTATTCTTGCGTAATATGTTCTATTTATGTGGACACTTTCATGTGGGTGTGAGAACTTAAGATGGCGGATAAAACGAACATAGGCTTTAACGAGATTATTTTTTTAGTATTTTTCTGGGTTTTCTTAACATTTTTCTCAATGAACTATTGTTAGTAGCCGTTTTTTTTAAAGAAAACTCAATACGTACGTGCGTACTAAAAGCGTTTGACCGCTTTTTAATTTCAGCTGGTAAATATGAATGGTTTCATATAATGCACACTTCCTAAAAAGCAACCAAGCGTTATACGTACGTCTCTCCATTTACGCCTATGTATATACGCACAAACACAAACACTTATATATATATATATATATATATATATATATATATATATATATGTATAGTGTGGTGGAGTTGATATCCACAGGTCTGTGTGATGCGTCTAGTGCTACAGCGGAGCGTACTTGTAGTTGCATGGGCTTCCTACTCATGCTATTCGCTTAGCCGCCAGATAGCCCACTAGTTGTGCGAAAAGGGAGCCGAGTGAGTAAGTCTCCCCTGCTGGTATATAGCCTATCCCCAGACAAGACTCTAGTCTGACCTCCTCGTGGTACACTATGGTAACTGGGTGCTTTGCGGCCCCAGGCTAATAGACTAGAGATCTCGGAGTAGGTTAGAACCCCAGAGGTGCAGTGTGCAGGGCCTGCTGGCATGCAGATATGTCCCGGCGCTCACCAATCTAACCCCCTGCCACTGGGTAGTGGTCTGTCTCAACCTCTCTCTCTCTCTCTCTCTTTCTCTCTCTGTATATGTACATGTGTGTATATATGTATATGTATATGGCGCTAGATCAGGGAAATTTCCAGTTTGGTATCTGGGGGCGCGTTTAACCCACTAGGAGAGATGCCCCCTAAGCCTTTGTTAAGGCAGGTGTCTAGGAGATGGAAAACTCTGATGTATAACCTGAGGGTTGTTGCTTACTTTTTCTGTGGCACTCATTTGCACCGATCTTGTGCAATCAACAATTCCAAAAAGTGTGGATGGTCCTACACAAGCCTTCACCACTCAAATCAAATCATTCGTGTGGGTTTTCTAGCAGCTTTTCTAAAATCGACATGAGTATTTCTGGGTCCACTGGCGAGAGAGTAAAGGCGACGGGGACAGGCAAAGGATATTGCTGGAAGTCTCTAGCTGGCGCTCTACACAGTGGCGGCTGGTGGGTGATGGCCGTTTGGCACAAACCTTTGGGCAATTGTGCCGTTCGTGTCCTCCACCAGTGACAAAGCAGGCCTATCTAGGATCAGCACTGCTTTCCCTATTTCAGGGAGGGGGCGATAAAAGGAGCCCTAAACATTGCATGCCCTTCTTTGACTTGTCAGCCTACTGCAGCTGTCTAGTTATCCAATACAGCAGTCAGAAAACAAAGAAATTTATGAAGCTAAACATTGGATCTTGGAATGTACGCACATTGCAGGATAGTGATGCGTCACTAGAAAGGAAAACGGCCCTCGTATCAATGGAATTAAGGAAACATGATGTAGATATTGCTGCCCTTAGTGAGACGCGTCTGCCTGGTCACTCACAGTTGTGTGAGGTAAAAGGTGGATACACGTTTTTCTGGGCTGGTAAACCAGAAAACGAACCACGTCAATCTGGCGTAGGGTTTGCAGTGAAGACGGAAATTGCTAGATCACTTCCAACACTCCCAGTAAGTCATTCAGATCGTATTATGACCCTAAGACTTCCACTAAAAAACAACACATTCGCAACACTTATCAGCTGTTATGCCCCTACTATGAATAGTTCAGATCAATGCAAAGCTGATCTTTACAATGATTTGCGTAGCTTAATCTCAAAAATTCAGCATAAGGATAAGGTTGCTTTGATGGGAGACTTCAATGCTCGAGTGGGGCTCAACTTTCAAACATGGGCTGGTGTTCTGGGTCACCATGGTGTTGGAAAAATGAATTCAAATGGATTGCGACTCCTGACGTTATGCAAAGAATTTAACTTCAGTGTGACAAACACGTACTTCCAACAAAAGCATTGTCGAAAAACATCATGGATGCACCCCCGATCAAAAGATTGGCATCTCATTGACTACATAATTACCAGAAAGCGCGACCTCAGAGATTTTAAGATAACACGCTCTTTCCATAGTAGCTGTTGTTTATCAGATCATGCGCTTATAGTCGGCAAGACCATCTTCCATTTAGACAAGAGGAGAGTGAAAAAGTCTTCTGTTCCAAAACGCCTAAATGTTCTGCCTCTAAAACAGGCAGATACACAAAATGAGCTGAAGGAAAAAGTTACGGTCGCTATAGCTTCTGTAGAGGTAAATAGTGACGTTTCAAGTTCTTGGGATTCATTGCGCAATGCTGTTTATGACTCGTCTGCTGAGGTTTTGGGCTTCCCTTTGCGGAAACATCAAGACTGGTTTGATGAAAACAACACTGAAGTGCAGAAGCTTATCGACCAAATGCATGTTTGCCACAAAACATGGCTCGAGGACAAAAATTCCACAGTGAAAAAGAAGGCGTATAGAGCTCACAAAGCACAAGTTCAGAAGGCACTTAGGGCATTGAAAGAGGCTTGGTGGTCATCCAAGGCTGCGGAACTTCAGGACGCAGCCGACAGGAAGGATTCTAAGTCATTTTACTCTGGCCTGAAAGAGGTTTTTGGTCCTCAAATGAATGGTTCTGCCCCAGTTTTTGCTGAGGATGGAGAAACACTGCTAACTGACAAATCTGCTATCCTTAAGCGCTGGAAGCAGCACTTTGAAACTGTCCTTAACTCTGCATCGGTGACTGACGAAAACATCATTTCCTCTCTTCCGCAGCATCCCGAAATTCCGGAACTGTCTTTTCCACCTACAGTTCAGGAAGTATCTCAAGCTAAAAAACAGCTATCGTCAGGGGCACCGGGCAGAGATTGCATCCCCATTGAGGTGTACAAACATGGCGGAAGAGCACTCGAGGAAAAACTGACCATCTTGTTTGTGGAGATATGGAAGGTTGGTGGAGTCCCACAGGACTTTAAGGATAGTAATGTCAAGCATCTTTATAAGAGCAAGGGAAGCAGGAATTCTTGCGATAATCATCGCGGGATATCTCTGCTTTCTGTTGCAGGTAAAATTCTTGCAAGGTTGATTCTGAACAGGATCATCAGACATCTTATTGATGAGATTTACCCAGAGTCCCAATGTGGTTTTCGCTCTGGTCGAGGTACAATCGACATGGTATTTGCCCTTCGTCAAGTTGCTGAAAAAGTTCGTGAAAAAAATCGGGAACTGTACATGGTTTTTATTGATTTGACAAAAGCATTCGATACGGTCAGTCGCGTAGCACTTTGGAAAGTTCTTCATAAGCTTGGAATCCCTAACAACATGCTTGATGTCATAATCTCCTTTCATGAAGGGATGAAAGCACAGGTCGTTTCCAATGGGGAAACCTCAGAGCCTTTTGAAGTTACCAACGGTACGAAACAGGGTTGTGTGATGGCACCTGTGCTGTTTGCATTGTTCTTCTCGGTGATGCTTCGGCACGCATTCGCTGATGAAAGCACAGGTGTTAAGTTCCAATTCCGAACCACAGGTGGGCTCTTTAACCATCAGCGTTTTAAAGCCAAAACCTTGGTTCGAGAAGCCATCATTCGGGACCTTCTCTTTGCAGATGATGCTGCCCTGGTCGCGACTTCTTTTGAAGAAGCTCAGAATCTTTTGACAAAATTTTCAGGTGCATGTAGGGCTTTTGGTTTAACAATCAGTTTAAAGAAGACTGAGGTGGTCCATCAACCATGCCCTACCCCTAAACAAGTTCAAGGAGTGAAACAAAATCAGCCTGTCCATGAATTTCCATTAGAAAAACTCAAAGTGGATGGCAGACCAATGAACTATGTCAAAAACTTTACCTACCTAGGTAGCAAAGTTGATTCTGCTGCTTCACTTGATGATGAAATCATAAACCGAATTGCAAAAGCGGCAAATGCCTTCGGAAAGCTGAAACATCGTCTTTGGAGTAGCAGGGGCATTAAGTTGAAGACAAAAATCAATGTGTATAGGGCTGTAATATTGACAGGTCTTCTCTATGGATGTGAGGCGTGGACGCCTTACCGGCATCACATTCGCCAATTGGATGTGTTCCACAGGAGCTGCCTTAGGACCATATGTGGACTTAGTTTGAAGGACAAAGTCGCTAACATCGATCTTTACAACAGATGCCATATTGGTGGAATTGAAGGTTTCCTGTTGCAGTCTCAATTGCGATGGGCTGGTCATGTAGCAAGAATGGACGAAGGGAGGATACCTAAAGCACTGATGTACAGTCAGTTAGCTTGTGGTAACAGGAATGTTGGTCGGCCCTTGCTGAGGTACAAGGATAAATTGAAAGATGCGCTGACGGCAATTGGAGTACCCCCCCAAAACTTTGAAGACTGTACAAAAGACAGGAAGACATGGCGAGCAGCTTGTTGCATTGGACTGGAGAGATTCAACGAGACCTGTGTGGATAATATGAGAACTGCCAGAGTTAGGCGAAAAGCTAGAGAGAGTGCTCCACACCTGGCATCCGATTACTCACACTCTTGCACTGTCTGCGGCTTTCCTTGCAGGTCTCTTGCCGGACTCAGGTGTCATGAACGATCTAAACACAAATGAAAGTTGTTAAAACCTCATACGTCGCAATCGACGGGAGAGTCCATCATATATATATATATAACTGATATATGTATATATATATATATAACTGATATATGCATATATATATTATTATTTCATGTATCCACATAAAATGTTATTAGAGGATATAAGTTTTTTAAGTGTCAATTTTCAGTATTTACTTCAACAGTGCTCGATACATTAGTAGAGCTAGGTAGTAAGTCATGAAAATATATTTATGGCAATTAAGCTACACAAAGGTTTTCGCGTTTCATCCCCATTTTAGCCTGACGATTCCCCTTGGAAGCCTCTGTGTAGCTTAATTGCCATAAATATATTTTCATGACTTACTATATATATATATATATATATATATATATATATATATAGTACATGTATTGTATTAGTTTCTGTAGATGTAAATCCGTTGACACTCCAGTGTTTATAAAAAGTGCTCAATAACAAGTAGAGCTGTTTATAAGTATAAATTTTTATTAATACAATCATTATTGGTTACATATGTGCATACATGTTTCGGTTGCACTCTTCACAGATTATAAAGATAAATGAAGGAAGAGAGATACAGATGTACGGATGACAAATCTATTTCATCTTCGATTGTTCAATGCAAGGTGTACTCGGTAAAATCATGTTTATTTTTCTTTCCTTAAGCCAGGTTTTTCAAAGATTAAAATCTTATCATCAGAGGAATTACATAGATGGATAAGTTGGCAGCGGAATAGCCAAAATTCAAAATTTGAAGAATTTAAGAAACAATATAAAGTAACGGAAACCGATTAACAAAATAACTTGTACATCTCAAAATACGGAAGCCACAACTTTGTATGTTGATGTTTGCGTCTTTGGACGGCTTTCACTTGCTGCTGTCCACTAAGCTGACTGCAGATTTGGCTCCGAAGTAAACTGGTTGATCTATGTTTCATCTATTGACACATATTGCCGAAAAAAAACTCCTTTTTATTGTATGAAATAGTTGCAAAAAATACTCTGAATCGTCGACGCGTTTTGTTTTTTATCGACTGTTAGCAAACGCAGCACCCACTTTTAATACCGATTTCTCATTGATAAATGTTCATTCAAAATGGTGAATACGCTACTTTCTCATATCTTCAACTCTTCTGTTATCTCATGCAACTTCAATTTTCGATCGGCCAAAGCAAATTTGTCGACATTTTTATTTTTCAGCATCATTTGCGTCTGTACGATCATGTTTAAAGTCAGCGTACAATCTCTGAACCATTGTTGTCGACGGAGCATAACACTTATCAAGCAGTTGCTTTGCTTGAGCAGTATTTTTCTTTACTATTAAATATCTATATATATATATATATAATATAGTCATCCATAGACGGCTGTTTCGTTGTTTACGACTCATCAGTGTAGCTAGACGTAGCAAGTGTATTTACACCAAGATTCTAAACCCGAACGGACAGTTTCATCCAAATTTCCCCAGTGGCCAATTACCTAACCCATTTCGCTTACAAACTCGCCACTGATGGTAGATGATATTATAGCGCCATATATGTTTACACATTTTTTATCTTTAGCGTTATATATTTTTTACGACGCTACCAGTAATCGAAAGAAATCTATTTTTACTGAAGATCATTTTTTAACACTAAGTGCAAACCGTTATTTTCTATATAAACTGTATCTCGGTTGGTAACAATGATGGATGATTAAGATTTTCATGGTAAAAAACATCAAATATTTGTTATATAAAAATATGGCAATTAATAGTTTCTCTATATCCTATCACAAATATTTTTCATGGTGAGAGAGAGAGAGAGAGAGAGAGAGAGAGATCGGATTGATTAGTTTAATTATTGAAAGGATTTGAAGTGAGATTACCAGTTGCAGTTGAAACGTTGGTGAGGAAACATGCAATAATATAAGGTCCTGTAATCTAGGAGTTGTCGCCGCCTCATACCACCCCCCTCGCAAAAATAGTAAAATGCAACCCTCAACTTATGCAACAAGGATAGTTGAATAAAAGAAAATACATTTTAAGTGAAAACGTTGTCGTCATCGTTTTTCTTCGTGCATGTACCAGCCCACCCGAGAGAAATTTTCCGGGGGACATCGTCACCCCTGACCGAGGAGAAATTTGGCTGTGCTTTTTTTGTTGTTCGACCGGAAGTGACACAGTTCGCTACATTTCGCAAGTATATTGACCGAGTGCGTCCTTCATTTGACAAGCAGGCAGATTCTTATCTGCCCCACAACCACACCTAGAGACGGCCACGATTCCAAAACGACCAAAAGAGACGAATATATAAATAAGCGAAATAAGAGCGAAATAAAAATACATTTCCTCATTCACCTCCTTCCCTTCGTTCTTATGTAATGCCTTTTCCATATCATCTTTCGCGCCGAATTAAGACGGAAGAGGGGGGATAAGTGTTTAAATAGAAACAAGCGTTCAGTTGTAAATTGATTCTTAAAAATCTAACATCCTTCTGTTATGCAAATCTACACACAACGGTATTAATTCTCAAAGATAGGCGTCTATTTTTCATTACGTCAAGACATTCCTCTGTTCACTTCAACAAGAAAAGACAATTATCGAATAAGAACCTGTTTAATAGTCAGACCACTATTTTCTTGTCCCTCCCCCTTACGAGGAAGACAAAGTTATTTACAAGGTTTGTTTTGAATGTGTGGAAAATACAGCTTCTCAAAACGAGACACTCTGAACAGGGACAAAACCGAAAATTTTCTGAATCTAAAATAATTTATTTGATCAAGGACAGAACATGTACTACACTTTGATCCTGTCCCGAATGCTGGACATGAGTTTAAATAGAGCCTTATACGCTTTAGTCTCATGATTTGAGCCTAATAGCGCAGTGACGGACATCCAACATGAGCATGTTTTAGATGTCCATCTCTCCCTCCCCGTGGTAGGGGCGCTAGCAACGTGGCAGTGTTAGAGCTATGCCGTTGGAACTCTGGTTCTTGGCGGACAGGTTTGGCACAATGCGATATTACAGCTATAACTCGACCAACAGCATGAGTCAGTATCATGATCCGTCGCCCTCTGGTCGTCTCTGCCCATGCATGTGGGAAGCAAAGGCATGGAGTGGTTAACGTTGTTTCTGCGCCATTCATTTGTGTGTTCTGTGCCAAACCTTATCCGACTCCGCATGCAATCACTGAGTCTTGCTATCCCTGGTGTCGAGGGGAAAAAAACCAATAACCCTTCAAATTAACGAATAACTGCGACTAACGAGAAGGACTTCGTGCAGACCAGGAGCGATCTTCTTGACTTCTATTCAGAAGTTCCGCTCACTTAAAAACAACAGTGGAAGATTTTACTGATGACTGTGTACCAACTCGCAATTTTACAGTTTAATCTTAAGAACATCGTAAACCCTTTAATACAATGGATTTCTTTTTTCCAGTTTTCCTTGAACGAAATGGGGTAAAAATTTTGCAGTTCTTTCACCAGAATTCATGAACACTTGTACCAAAAAGGCAATTTTCCAGCTATCAGGGAAGCAAGATTCGACCAGGGATTTGTTATAGAGTTAGGAAAGGACATGGATCAACTCAGCAGAGCATTTTTTATAACTATAGCAAGGATCAGATAAGGCCCACATTCTTCAGAGGTGTGAAGATTTTTATGAGATAACATTGATGATAAGATTATCAAGTGTGGCTTCTCTCCGTAATTAGAAATTAGGGAAAGAGCAGTATGTGGAGTCCAAGGTGGAGTTTAAAGCGAACTGCTGGAAAAGAAGTTCAGTTTTATCCATTGCTGTACAAGCGACATAATGGTGGTTGGATAGTGGGGTAATTGTTGATTGCCCATTATTCCCTACACTATTATAGATTTTGCAGAAATTTCTGAAACTCAAGACATTTGTTATAGAGTTTGGAGAGGACAGGGGCTAGCTCAGCAGATCATTTTTATTACTATATCTTATCTTTTCACTTCTACTGATTGGTCATAACGACTTTATTAATAGTCACGAAGTCTCCATATAGTGACGGAATAGGTTGGATCACCACAACAAAAGTCTTTCAATATTGAGACTGTCTTTTAATTTTTCGGAAATTAAAAGATCCTACTCCGACTCCTAGTATTCTTACGAGTCCGACTCCGACTCCGACTCATTCCAAAACCTCCCTCCGACCCTGACCACAACTCTGGAAGATATTTTGTACCATATTTCAACCCTGAACTCTTCAGTCACCGATGCGTTCTTATTTTATCTAAAGCTGCGTATAAAGCTGGGTTCATATTAGGGCAATGAAGAAGCTTTAGCGGCCAAACATTTTTCAATTATTTCCCTCTTGTGTTTTAGTATCCTTTTTGTAAAATTATTCTACCTGTGTTCCTTTGATGCTCAAATCTGTTAACGCCCCTCATTTAACTATACGTGTTATATTCTACACCTATATCTTCTATCATTACTGTTACGTTAGTATAATTAATCTATGCTCGTGTCCAGGAAAGATGAAGACTAACTAAATATCGTTTTGGTTATTTAACTATAAAAGCGTCATTTTCATGAATCAATGTTTTTTTCTGAACGTTTGTCTTTCTGTTCGTTTACTGCCATCCATGTTCTGAATGGTCAATCATGTCAGTGTGCTATGTTACATAATAAATGTCGTTAGTTGAACGGATAAGTGATTGGCGGATAGGAGGTCAGAATTTAACGTTTAGTTAACGGAAGTTGGCGAAACCACGTGAATTCCGGAAGAAGGGAGATCTTCCTCTTCCTGATTACACTTCAAGATAAGCGGTTACGTAAAAAGTGCTGCCCCTGATATAGGCGGCGCAAACAATGTAGCTCGGTGTAAAGAGATAATGCATCTATCTGTCTGTCTTTCTTTCTATCACGCGCGCACGCTATTAACCCGTCATTTTGAAGTGTTGCTTTCTCTCTCTCTCTTTCTCTTTCTCTCTCTATTTATCTATCCATCTCTCTCTATCTCTATCTCTCTCTTTATATATCTATCTATCTATCTATATATATATATATATATATATATATATATCTTCATCTATCTATCTATCTATCTATCTATCTATCTTTATCTGCCTATCTATCTATCTATCTTTATCTATCTATCTATCTATCTATCTATTTATCTCTCTCTCTCTATCTATCTATCTATCTATCTATATATATATATATATATATATATATATATATATATATATATATATATATATATATATATATGGTTTTTTCGAAAGCCAACTTATCCATCTGTATTTCTCCTCTGATGATAAGATTTCGATCTTTGAAAAGCCTTGGCTTAAGGAAAGAAAAATAAACACTAGTTTATTACTGACAACCTTGCATTGAACAATTGAAATTTGAAATAAATTTGGACAATCGTCGCATATTTATCACTCTTCTCTCTCTCTCTCTCTCTCTCTATATATATATATATATATATATATATATATATATATATATATATATATATATAGTTGTATCTACGACTGTTCCTTTCGTATAAACTTTCTTATAAACTAGCATCAGCGTCTAAGTGATTTTGTCTACATACGAGCAAAAACCTGGGTTCCCCACGACAACAACGAGTGTATAATGGTTTATAAACACTACGACAACCAAAACGGATACATATATTCCCGTGGTTATCATATTCGATTTGCTTCATTTAAAAAAACATTATATATTTTTTTTTATCTCTCTCAAAAACATAATGTTTAACTGCTAATTCCTAGTGAATTGATTTAGTCGTATGCGTCCATTATAAAACCTTATGTCTTGGTCTTTTAGTCCTGCGCTCTTCAACCACTGATGGGTTTTATTTTATCTAGATCAGCATCGTTACTTCTGAGTGCACACTGGAATCACGAGGAGTGTTTTGTTACCAAGTTTCAATTATTTCGCGATGGACTTTTAAGTATCGTTTTGTAAAATCATTTTAGCTGTTCGTATTTTTGTAACGTTGATATCTTTTTCTTTGCTTTTTACGCAGTGAAGTCAAGTTCCTTTGTGAATGCGTTGTTTTTCTTTATAAATGGAATATCTTTCCTTATTTGTCTTGTGGGTGTTGTCAACCTTCTGCACTCAATCAGTTGTGGTATCTAAATACTTCTTCAGTCCAATTGTAGGTCAACTCAGGTGAAATTAAACACTAGCAACCATTGTTGTTGCCATTTTAAAATGTGTTTATCTTGTTTATGTGTTCTCATCTTCATTTTCCTCCTCCTTCTCCTCCTCCTTCTCCTCCTCATTCTCCTCCTCATTCTCCTCCTCCTCCTCCTCATTCTCCTCCTCATTCTCCTCCTCATTCTCCTCTTCCTTCTCCTCCTTATTCTCCTTCTCATTCTCCTCCTCATTCTCCTCCTCCTTCTCCTCCTCATTCTCCTCCTCCTTCGCCTCCTCATTCTCCTCCTCATTCTCCTCCTCCTTCTCCTCCTCATTCTCCTCCTCATTCTCCTCCTCCTTCTCCTCCTCATTCTCCTCCTCCTTCTCCTCCTCCTTCTCCTCCTTATTCCCCTCCTCCTTCTCCTCCTCATTCTCCTCCTCATTCTCCTCCTCCTTCTCCTCCTCATTCTCCTCCTCCTCCTTCTCCTCCTCCTTCTCCTCCTTCTTCGTCTTCTTATTCTTATGTTCGCCTTCTTCTTTTTCTTCTTTTTTTCCAAGAATTTCCGATCCGTGGAACACGTTACTTCGGTACTGCCTTCCAGTCGACATAGTTGTCTTCAAATCAAATTTGAACAATAATTGGCTATAAATCCTAAAGTAATTAAACTCTATTCATCCCATAAATCATGTTCAACCCTTTCCTAATATTATTCATCATTAAACTGACAATGCATCCATCTCATTGACGCTTATTCTTGAGTTGCTTTGGGTCTTGATAATTGATGACTCATTAAAAAAAAAAGACGTTTCCCCTGTGTATGGTGTCAGATATCTTTAGGAATAGACAGATTGTATCTTTCTTATCGCAACGTTTCGCCTCGGCAGCTGTGTCTGGCAAGTTTTCTAAAACAAAGGCCTTCGGACTGAATTTCTCTGTTTTACAGTAAAACAACCATTTTTGACCATTTCAATGGCGCGAAACGAATCGGTGTATACGATTAATTGAACACGTGTTACTATTTGGTACTTATGCAGTTTACGGACCGCGTTATTGTCGGCACATTTCGGCAGGTTACGTAAACCACCGGAAGTGCCGAACAATATCTTTGTGTTTCTTTGTGTTCAAAACGCGAGCCAATGTTAAAACGCTAGCAAACTGTAATAATTAAGGAAATGAGATTTAAAAATATGAAAATAGTCAACGTATGGTAATTGCAACTAAAAAAAAATTTTGTTACGAAGAAAATACAATGAAAGGTTTTCGAGGAAAATATGTAAATTTGTAAGAAAATTTAAAAATGAAGGAAAAAAAATTCAAATCAAGGGAAAAAAACACACCTATCGTATGGTAAGTTTCTTGAATACATATTTACTTTTTAGCGAAGAAAATATAGTGCAACAACTGATAGCAAACAGCCTTTTCTTAATGATTATTTTTTTGACAATTCTTTTTCAACGTTACCGACTAGGTTTCGGTAGGTTGTTTATCTGTTACGGTTAGGGTTAGGGTTAGGGTTAGGGTTAGGTTGTTCATCTGTTAGGGTTAGGGTTAGGTTGTTTATCTGTTAGGGTTAGGGTTAGGTTGTTCATCTGTTAGGGTTAGGGTTAGGGTTAGGTTGTTTATCTGTTAGGGTTAGGGTTAGGGTTAGGGTTAGGTTGTTCATCTGTTAGGGTTAGGGTTAGGGTTAGGTTGTTTATCTGTTAGGGTTAAGCTACGGTTACGGTGTTTTCTCTTAGGGTTACGTTAGGGTTAGCGTATTTTCTGTTAAAGTAAAGTTAGGGTTAGGGTGTTTCTCTGTTAAGATTAGGGTTAGGATGTTTTCTGTTAGGGTTAGGTTAGGCTAGGATTAGGGTATTTTCTGTCAAAGTAAGGTTAGGGTTAGGGTTAGGGTGTTTTTGTTTTCTGTTAGAATTAGTTTAGGGTTATGAGGTCTTGTCCAGGAGACTGAAGCGTCTGTCTGAACTCGATTAGATTCAGCTGACTATAACAAATTTTCAAAAATTGTCACAATTTTCCGCAATATTTTTATAGCGTTTGCTAATTTTCGGTTGCTGCGATTTCATTAGCCAAACGTTTCGGAACTTTTAGCCGGTTTACGTAACCTGTCGGAATATGCCGACGACTCTTCGGTAATAACGCGATCATAAGTACCATAACTGGAGAAGAATTGCATGTTAATACCTTTCTCAGTGGTATTTGTGCGTAAATGGTCACAATAGATTCGATGGAATTTCAACTGAAAATAGCCGATTCATTAGGTCGCAGCAATAGACCAATGACGCTTGACATTTCTCTAAAGATGAAGCCGAAAATATATCTATCGTCTAAAGTCCAATATGCGTTTATTTTATTCTCGAAGTGGATGCGACAATATTCCTGACAGAAAAGAAATCCAAACATGTGTGGTACCAGGTCATAAATGTTGGAATGAGAAACCGCGCAATCCTGTCCGGTCTCTGTCCATCATCCTGCCTACAGCGACATGTTCTATAATTAAAGGGAAGTCGGACGCATCCAAAGTTCGTCGACTAATACTATTAACCGCAAAGGATATGCTTTAGGTATTCAAGCGATAAGAAAGACGGGCGGTAAAAGCAAACAAACCAATTGGTAAGAGTTAATGTATTGCTCTTAGGTTTCTTGGCATTGTCTTTGGTTGTTTAGCATTGTCTTTGGTTGCTTAGCATTATCTTTGGTTGCTTAGCATTGTCTTTGGTTGCTAAGCATTTTCTTTGGTTGCTTAGCATTGTCTTTGGTTGCTTAGCATTGTCTTTGGTTGCTAGCATTGTCTTTGGTTACTCAGCATTATCTTTGGTGGCTTAGCATTGTCTTTGGTTGTTTAGCATTCTCTTTGGTTGCTTAACATTGTTTTTGATTGCTTAGCATTGTCTTTAGTTACTTAGCATTGTCTTTGGTTGCTTAGCATTGTCTTTTGTGGCTTAGCATTGTCTTTGGTTACTCATCATTATCTTTGGTGGCTTAGCATTGTCTTTGGTTGCTTAGCATTGTCTTTGGTTGCTTAGCATTGTCTTTTCTTGCCCAGCATTGTTTTTGGTTGTTAGCATTGTGTTTGGTGGCTTAGAATTGTCTTTTCTTGCTCAGCATTGTTGTTGGTTGCTTAGCATTGTCTTTATTTGCTCAGCATTGTCTTTGGTTGCTTAGCATTGTTTTTTGTTTTTAAGCATTATCTTTAGTTACTCATCATTATCTTTGGTTTCTCAGCATTGTCTTTGGTTGCTTAGCATTGTCTTTATTTGCTTAGCATTGTCTTTGGTTGTTTAGCATTGTCTTTGGTGGCTTAGCATTGTCCTTGGTTTCTCAGCATTAGTTTTGGTTGCTTAACATTCTTTATTTGCTTAGCATTGTCTTTTCTTGCTCAGCATTGTTTTTGGTTGCTTAGCATTGTCTTTGGTTGCTTAGCATTGTCTTTTCTTGCCCAGCATTGTTTTTGGTTGCTTAGCATTGTGTTTGGTGGCTTAGCATTGTCTTTTCTTGCTCAGCATTGTTTTTGGTTGCTTAGCATTGTCTTTATTTGCTCAGCATTGTCTTTGGTTGCTTAGAATTGTCTATTCTTGCCCAGCATTGTTTTTGGTTGCTTAGCATTGTGTTTGGTGGCCTAGCATTGTCTTTTCTTGCTCAGCATTGTTTTTGGTTGCTTAGCATTGTCTTTATTTGCTCAACATTGTCTTTGGTTGCTTAGAATTGTCTATTCTTGCCCAGCATTGTTTTTGGTTGCTTAGCATTGTGTTTGGTGGCCTAGCATTGTCTTTTCTTGCTCAGCATTGTTTTTGGTTGCTTAGCATTGTCTTTATTTGCTCAGCATTGTCTTTGGTTGCTTAACATTGTTTTTTGTTTTTAAAGTATGATCTTTGGTTACTCAGCATTATCTTTGGTTTCTCAGCATTGTCTTTGGTTGCTTAGCATTGTCTTTATTTGCTTAGCATTGTCTTTGGTTGTTTAGCATTGTGTTTGGTGGCTTAGCATTGTCTTTGGTTTCTCAGCATTGTTTTTGGTTGCTTAGCATTGTCTTTATTTGCTTAGCATTGTCTTTGGTTGCTTAGCATTGTCTTTTCTTACTCATCATTATCCTTGGTGGCTTAGCATTGTCTTTGGTATCTTAGCATTGTCTTTGGTTGCTTAGCATTGTCTTTTCTTGCCCAGCATTATTTTTGGTTGCTTAGCATTGTGTTTGGTGGCTTAGCATTTTCTTTTCTTACTCAGCATTGTTTTTGGTGGCTTAGCATTGTCTTTATTTGCTCAGCATTGTCTTTGGTTGCTTAGCATTGTCTTTTCTTGCCCAGCATTGTTTTTGGTTGCTTAGCATTGTCTTTTCTTGCCCAGCATTGTTTTTAGTTGCTTAGCATTGTGTTTGGTGGCTTAGCATTGTCTTTTCTTGCTCAGCATTGTTTTTGGTTGCTTAGAATTGTCTTTGGTGGCTGAGCATTGTCTTTTCTTGCTCAGCATTGTTTTTGGTTGCGTAGCATTGTCTTTAGTGGCTTAGCATTGTCTTTTCTTGCTCAGCATTGTTTTTGGTTGCTTAGCATTGTCTTTAGTGGCTTAGCATTGTCTTTATGTGCTCTGCATTGTCTTTTGTTGGTTAGCATTGTCTTTGGTGGCTTAGCATTGACTTTTCTTGCTCAGCATTGTTTTTAATTGCTTAGCATTGTCTTTAGTGGCTTAGCATTGGCTTTTCTTGCTCAGCATTGTTTTTGGTTGCGAAGCTTTGTCTTTGGAGGCTTAGCATTGTCTTTTCTTGCTCAGCTTTGTTTTTGTTGCTTAGCATTGTCTTTATTTGCTCAGCAGTGTCTTTGGTGGCTTAGCATTGTCTTTGGTGGCTTAGCATTGACTTTTCTTGTTCAGCATTGTTTTTGATTGCTTAGCATTGTCTTTGGTTGCTTAGCATTGTCTTTATTTGCTTAGCATTGTCTTTGGTTGCTTAGCATTGTCTTTACTTACTCATCATTATCCTTGGTGGCTTAGCATTGTCTTTGGTATCTTAGCATTGTCTTTGGTTGCTTAGCATTGTCTTTTCTTGCCCAGCATTGTTTTTGGTTGCTTAGCATTGTGTTTGGTAGCTTAGCATTTTCTTTTCTTACTCAGCATTGTTTTTGGTGGCTTAGCATTGTTATTATTTGCTCAGCATTGTCTTTGGTTGCTTAGCATTGTCTTTTCTTGCCCAGCATTGTTTTTGGTTGCTTAGCATTGTGTTTGGTGGCTTAGCATTGTCTTTTCTTGCTCAGCATTGTTTTTGGTTGCGTAGCATTGTCTTTGGTGGCTTAGCATTGTCTTTTCTTGCTCAGCATTGTTTTTGGTTGCTTAGCATTGTCTTTATGTGCTCTGCATTGTCTTTTGTTGGTTAGCATTGTCTTTGGTGGCTTAGCATTGACTTTTCTTGCTCAGCATTGTTTTTAATTGCTTAGCATTGTCTTTGGTGGCTTAGCATTGTCTTTTCTTGCTCAGCATTGTTTTTGGTTGCTTAGCATTGTCTTTGGTTGCTTAGCATTGTCTTTTCTTGCCCAGCATTGTTTTTGGTTGCTTAGCATTGTGTTTGGTGGCTTAGCATTGTCTTTTCTTGCTCAGCATTGTTTTTGGTTGCTTAGCATTGTCTTTATTTGCTCAGCATTGTCTTTGGTTGCTTAGAATTGTCTATTCTTGCCCAGCATTGTTTTTGGTTGCTTAGCATTGTGTTTGGTGGCTTAGCATTGTCTTTTCATGCTCAGCATTGTTTTTGGTTGCTTAGCATTGTCTTTATTTGCTCAGCATTGTCTTTGGTTGCTTAACATTGTTTTTTGTTTTTAAAGTATTATCTTTGGTTACTCACCATTATCTTTGGTTTCTCAGCATTGTCTTTGGTTGCTTAGCATTGTTTTTATTTGCTAAGCATTGTCTTTGGTTGTTTAGCATTGTATTTGGTGTCTTAGCATTGTCTTTGGTTTCTCAGCATTGTTTTTGGTTGCTTAGCATTGTCTTTATTTGCTTAGCATTGTCTTTCGTTGCTTAGCATTGTCTTTTCTTACTCATCATTATCCTTGGTGGCTTAGCATTGTCTTTGGTATCTTAGCATTGTCTTTGGTTGCTTAGCATTGTCTTTTCTTGCCCAGCATTATTTTTGGTTGCTTAGCATTGTGTTTGGTGGCTTAGCATTTTCTTTTCTTACTCAGCATTGTTTTTGGTGGCATAGCATTGTCTTTATTTGCTCAGCATTGTCTTTGGTTGCTTAGCATTGTCTTTTCTTGCCCAGCATTGTTTTTAGTTGCTTAGCATTGTGTTTAGTGGCTTAGCATTGTCTTTTCTTGCTCAGCATTGTTTTTGGTTGCTTAGAATTGTCTTTGGTGGCTTAGCATTGTCTTTTCTTGCTCAGCATTGTTTCTGGTTGCTTAGCATTGTCTTTGGTTGCTTAGCATTGTCTTTTCTTGCTCAGCATTGTTTTTGGTTGCTTAGCATTGTCTTTATGTGCTCTGCATTGTCTTTTGTTGGTTAGCATTGTCTTTGGTGGCTTAGCATTGACTTTTCTTGCTCAGCATTGTTTTTAATTGCTTAGCATTGTCTTTAGTGGCTTAGCATTGGCTTTTCTTGCCCAGCATTGTTTTTGGTGGCTTAGCATTGTCTTTTCTTGCTCAGCATTGTTTTTGGTTGCTTAGCATTGTTTTTGGTTGCTTAGCATTGTCTTTTCTTGCTCAGTATTGTTTTTGGTTGCTTAGCATTGTTTTTGGTTGCTTAGCATTGTCTTTTCTTGCTCAGCATTGTTTTTGGTAGCGAAGCTTTGTCTTTGGAGGCTTAGCATTGTCTTTTCATCTCAGCTTTGTTTTTGTTGCTTAGCATTGTCTTTATTTGCTCAGCAGTGTCTTTGGTTGGTTAGCATTGTCTTTGGTGGCTTAGCATTGACTTTTCTTGTTTAGCATTGTTTTTGATTGCTTAGCATTGTCTTTGGTTGCTTAGCATTGTCTTTATTTTCTTAGCATTGTCTTTGGTTGCTTAGCATTGTCTTTTCTTACTCATCATTATCCTTGGTGGCTTAGCATTGTCTTTGGTATCTTAGCATTGTCTTTGGTTGCTTAGCATTGTCTTTTCTTGCCCAGCATTGTTTTTGGTTGCTTAGCATTGTGTTTGGTGGCTTAGCATTGTCTTTTCTTGCTCAGCATTGTTTTTGGTTGCTTAGCATTGTCTTTATGTGCTCTGCATTGTCTTTTGTTGGTTAGCATTGTCTTTGGTGGCTTAGCATTGTCTTTTCTTGCTCAGCATTGTTTTTAATTGCTTAGCATTGTCTTTGGTGGCTTAGCATTGTCTTTTCTTGCTCAGCATTGTTTTTGGTTGCGTAGCATTGTCTTTGGTGGCTTAGCATTGTCTTTTCTTGCTCAGCTTTGTTTTTGGTTGCTTAGCATTGTGTTTGGTTGCTTAGCATTGTCTTTTCTTGCTCAGCATTGTTTTTGGTTGCTTAGCATTGTCTTTGGTGGCTTAGCATTGTCTTTTCTTGCTCAGCATTGTTTTTGGTTGCTTAGCATTGTCTTTATGTGCTCTGCATTGTCTTTTGTTGGTTAGCATTGTCTTTGGTGGCTTAGCATTGACTTTTCTTGCTCAGCATTGTTTTTAATTGCTTAGCATTGTCTTTGGTGGCTTAGCATTGTCTTTTCTTGCTCAGCATTGTTTTTGGTTGCGTAACATTGTCTTTGGTGGCTTAGCATTGTCTTTTCTTGCTCAGCTTTTTTTTTGGTTGCTTAGCATTGTTTTTGGTTGCTTAGCATTGTCTTTTCTTGCTCAGCATTGTTTTTGGTTGCTTAGCATTGTCTTTGGTGGCTTAGCATTGTCTTTTACTTGCTCAGCATTGTTTTTGGTTGCGTAGCATTGTCTTTGGTGGCTTAGCATTGTCTTTTCTTGCTCAGCATTGTTTTTGGTTGCTTAGCATTGTCTTTGGTGGCTTAGCATTGTCTTTTTTGCTCAGCATTGTTTTTGCTTGCGTAGCATTGTCTTTATTTGCTCAGCATTGTCTTTTGTTGCTTAGCATTTTTTCTGGTGTCTTAGTATCGTCTCTGGTTGCTTAGCACTTTCTTTGGTTGCTTAGCATTTTCTTTGGTGTCTTAGCATTGTCTTTGACAATGTTTCTCAGATGATGCAAGTTGTCGTTTACATTAGTTAGATATTTATGACTTTTTTCCTTATCATGGTTGTTGACATTTTCACAACGTTTCGGCCGTTGAACTCTCTGGCCTTTTCGGGTTCCTATTTGTCGTAGTCAATACTCTTCTATGAATTTAGAACTGCACCTGTTGACTACGATTAAAAAACAGATGCAGAAAACTGAATAATACAAGGGTTGAAGCGTTCTTGAAATCGCAAAATCTAATACATAGAAACTGTCAGTAACGTGTAAATAATGCTTAAAATTAAAATAATGTTGTTGTTTTTATTCTTCCTGTTGTATTAAATCGAAATTAATTTGGTAATAGAATGGACTGTGTTCATTGTAATTATGCCGTTGACATGAAATATACTGCTATTACGACTACTATTACCATTAAAACAGCCCACTTACTACTATTGCTCCTACAAGTGTTACGACTGATAATACTACTACTACCACTGCTAATAATAATAATACTTCCAAAATGCTGCGACATCAACATCGGTTGGTACCACGGGAAGTGGTCGTAGAGGGTTTGAGAAGATAGAAAGATCGACGATAGATATTAACATCCAAATCTACACTGGAAATGACGGGAATGTCGAGGAGGTTTATTATCGCTCAAATTCCAGAATAAAAACACCGACCGTTATTAGCGATATATGATTCGTTAGGACTTGCGCGAGAACACCAAGTAAGTTACAATAATAATGGTATGTAAAAGGTGATACTTTAAATGTGTGTAGATGAAAGAAAGTTGATTAGTGTCTGTAACTACCTAATTCTCCCTTTTCGTGTATAATCATTTGAGTGGTTTTCTTCTTTTAATAAATCTGTTTGTTCCATCTAAGAAAAAACGACGTTCGGAAAATAAAGCCCGATTACAGAAACACACATTTATTCTTGAGCCGATTTATCGAGAGTTTTCACTTGAACGATTTGATTCAGATGACCATTGTTGAACTACTGACATCAAGTGTCTTATGCATTTCTCTGGCACTTTGACGTAGGCTTTCTTCAACAATTCCTTTGAAACGTTCATTATGAAGATTACATGGTGATACTCGAACTTCATCATCTTGAAGCCCATAACCGTCACCACGGAAAACCTGAAACCAGTTTCGTTTTGTCCGATCACTTATAAATACCTCTCCACATGCTCTGCTGATATTGGTGGTTGTTTCGGAAGAATTAAGAACAAGTTTGAAGACTATATGCTTCTAATTTTTATATTTTTAATTTATTTATTTTCATTGTTATTGTGTATTATTTTAATTAAAACTTTTTATTTTGTTTTATTTTTCTTATTTCTTCTGTTTTTATTTTTCTAATCGTTTTTTATAATTCGCATAATTCTTATATTTATCTTATTATTATATACTAGCGGGACCCGTGTAAATTACACGAAATGATATTTTTAATACTAATTGTCTTGTTCCTAACCTATACATGTTTGAATAAAATATGATAAGATTTGGACTTGTATATTTATTTTTAAAAAATGAACAATACATGAAACAATTTACAAAACTTCTTTATATACAATAATTTCTAGTGAAGGTAATATTTCGACGACTAAACCTTACTTTGTAAATGCTTTAGATTAAATTAAATTTGGCTCCAATTCATGAATATTTATTTACGCCTCTCCAGGAGTTAGGCACAAGGCCAGTTTTATCTTACTCCCACAAGTAAGATGTGACCCAAGGTCGAGTCGGGAAGGTGGGGTTTGAAAAGCCAGCGCTCGAGAAGGTTAGCACTCTGGCCATTAAAAATTGCCTGGGCAGCCTCGTCGGCATTCCCGGGTAGGGGCGCCCCAGGCAGTAAGCAATAAACTTACTCGTCCCCAAAGAGGGGAGGCGAAGCCTGGGAGGGTGGACCTCCTAGAACTGCACAGGACAGACCCATAGACCGGCGTAAATCAAGCCTCGAAGGCCAAGACAATACCAGTCTATGGAGTGCAGTGTCCATCGGAACAGATACTACACTTTGATCTTAACCAAAAGGCTAAGCCAATTCATGAGTAGCATACAAAGATTCGGAAGGTCGTTGCTTTTGATGTAAGCATGACACACAAAATCACACACGCTATTGTATTAATATGTGTCTTCCCGGTCGTCCCCTCCCTACCTCTCTTCCCCTTCCCCTCGAAATGTAGAAAAAAAATCTTAGAGGTTGGTTGGGATCGAACTATAAACCAGTCGGGCCGAAGTCAAAAATACTACGTCGTTAACCGTTGCGCCAAAGAGAAATACTTAAAATGTTTCGAAAATTAGGCGAATTGAATGTTTTTCAAAATCTAGGTGCGGCACGCATGCGCAGAGCTTTTGCCGGAAGCGTGACACACGAACACACACGCTATCGTATTAATATATAGATTATTATCTTTTTCGTCTGATTATAGTTTTAAAATTCTTTTCATTGCTTGTATGTATGTCCAATATTATAGAGTTTTTATCTTCAAATTACATTAATTTTTTCTTGCTTTTATGTTTTTTTTTATTGCTTTTATGTTTTATTATATCTAATTTTTTTATATTATCTTCCATGTTACTTTTTTCTAATATTAGTATTTTTTTAATTACTGGTTTCAATTTGTTATTTATGATTTAACAACTTTTTATTTGTATCTATATTTTGTTCTTTTATGATTTAAATAGTTTATTTTATCTTCGTTATTAAGGGCTTTTTTATATTATTATAGTTTTTTATCTTCGTTATTAAGGGCTTATTATCTGCTTCGATAATTGTATTTTAAAATTGGAAATTGAGTAAAGAGTGGCATTAATAATTCAGCGTGTATAGAAACCTTAGGCTTGAAAAGTGAATTGAAAAAATCAACAAATCTATATAATAGTACACTAAGATTTTCATGGTCGTACGTACGTTATCACTTTTCACATACATTTAAAAGAAATGAGATCGTCTGGTTAGTAAATATGTCGCTAAGGTGCAAATAAAATTCCGACTTTACCCATTTTAAAATGAATTGTTCTAAAAATCAAATTATGTCGTCACGTCGACTAAAAGACTATAAATTAAAAAAATACATTTCAAAAATGACATTCGTTTTATTGATTTGAAGAATATTTTGATAACAATTATTTTTACAGTAATGAGACAGAGAATAATTATTGCTTTAAAACAAATAAAATTGCTACAATTTTAAATAGATAAATATAGAAGAGACATATTCGTTTTATTTTTTAATGAATACTTTTCTCAGTAGTATTGACCTGACAGACATGTATTATTCTAAAATAGCATGTTATTATTAACAGTAAATTTTACGGGTTGATGTAAAAGCACCTTTCTTTTTAGCAGGACGGTAAAACAAGTTAGATTTTACTTTTCTTACATGGCATTCGGTTATTCTAGAATAGGAAACAAACAAAAAAAAACCTTACAATTCACACACAGCGACGAAGACTTTTTCCTTCTTTTCTTAGGATTTAAAAATAAATCCATCTTCGTTACTTTTTGTCGCAATTTTAGATTCCCTGTCGTATAAAATACAATTTATTCTTGCAATCTTATATATATATATATATATATATATATATATATATATATATATATATATATATATATATATATATATATATATATATATAGCGCATTATTAGGAGGTTTACTGTTTAATGTGTTTGTTTACCCCTTCTGCAGGAGGTCAGACTCAAGGTCAACTACGCATTTCCTGGTAGGGGCGCCTCATGCGATTATCTTTAAACTAAGTAAAACAAGACATATCCTGGGAGAGTGGACTTCGAAGACTGAACAGAAACATACCTCAGTTCGACAGCAAAAAAGTCGCTTTCGAACTGTCTCTTAAACCTACAACTAACTCTAGTCCGTGTGAAAAAACTCCAATAAAAATATTAAAAAACACAAATTATTTGCTAAATAATCTGCATTAATACAATTGTATCTATAAATTGCATAAAGCAAATTAGTATTACTGACATAGTTTGTTTTAAAGCGAATGCACTTGGGATATTAGTCAAAAACAATTTTTGCTTTACCTATACATTTATGATCTATTTGCGTTAAAACAATTAATTTTTAATAAAAACTCCTGTTTTATTTATTTTTATTTGTTTCTTACAAAACATGCTGTTCATTAAGTATAAAATAAACCCTAAGTCTGTGTGACAACAAAACAACCACCAATTAAAGTTAACAATCACACTAACATTGCTAAACAACACAGATATACCACTAAGCCTTTCAGCCACCGCTCAAAACTTAGATAAATCGCTTTCATTTTCAAAAATAATGTTTATAATAATAAGTTTTTAGCTGAATATAAAAACATGTAAAATCCTATTTTAATCACTTTAATTACTTACAGTGAAATAGATTATTACTTTTCCTTTCAGAATTGATACTCTACTATATAAAAAAATTAAAATTGGTATTTTATATTTGCCCCGGTAAGTGCCTGAAAAACTGGTCCATTTTAAATCCTATTTTTACTTACAGTGAAATGGGTCCTTTTCTATTCTCTTTTCAAAATTGATACTCTAATATTTTTTCATATTTTCCCCGGGCGACGTCGGAACACGAGTATATATATATATATATATATATATATGTACATATAAATATATATATATATATATGTACATATAAATATATATATATATATGTACATATAAATATATATATATATATATGTACATATAAATATATATATATATGTACATATAAATATATATATATATATGTACATATCAATATATACATATATGTACATATATATATACGTATATATATACATATATATACGTATATATATATATACAAATATATACATATATATATATAAGTATATATATATAATATATACATATATATATATATAAGTATATATATACAAATATATACGCATATATATACATATATATATACATATATATACATAAATATATATATACATATATATATACATACAGATATACACATATGTATATATATATACATATATATACATATATATACATATATATATACACATATATACATATATATACACATATATATATACATATATATGCATATATATATGAACATATATAAATATATATACATATACACACATATATATATATACAGACAGATATACACATATGTATATATTTACATATATATATACATATATATATACATATGTATACATATATATATACATATCTATACATATATACATATATATACATATATATACATATATATACACATATATATACATATATATACATATATATATATATATATGAACATATATCAATAT
>OY744522.1:25921119-25946119 GCA_963556195.1 Sepiola atlantica
CCGCTCTCACTGTCTCTCTCTCGCTCTCTCTCTATATATATATCTATGTCGTCTATGCATTCTCTCCAGTTCCCTCTGTTTTTGTCTCTGTCTTTCTATGTATCTGTCCTATGTCACAAAGTCAAGATGTATAAAGAAAACATCTGTCTTTTTTAAGATTCATTCTATGTTAAATATTGTGAGCCTCTATAAGTGATGATGTCGTATGACATGTTGCATCATGGCCGAACGAGCAGGGATGGCGAGGAGTTTATTGAGGCGGAGAAGAAGAGGAAAAAAGATGACGATTCAGTACTAAAAAACGATAAGAAGAAGAAGAAGAAGAAGAAGAAGAAGAAGAAGAAGAAGAAGAAGAAGAAGACGAAGACGAAGACGTAAACAACACGCGGAAGAAGAAAAGCAGATGAAAATGAAAAAAAAACTTGTGATAATGATGATGAGGGAAGAAGGAGGCGGTGAAAGAAGAGGAGGAGGGGGAGAAAAAGAAGATGTGGATGAAAAGAAGAAGAAGAAGAAGAAGAAGAAGAAGAATGACAACAACAAAAAAGAAGAACACGATTGGTTATTTTCTGAAATGTACTACCGACGATCTGACGGTAGTCATTTGAAGAAACATTCATCAATACAATTGTTATTTACCTACCTCCTCCCCACGAGGACTGTATGTAACACAAGGTTAACCTTAATGTGGGCTGTGGTCATTTCTGGACGGCCACAAAGGCTTCAATGGTCTGTAACAATTAACTACAAAAATGATCGTTCTTGTTTAGAGTTTAATGGAGAACATTTTCAAAACAGCGTCTCTAGACGAAAACACAAACAGATGACGTCATGAAAATAAATGAAGAACTCTACTTTTAAATGTATACGTGAAAACGGTTTGAAACAAATAATTTATTTTTCACCGTAATAAAAACCGGATTTTAACAAATAGTTGCAGCGAAAATACTGTTTAAAACATTTTAACTATAATATCGCTAAATAACAACACAGTTTTTTTAATTTATGAAACGGTAACATTTTAAAATATCTTTTTTTTATTTCAATAGCGAGAGACCAATCATTAGATAATAGACGACTCGCGACCCGTTACGTCAACGTTGGTACAATGTAATTCAGATAGATAGATAGATAGATAGATAGATAGATAGATAGATAGATAGATAACATAGAGACATATATAGATAGATAGAGAGATAGATAGATAGATAGATAACATAGAGAGATAGAGAGATAGATAGATAGATAGATAGATAGATAGATAGATAGATAGATAGATAGATAGATAGATAGATAGATAGATAGATAGAGGGACTGAGAGAGGGACAGATAGATAGATAGATAGATAGATAGATAGATAGATAGATAGATAGATAGATAGATAGATAGATAGATAGATAGATAGATAAGAAAGAAAAAGCAACTGTAACAGAAGTAATGAACAAAGTCACCGCCAGATAAAGTTGCGATACAGTCACTTTTCGACACATTCATACAAGAGCCTTTCTTCTGTATTTACGTCATTTAATTATTACGTATTTCTCCTCCTACATCCACATCTCGTCTCATTCATGTCAAATTGTATTAGTTAGTTTGAATTACCTACTAAACACAATCCTCGAGTGTCTTCAGTCTCTCTGTATAAGGGTTTGTCAGGACAACCCGACATGAGGATACTTCACTCTACAAGTAAACCCTGACCAAATATTCAAAATAACATAGTATTCGAAGCCCAAATAAGATCTCCTTGGCATGCCTACGCACTGGCTCATACAAGGAATGGTGCTCCTTTTACTAGTGATGTTACCCCAAGTAACAGTACTAAGCTGAGTACTCCACCAGACGAGATGAATTCTTGCCCTGGAATCTGGTCAAACCAAGAACATATCACAATAAAGGTAAACTATAAAAGAGTTAAGTGGTCAATTGGGGAGAAGGAAAATTGGTGTTCTTCACTGCTTTACTAACTCAACATTTGAGAGGTAGAAGAGAATCTTGATTGAGCATTCAGATATCTATGTATCTCATATAGAATTCAAGTGTTAGCCCCAGGAAGGGGCCCCGTGATTTCTGAGAACTTACACTGAAGTAAACTCAAAAAAGGAAGAATATTCCGAATAATATAGGATTCGAAGCCCAAATAAAATCCCCTCGACACGGCTATAAACTGACTAATACGATGAATGGTGCACCTTCTGCTAGTTCTGTTATTTTAAATAACAGCACTTAGCTGGGAACCCCACCAGACCAAATGAATTATTGTCCTTGAATTCGTCAGGACCAAGAAAAGGCCACAATAACGATAAACTATAACATAGTTAAGTGGTCAATTCGTGAAAACGTCTTGAGCCTGCTCTCGGCCTGTCAAGCCAACAGGACATCCGATGAAACTTCCTGATACTTGAATATTGGTTTCAAAAAAGGACATTTTATTCATTAATTATTATTTGCCTCCCAATTCATCAATCGAAGAACAAAAGATAAGTAAATCTACTCTTCGGAAATTAGTAAACTATGATTTGTTAAAATAATATAGCTATAAAGAAGTGGTCAATTGAGAAGGTAAACTGGTGCTCCTTATTGCTTTACATTTGAGAGGTAGAGGAGAATCTTGTATCGCATATAGAATTAAAGTGCTAAGGGGATTGATTTCTGAGAACTTACACTGAAGTAAACTAAAAAAAGGAAGAATATATATATATATATATATATATATATATATATATATATATATATATATATATATATATAAGGTATGAAACTAAAAGTAGGATGTATACTTTTAGAAGTTTGAACCTATCATGAAATGATTTAAGCTCAATATACAAGATAGAGCAATAATATAGATAAATGAAAAAAGTGAAATAAAAAAGGTAAAAATGACAAATCAATTTCATCGGTCCGAGTAAATAAACTTACTCAACATTTGAGAGGTAGAGGGGAATCTTGATTGAACATTCGAATATCTATGCATCGCATATAGAATTCAAGTGCTAAGGGGATTGATTTCTGAGAACTTAAACTGAAGTGAAATTAAAAAAGAGAAAAGGGTTAACTGTGTTATAAAAGAGAATATTAGCTTAACTAAACTTACATTTTTTAATTTTTTACGTGTTTTGAAGGCTGTACATTTTGGGGATATACCGAATAATATTTATTGAAGTTGTTTATAGATGGATTCCTACGCGGATGAGTTTATTTTAAATCGCTAGAATTGTTTTAAAAGCGTCACGTTTTTCTGCGATAACATATTTTCGTATGGTTAATATTCTATTTTTTTCTATATACTGGCTTATATTTTAACCTTGGCTCGCATACTGGTATTATACTTTTATCTTGTTTCTATCCATCTCATCTCCTTCAATTTTTACAATTGCAGCAGGTTCGAGGCCCAGACAGATTCAGTTTAACACTAAACGATACAGGAAAAAGAATTTAACATTCTGACAACAAATTTGCAAAATGTTGGTATAAATGAATGCAAACCTCCCGTTGTAAGTCTATAGGATTTAACATAAATGGCGGTTCCAAACGAAATAAGAAAAATGGTGAAAATACCAAATCACGTGATCTGTAGTCAAATACGTCCGCATGGAAAGTCATTATTGCGCGCCTAAACTGAACTTGTCCTACGAGCTGGTCGTGGCTTATACGATAATTTCACCAAGGCCACATAATACTTTTCCCCCTAGTTAGTCGAACAGACTGGTCAAAAAGCGAGGACAGAATTTGATCTGGATATTGATACTGTACTAAAAATATTTTTTTAAACAGTTGAATTGAGAAGATAGTTAAAAGGAAAGATGCCCAAGGAGGCATAACAACAACAAATAATAATAATAATAATAATAATAATAATAATAATAATAATAATAATAATAATAATAATAATAATAATAACAACAACAACACATATATTTCCTTGTATTTTACCATATACACACAAAAGTAATCATCACTGTTGAAAAAACATTTTATTCAAGCCTTGAAAGATACATTTTTATTAAAAATAATAGCGTGAGGTCTGCTTTTGAGATTGATATCCATGAAGAGAAAAGGCGATATTTTACTTTATTTCATTCAATCAATAACTTGAAAAATGTGTAGTAAGAGGCCCAGGACTGGAAGCAGGAGTACACAATGCTTTCTATTTTTCAATTAATTCCCGCCAATTAAATGTCATTTGTATCTCTTTGGTCTGCTTTTCTTGATTTTCTATTATACGTTAAACTATTGTACGTTGATATATGGGTCAAGAGACAACAGAAACTGGTCGAGTCAGTTGGGTTGTGAAATCGGAGTTGACGGATTGGAATCAGAGAACAGTCCTTGGTTAAGGAGTCGGTTGCAAATCGGACTATTCTAACTAAAAATCCAAAATCTTGTAGTAAAAACCCTAACCCTAACCCCAACCCCAAAATCACTAGAAAGAACCAATAGTATTTATGAGTTTTAATGCGCTTTGGGAGAATGTAACTCCCATAATCATAATAAAGCTAATAGCTACATTGGTTTTACAAACACTACCCTATCCCGCCGCCTCACCATGCATCTTGTAAACTCTAGCTCAATTTACCAACATCTACATAAACATAACTGCCCTCCCTCTGATTCAAGACAAATTCTAGTTAATAACACTAAAATAATACTTTCTGAAGACAATTTTAAAAATTTAAAAATACTGGAAGGTATCTAGATAAAAACACAACAGCCTACAATTAATAAGATCAGTATGAAACGAGTGACAACATTTTAAAATGTTTAATGCAATGCGATTTTATTCTGTGATGCCACTCCGGCGTCGCTCAATTAAAATTGTAAACGCATTTCTTGGAACAATGCAAAGCGTTTTCTGTGCGTTTCTCCGCTGTCTTTCAAACAATTTTTTTTTTTCTACAGCTTTTTTTTTCGTTTGCTTTTGACACCTCAGGATGATTCAACGAAGAATCGAAAACGTTCGTGATACCTATGGAATATTTATTCATTTTTATTTTAATACAAAAAGACCATTAGAAATTTTTTTTTAATTAAAAAAGTATAATTAAACAAACGAATTTAGTCATTTTTAACAATGTTTATAATTATTTATTGGTATTATTATTATTATTATTATTATTATTATTATTATTATTATTGTTGTTGTTGTTGTTGTTGTTGTCGCCAGTACCATCCTTAAATTATGTCAATTAACTTTAGTAAATGTTTAGTTAATTTTGGTTAATTTTACTTTATCTTCCTAATGTAATCATCCTTATTATGTTATTGCCATCAAAATTAACAATAAAATATAAAGTTAAAAATAGGATAAAAAACGATAAAAAAAACTCAAACATATAATTTTTTTAATTAAAAATCAAAAATCAACTCGATTAGATCTAAATGACTTAACACCCCCTACACCCCAACTAGAACCAAGGCCAGGCGAAAGACTGCTTCTTCCCTCCCACTTCCATATTGACGCGTAGAAGTAAATCTTAACACACTACCAAACATTAACTTGCCGTTAATCTGACTCACTTTTATTTTCTTCATTCACAACATGAGTTTACACTATATTTAATTTGCGACGGTTTAATATCTTAAAAATTTGAATTTCGTTTTCTTTTCATTCTTTTTTATCCGACTTCATTCTTTTCAAATATGACTTAATAGAAGGATCAGATTATTATTCTGCCTGATGAGATCTCAGCTTTTGATCGATAACATCGACATGCCAGTGTTGCAGATAATGTACATGTATGTATAAATAAAAATAATCATATATATATATATATATATATATATATATATATGTTATAATTCAGAAATAAACAAATTTATTATATATTCATTTATATTCGTTCCTAGATTCCAATATCAGCAACAGTTATGTGTATGACTCTTTCTGGGACGAAATGCACCTTTATTGATACCAAGTTTTCATCAGCGCAGGGTATAGACACCAAAAGTTCGAAGTCTAACAAAGCAGCAAAAACAATAGTATTGTACACCCTTAATTACACAACAAATGCCCTTTTTAAAGAGTATTGATTTACTCCTCTCCAGGAGTTAGGCACAAGGCCAGTTTTTATCTTACTCCCACAAGTAAGATGTGACCCAAGGTCGGGTCGGGAAAGTGGGGTTTAAAAATTGCCTGGGAAGCCTCAGGCAGTAAGCAATAAACTTACTCCTCCCCAAAGAGGGGAGGCAAAGCCTGGGAAGGTGGACCTCCCAGAACTGCACAGGATAGACCCATTGACCGGCGTAAATCTAGACCCGAAGGCCAAGACAACACCCGTATGGGGTGCAGTATCCATCGGAACAGATACTACACTTTGATCTTAGCCAAAAGGCCAAGAACAAACTCCTTTTTAAAGAGTATTATTTACTCCTCTCCAGGAGTTAGGCACAAGGCCAGTTTTATCCTACTCCCACAAGTAAGATGTGACCCAAGGTCGGGTCGGAAAGTGGGGGTTGAAAAGCCAGCGCCCGAGAGGTGAGCACTCTGACCATCAAAAATTGCCTGGGCAGCCCCGTCGGCATTCCCCGGTAGGGGCGCCTCAAGCAGTAAGCAATAAACTTACTCCTCCCCAAAGAGGGGAGCCGAAGCCTGGGAGGGTGGACCTCCTAGAACTGCACAGGACAGACCCATAGACCGGCGTAAATCAAGCCCCGAAGGCCAAGACAATACCAGTCTATAGGGTGCAGTATCCATCGGAACAGATACTACACTTTGATCTCGACCAAAAGGCCGAGAATAACAATAAACCAGACATAAAAAGAACATATAGAAGAAAAAGAATATAAAAAGTACAAAAATTAACAAATGTAGACACCATTAAGAAATTACAAGTATAAAAAATTACAAAAATATACGAAATTTAAAAATAGACATGGATAAAAATTCAAAATTAAATTGAAAACATTTTCTTTACAAAACAGATCAAAGTGTAGTATCTGTTCCTATGGATGCTGCATCCCATACTGGTATTTTCTTGTCCTTCGGGGCTTGACTTACGCCGGTCAATGGGTCTGTCCTGTGCAGTTCTATGAGGTCCACCCTCCAAGGCTTTTCCTCCCCTCTTTGGGGAGGAGTAAATTTATTGCTTACTGTCTGAGGCACCCCTACCGGGGAATGCCGACGGGGCTGCCCAGACAATTTTTAAATTGCCAGAGTGCTCACCTCTCGAGCGCTGGCTTTTCAAACCCCACTTTCCCGACCCGACCTTGGGTCACATCTTACTTGTGGGAGTAGGATAAAAACTGGTCTTGTTCCTAACTCCTGGAGAGGAGTAAATCAATACAAAACAATGTTAAGAACAATTATCTATATATATATCTTAATAAAATCTTAAGCAAACTTATTTTAGAAGGATACGCAAACTATAAGTATTGTACCCACAATATATGGTTAATACAAACAGCGGATGTAATACATATTGAACATTACATTGCAAGACACTCACCGAATTACATAAAGACGTATGTATGCACATATCAAGGGAGGCGCGATAGCGCTCTATCCCTTAATAGACTTCAAAAACGACCTATGCTAGAAATCTCATTTCTTTGATCAGTCATAACTCAAAAACCAATAAACCAAATTAGTTAAAACTTTGCACAACATTTTCGTTTGATAGGTTCTATAAGTGTGTCGAATTTCAGCATCATTAGTCAAGGCAACCCAGAGATCCAGAAAGGTCAGGAGTGATTTTGTGTTATCCGTGTGTACGTACGTACGTACGTACGTACGTACGTGTGTGCCACCCTGTATCTCATCAACTATTTGATGGATTCAGCTGATTTTTGGCAGAGATAGAGATTCTAGGGTCTAGTTGATGGCATTTTAATTTCAGTTTACCATATACCTTAGTTTTCCAGAAAATTCAAAAAAAAACTTTAAAATTACCATTGTCTTGAGGCATAGCCTTTACAAAAGTAGTGACATTCCATGAAAAATGCCACTATACTGAAATCGTATGCTCTTAATAGGGTTAAGATGAAAATTCATATACACTAAATGTACAAAAGCTAGGAAATTCCCAAATTTTTACACTTTTATTATCATTAAGGGTATGACTACATATCAACCAAACAATTTCATTATCACATCACTACAGTATAAATCTCTATGCATGAGTGGATGAAGTGTGTGAGGTGCGCTTAAGAAAAATTCCTACCAGTAAAATACATAGCTCTGTTGTGCTCGCATACTTTTAATGACAATAAAAGTGTAAACATTTGGGAATTTCCTTGCTTTTGTACATTTAGTGTATATGAATTTTATATGATTTCAGTATACTGGCATTTATCATGGAATTTATATATATATATATATATATATATATATATATATATATATATATATATATATATATATATATATATATATATATATATTAAGGCAGGGAATATAGACGTTTGTGATATTTGTTGGTTCGAATGAAATTGAAAAGTGTAAAAACGAGAGGAAAAAAAATCAATCCATAAATCTACTAAGCCGGCTTTCGTCCACACTCATCAGAGTAAATACGTGGAAATAATTCATGCACTACGATTACAAACTTGAATGCTCGACCTTTGTTAAAATCCGTACACAAATCCAACCCCAATATATCAGTAATATTATTTATCAATTCAAATGTCGGTGCGATGCCGTCTACGTGGGACGAACAGTGCAAAGGTTTGAATCCAAAATAAAACAAAACATCCTCCTGCAATACGCCAGGGCCGACTAAATAATTTAAATAATTTAGTCAACACATCCGGGTCAGCTATTGCTGACAATCTTATAAATAGCGCCGAATGTGCGTCGACTTACACTAGTGACAGGTTTTCTGTCATAAGTAGATCACATTCTTTATTCCACCTTAAAGTCCTGAAAGCAATTTTCTTAAGTCATTAAAACCTTTGTAAACAAAAGGAGTGGCTTCTAGGACTTAATGTGATCCACTCAATTTCTTTTTTCGCAAACTTTTCACTGGTTTTCATTTCACTATTTTAAGTTTGTAATCGTAGTGCATGAATTATTTCCACGTATTTACGATGATGAGTGTGGACGAAAGCCGGCTTAGTAGATTTATGGATTGATTTTTTCCTCTCGTTTTTACAATTTTCAATTTCATTCCAACCAAAAAATGTCACAAACGTCTATATTCCTTGCCTCAATAACATTTTGTACCACTAGAAATGTATTTAAATATATATATATATATATATATATATATATATATATATATATATATATATATATATATATATATATATTATGGGAAATGAAACTGAAAAAAACAAGAGATATTTTTTATATTTCATCAACGTTTCGTATTTATTGTAAGATTTCCTCAGGATGATCATTTGAAGAAAAATGTCACGCAAGTACATCGAAGTATTGGGTAGACATGATGGGTTTATGAGGAAAAGTAGTAGCCGTGGCTACTGTGAGCGCTGGAGGAGAGTCCAGGCTGCGAGAAGTCAGTAGTGGCGAGGAATGAAATGAATATTGACAGCGTTGAGTGAGTACCATTAAGGCAGCAGTGAAAAAGGGAGGGTGAGAGTATTAGTGAATTTGCCTTAGGGTGGGAGAGAGGAAAGGGAGGCTAAGGTTATTGTCGTGGTGAGGTGTGGCATGGATTTTGAGAGGATGGAGAAAAGGAGGGAAGGGGGAAACTGTGTGTTTGGCATGTAGGTGGTATCATAGTTTTAGAAAAAGATTTGAAGAAATGAAGATAACTTGAAAATGGGCGGGGGCAGTAAGAGTGTGAAAGAAATAGTCAAAAGGGTGAGATAGGTGAGAGGGGGGAGGGGAGATTTTGTTGTGGTCAGGTGTGAAATTTTTTGAGGCAAATAAAAAATCAAGAAAAATTGCATTGTAGTTTTACAATTTTTAGAAATAAAGAGGTCTTTTTTATAACTTTTTTACCTTTTCTCTAAATATAAGAAATAAAATGGTTTTGGATAGATATACATAAACAAGATTTTTCTATAAATATATTTTTCTGAATACGCATGTTTTAGGAATGATCAAATTACAAACAGCAAAGTGTATTTATTTTGAGTGGAGGATTTCTTTTTGGAATGCATTTCAGACGATCTGGGTTGTTTAATTGGCTATTTGCTTTATCGCTTCTCCCCATCACGTGAAATGGTTTCGTCGGAGACTAAAAAAAAGCACGGTTTGACTCACTAACATTTTTTTGTGACGCGACGGATTCATATTTATTTAAATACAAATAAATACACACTGCTATTTATGATAGAGTAGAGGTAGATCGTTTTTTTTAAATTTATTTTTGTTTAAAATTCACTCATTTTTTCATAGTAGAAATAAGTTTTTCATTAGTGACTTATAATTCGAGATCTGAAAGTAATTTGGAAGCCTTTAGACTGTCGAATAAAAGTCATTTCTTTTTTGGCAAATTCTCATTTAATGAAAAGATAAAAAAATTTTGAAAGTATTTACACCAAATAATTTTATAAATAGACAAAAACGATGCAACATTAGATTCACAATAAATAATTATAGTTTTATAACAACTTCGTCCAATTAATAATTAAATGACATACGATAATGTACTACTTACATTGAACTTTCAAATCATATGTAAAAATAATAAATATTTTGGTAACAAAACATAAAACGAATGGCGTATTCAAAAAAATAAAACTTCAATTAAAAACAAAATGAAAGTAAAGCGATTCCCTGGCAACTAATATACAATATTATCAAAATGTGTATCTTTTGTAAAATGACAAATGTTTTTATATTACTTATTTGTAACGTAGCCTGGGATGTTGCTCGATCCATTCAATGCGTCCATTTCGTTGATGGATCCTCCTGGTCGTATTTCTGTGGTCGCAGTGGTGATGTGGCAGCCGAAGTTTCCATCTTCTCTCTGTCATTGTAGACGTATTCTTCTTCTTTCTTCTTCTTTCTTCTTCTTCTTTTTCTTCTTTTCCTTCTTCATTTTCTTCTTCTTCTTCCTTTTCTTCTTTTTCTTTTTCTTTTTCTTCTTCTTCTTTTTCTTCTTTTCCTTCTTCCTTTTCTTCTTTTTCTTTTTCTTCTTTCTCCTTCTTCTTCTTTTCCTTTTTCTTCTTTTCCTTCTTCCTTTTCTTCTTCTTCTTCTTCTTGTTTCTTTTCTTCTTCTTCTTTTCCTTTTTCTTCTTTTTCTTTTTCTTCTTTTCCTTCTTCCTTTTCTTCTTTTTCTTTTTCTTCTTTCTCCTTCTTCTTCTTCTTTTCCTTTTTCTTCTTTTCCTTCTTCCTTTTCTTCTTCTTCTTCTTTCTTCTTTCTTCTTCTTTCTTCTTTCTTCTTCTTTCTTCTTCTTCTTCTTTTTCTTCTTCTTCTTCTTCTTTTTCTTCTTCTTTTCCTTCTTCTTTTTCTTCTTTTCCTTCTTCTTTTTCTTCTTCCTTTTCTTCTTCTTTCTTCTTCTTCTCTTTCTTCTTCTTCTCTTTCTTCTACTTCTTCTTCTTCTTCTTCTTTCTTCTTCTTTCTTCTTCTTTCTTCTTCTTCTTCTTCTTCCCAATAACCTCTCGTAAGCGCGATTAATAAAGAAATATTACAAATGCATTTGGTCTTTTAAAATATCTTTGAAGTTTTACTTGTTTTTATGGTATACCTATATACTCATTAAATATCCAGCTATACAAAACCTGACTGCGTTCTACTCCCCCCCTCTCGCTCTCTCTCGCTCTCTCTCTCTGTGTCTCTCTCTCCCTCTCTATTTATCTATATATCTATCTCTCTGTCTATTCAGTGGAAAAATAAAAATATTCCTCCTCATTCGCCACGCAAAATTAGTATGGCGTCCAATTCCCTGACGTAACTGCCGGGACACGTAACTCTTACTCGACGTCTAATTGGAAAATTCCAGTCTGCTTAACGTTTACATTACGTGAAAAATTATCACGTTAACCCTATTTTTACACACCCGCATTTAAATAGTATTGCACATTCACTATGTCTATTCATTTAATAAAAGTGACAGACCATTTTGGGAGGAGGGGGCGGTTCCAAGCAATAATGATGCATTTCTATTGCAAGTGCATTTTACCTGCCGTGTCTAAATTATTATCTGCATGTGTTTTCCTTTAGTTTTGGAGAAGGCATATTAAGGATGCACCGAGTGCCTTCGGCCTTAGATCAGCAACGAATGTATGCCTTTCAACTTCATGCTCACTCGCTAAAGAAACTCAGTAAGAGATGATCAATTCCCCGCTGGCAATCCGACAGCAGTGTTCCATGTGACACTGCATTTGTTTGTTAATAAGTTATATACACGTGCGAACTGTTCCAGTTTTGCCGGATGTTACGGTTTCCTTCGAGTCTGTCCTTGGCGCTAACGTGTGATCTTTCTACGAGTCGCATAAGTAAATATACTTTTTGTTTCATTTTTTGTCACTATCTTCCCCCTTTTCTTCTTCCCTCTCCTTCACTTGTACTACGAAAGAAAGAAAGAAAAACACAATTAGCATTTCTAACGACGAATAAATTCAAGTATGCAAACTATTGCCGAATTATCTCCTAGAATGTGCACCCCGCCATTGGGCGGGTCTGCTCTTTACGGTATAATAATTATGAACAAATATATTAGCAGCGAGAGACGTGGATAGAGATAAGAAAATACCAGCCTTGTTAGTTCGTTAAGAGGGTGAATTAGAAAGTCTTCAAATGGATAGAAAGGCTATTATTAAAGAAACCGCAAACCACGTATGACCAACTGGGGCGCATGGACTTTTTCACACTTTCAAATTCATCACGTACGCTTGCCTAAAAAGGTCTGTGGCTCATCTGGTAAAAGCGATTCTCATAAGTTGTCGTTTCCTCATGTTCGTGCAAGGTCGAATTTTACAATAAATAAGATTAATGGGTGCTTCTATAATAAAAAGCCGAAAAAAATTTTTTTGTCTTTTAGTGTTGGAGAGGTAAATAAGGGGCAGGTTTACAACGAATTTTAAACACGATTTTCTCTGAAATGCGGATCATGGATCTTAACTGTTTGAAGTTCGAAGATATACTGTATTTTACATCAGACAGTGCAAAACAAATTGATTTTTTGCAAGCACACTAATTTCTGGTGCAGAAACCTGCAACTGTGGCCATGAGATACGACTTGTGCCATCAGTAATCAAAACTGATGGCTTTAATTGGCGTTGCACATGTGGCTACTGTGCGAGGAGAACGTCGATTAGACATAAAAGGGTTAAGCTAAGGGTTAGGTTTAGGGTTAGGGTTAGGGTTAGGGTTAGAAAAATATTGTTCGAAAGCTAGAGCTGTTGTGAAGAGTTACCTGCCCCTTATTTACCTCTCCAACACTAAAAGACAAGAAAAACTTTTTCCGACTTTTTATTATAGAAGCACTGATTAATGTTCTATTTGCTGTAGGGGAAACGTATTTAATAAATGAGAAATAATAAAATGTCGATAGATTTGTATAGGAGACATTTTTTTATTTATTTAAGACTGGTATCATTAACATCCATGTATTTGTATCCGAATCGTAGCCTTTTTTCTTTCTTACTGCGAAATATTTGTTGAGCATACATGAAAAAAAAATCTCTACAGAATCCAAGTAAAAATCTGTTGAATTATATTTTGTCATTTGTATTCAAATATTCTACTCATGGTTTCCTTTAACAACTATTTTCACCGGTTATTATTTATTTGCCAACTTTATGAAACGCAATGACGAGTTTAATTTTGGGGAGATCCTAACAATGAGTCACCATTTATCAAATCTAAAAGCCACTCGAGGAACGGGTTAATAAGATAGATAGATTGTCAGTCGACTTATGATAAATATTATGAAAGGAATTTAAAATGATGAATGAACAAAATATAATTTACTTATGAGGACGGTTTATGACAAGTATTTGTTGATTTGAAGATGACCGTGTTGTAGCTTGCAGGGAAACAGTCCCGTGGTAATGTGTTCTTGGAAGTTCTGTGAAAGAAACTCTGTTCATGGAAATTCCGTTTAGTGTTAGACACACGGAGGAAGAAAGGAGAATTGTGGTAGAAGGTGAGTTCTTGCTGTGAATGTTTTACAAAGAGGAACCAGAGGTTAGAGCTCATTCGAGCATCTTTTGTGGAAATAACGATGGAGTAGAAAAAGACTAACACCGTGTCTTCGTAAAGAATAGAAGAGATCACCCCTTACTAAATAACGAAGTCTAGTTTGTATTCTGTCAAGTCAAAAAAAAAACGAGTTCGCCGAGCGGCACCTCCGCAGATGTTGGAGCAGTACCTCCCCATCTTAGGACGTAACTGACTCTTATCCAGGTAGAGGATTGCATCAGTAGTCAGATACTTTCTGGAGCGGTGGAATGATCCAACTATTTTCCCAGCAACCTTAGATGCAGATTGGATATAAATCTTATAAGGCTGGGTAAAAAACGGGACCTAGAACAACTAGATAAATTTGTGTTCGATTTTAAAAAGAAGATATGACTCTACGGAAGCTAAAGTACATGTTGAATACCGGATCTCCGTGAGATAAGATGAGATAATAAACTCATATTTTGTATCGCGTCCTCAAAGTCTATCTTCGTTGGTCTGTGTTCTAGCTATGACTGAACTGATGCAGATTTGACTTCGAAGATCTACTGTCTCGTGATCGAAGAGAAGAAAAAAAAACGATTCTGATTTTCCCATTTTTGCGCCGAATTCAAATCACTTTGCTATTTAAATTGGCTCGTTATTCTGTCGGTGTACTCTGTGACTATATTCGTACCTTGTTTAAAGGTTTATCTCACATTGTTTTTTCTTTCGTTTGAACCTGCATTAGCCTGGCACAAGCCCGGCGTCTCTGAGCGTTTATTTTGTTGTGTGCATTAGCCAATATAGAATTTATGATCAACGACACAACAAGACTGGTGAAATGGATACTTGCACGTGTTCGTAATCCCGTCGGGTCCATAACAGCACTCTCACTAGGGTGTTGGCAACCGTCACGTGATCCTTTTCGTGAGCACCTCGGAGAATCAAATGACAACAAAACAGCAGATATCGTAACTTGCTGATTCGTACGAAGATAAAAACGATCAATATACAAAGAGAAACATACAAAATTGTCATCAACAGAGGAAGAGTTGAAGAGTTTCAATGTAAAACATTATTAGCGCCAGCTTTCGATAATGTTCAGTTTTGCATTTCATCAAACTCAAACACCGTTTTACGGTAGTCAGCATGGCCTGCTCAAGTCGCCGCAACCCGCACAGCAACTCTGAAACGGTTGCGATCAATGGCGAATCGACACGAAGCGCCACTTAAACACACCCTGATCGTTGATGTGGCTTCCCTAAGCATCCCTTTGATAAATCTCTCCGATATACGCCTCTCGAGCACGTTGTGTCTTTTCATGTGGCCAAAGAACGTGAGCATTTGACGCTTAACCATGTTGATGAGTAAGTCCGCGAATACACCAAGTTCTTGGAAGTCTCTATTCATCTTTCGCTGGATCCAAGGTACTCGTAGGATTTTCATGTAGCACTTGTGCTCCAATGTCGTTACCCTTTCAATAAAATCTGGCTATTTTTTTTAAAATTTTTATTAAAACTAGACGACCCGTGAACCGTTAAGTCAACGTTGGTACATTGCACATTAGTGTGTTCATTTGTACCCTTGTACCCTTAATCATTGTGAAGGTAAATATACAGCTATTTTAACGATCATCAGGAAGGTTAAAGAATAAATTTACTGTGTGTTTTCAATTTAACGAAAATTAACGAGATTTCACAGATAAGCTTCGAAGATGTCAGTTACGACTAAAAACACTATATTTCAAATGCTGTTGCTACATAAAACTTGTTTACGTCATCTAATCAAAATACTTGCTGCCATGGTTGTTGACAAGATGGACAACTGCTGACGGGCTGACCCATTATTTGCGCCATTTGTTGCTAATGTTAAGGGAAAGGTTCTTTCCAAATATGACCTTAGAGAAAGATCAGAATTTCATTCGTCCTGATGAGATCTCAATTTCTAACAGTTGTTGATCGATACCACCGACATGTCAGTGTCGCAGATTATATACAGGTCTGTATAAATAAAAATAATCATATAATAAAAGCTCTATTTCATATTGAGCCCGGTTAAAAAATTTTGGATTTTTATCCTGTGAATCTTTACTTTACCTGGATTACTATATATATATATATATATATATATATATATTATAACCTTACCTATTATTTATAATCAATGGTTTCCATATTGTATTAAATTCTATACTAGGTCTGCTTACTAAGTCATTGTGGGTCAACATGTGCGCTTCTTCTTTGAGTCGTCTTACTCTCCACCGTCCTTCTATACCTATAATTTTTTACTTCGTCTTATAAGGGTAGATGGTTTTCCTTTTTTTCTGTGGCCAGCCATACCCGACTTCTCGATATCTCTACGTATTACGGCTTTCCGGTGTTCATTCAAACCTTACTTTTAGTGGGCGACATGTCTCACAATTGTATATTTCCCACACTTACATGTATCGCATACACATAGTTCTTAGTCATACATTTTTCCGTAGGGGGGTGACTCTCACAATATGCTTCTGGGGAGTTAAGTCTCTCCTGAATACAATCCTGATGTTATATGGATTACATATTCTTTGGATGTTTTTCAGGCAAGCCACTCATATACGGTATACAAATTGTGGTGAGTTTTCGGGTGGTATCCTTTGGTTTTTGGTCTAGATTTCTTGGAGCTGATGTCATTCTCTCGGGATTGTTGTTTCGGTGGAGGGTTTCTCTCAAGCTGTCCATCTCTTCTTGATATTTATTGCTGTTACTACATATTGTCTTTGCTCAATATTGTAGACAGCGGGCGATTCCTTTCTTTACATTAGATGGATTGTGGGGGTTGAAATTTAGATACTGTCCAGTGAAAGTTGGCTTTCGATAAACAGATGACCGAAACCCATGATCAGTGCGAGTTATCAGCACATCGAGGAAGGATAATTTGTTACCATGTTCCTTTTCATCGTGAACTGTATAGATGGACGGATAGAGTTCACATAGTCTAGTCATGTTTGAACATCTTCCTGGTGAGGCTAGAGTATGAATGTGTCATCCGCATATCTCCGAAAGCATCTTGTGCGAGTCAAATCCCCTACGGAAAAATGTATGACTAAGTACTGTGTGTGCTATCTCATGTAAGTGTGGGGAAATATACAAGGTGAGACATGTCACCCACTAAAAGTAAGGCTAGGAAAACACCGGAAAGCCGTAATATGTGGAGATACTAACAAGTCTGGTATGGCTGACCACATATGGAGGGAAAAGGGAAACCGTCTACCCTTATGGGATGAAGTAAAAATTATAGATAGAGAAGAACGGTGGAGAGTAAGACGACTCAAAGAAGCAGCATATATGTTAGGCGACAATGATTTACTAAGCAGACCTAGTATAGAATTCAATACAATATGGGAACCATTAATTATAAATAATAGATAAGGTTATGATATATATATATATATATATATATATATATATATATATATATATAAATATATAAAGTAATCCAACAAAAGATTTAAGAGTCAACTAATATCTTATATATATATATATATATATATATATATATATATATGTATATATATATACAGTGATATGTAGTAATAAAAGTAGTGATATATAGTGATAAGTAGTAAGACTGCACATTAAAACAAGAATAGGTTTAAAGCTCCCAAAATTCATACAAGAATTGTCCATGAGTACTTGTGGCGCAGAGGATATAGATCAAAGTAAAAGTCAGTTCTAAGTGATACTCATCTGAAGATTCAATCTTCAGTGCAGACGATACAGAGAATTGCGAATTACTGAAAACTTCGGAACAAGAGCATGCTACCCCCGTGGATTAAATAAAGGGTTCCGTTCGAAGTTCCGTCTAGATTCCCGAGTTCGACAGAGATATTCCCGAGTTAGAAAAAATAAACCTGAAGAAAGCAACAAGTTTTGTTTTTGCTTGTCCGCCTTGTCCACTCTGAAGGAAAGAACTAAGATGACCACGCTTTAGAGAAGAGTTCGCAGCTTCGTATAATGTTGAGTTGTCCTTTCGAATCTCTCATCGCCATTTTTGCTACTATTCGACCGATGGTGATTACAAAAGAATAACTTAACGGACACTTACAGATATCAAATAACATTTATTAACAAACACATAACAATATGTATTGATATGAAATCAAAGATTGCGGCAAGAACATAAAATCATAGTACAAGGTTTGCTGATCAATCGACAATACTTACTTCGTTTCCCCCGCAGAAAGAGATGGCACAAAGGCGGAAGGTATGCGAAAGCAAGAGAACCAGAAAGGCAGGGGACTCCACCATCGAATAGATAGTTTGAGAAACCCGGTCGGCATTCCCCGGTAGTATCGCCTAAACCAACGAGGGATAGTAAATCAGTTATAAACCAACGAGAGAAGGTAAAAGAGGCTATAAACCAACGAGAGAAGGTAAAAGCGGCTATAAACCAACAAGCGTAGGTAAAAGCGGCTATAAACCAACAAGAGAAAGTAAAAGCGGCTATAAACCAACGAGGGATGGTAAAAAGACCCTATAAACACATGAGAGAAGGTAAAACCGGCTATTACACAACAAGAGAAGGTAAAAGCGGCTATAAACCAACGAGAAAAAGTAAAAGATACTATAAACCAACGAAAGAATGTAAAAGCAGTTAAAACCAACGAGAGAAGGTAAAAGCGACTATAAACCAACGAAGAAAAGGTAAGAGAGGCTATATACCCACGAGAGAAGGTAAAAGAGGCTATAAACAAACAGGAGAAGGTAAAAGACCCTATACACAAACGAGAAAGTAAAAGCGGCTAAAAACCAACGGGAAAAGGTAAACTCGGGAATAAACCTACAAGAGATGGTAAAAGAGGCTATATTATATATGTCATCTTATTTATATATGTAATCTAATTTATATATGTTATCTTATTTATATATGTCATCTTATTTATATATGTAATCTTATTTATATATGCATCTTATTTATAAATGCATTTTATTTATATATGTCATCTTCTTTTATATATGTCATCTTATTTATATATGTAATCTTATTTATATTTGTAATCTTATTTATATATCTTATTTTATACATGTCATCTTATTTATATATGCATCTTATTTTATATACGTACTCTTATTTATATATGTCATCTTACTTTATATATTTAATCTTATTTTCTATATTTCATTTTATTTATATATGTCATCTTATTTATATATGTAATCTTATTTATATATGTAATCTTATTTATATATGTAATCTTATTTTTATATCTTATTTTAAATATGTCATCTTATTTATATATGTCATCTTATTTTTATATGTCATCTTATTTTCTATATTTCATCTTATTTTCTATATTTCATCTTATTTATATATGTCATCTTATTTATATATGTAATCTTATTTATATATGTAATCTTATTTATATATGTAATCTTATTATATATGTAATCTTATTTATATATGTAATCTTATTATATATGTAATCTTATTTATATATGTAATCTTATTATATATGTAATCTTATTTATATATGTAATCTTATTTTTATATCTTATTTTAAATATGTCATGTTATTTATATATGTCATCTTATTTTTATATGTCATCTTATTTTATATATTTAATCTTATTTTCTATATTTAATCTTATTTATATATGTCATGTTATTTATATATGTAATCTTATTTTAAATATGTCATCTTATTTATATATACATCTTATTTATATATGCATCTTATATATATATTAAATCTTATTTCTATATGTCATCTTATTTATATATTAAATCTTATTTATATATTTAATCTTATTTATATATGCATCTTATTTATATATTAAATCTTATTTATATATTAAATCTTATTTATATATCAAATCTTATTTATATATGCATCTTATTTATATATTAAATCTTATTTATATATGCATCTTATTTATATATTAATCTTATTTATATATGTATCTTATTTATATATGTCATCTTATTTTATATATGTCATCTTATTTTTATGTCATCTTATTTATATATGTCATCTTATTTATATATGTAACTATATTTTAATATGTAATCTTATTGATATAGTCACCTTATTTATATATAAATAAATATATGTAATCTTATTTTTACATGTCATCTCATTTTATATATCTTATTTTATATATTTTATCTTATTTATATATGTAATCTTATTTTTATATGTCATCTTATTTCATATATGTCATCTTATTTATATATGTAACCTTATTTTAATATGTAATCTTATTGATATAGTCATCTTATTTATATATGTAATCTTATTTATATATGCATCATATTTATATATGTAACCTTATTTATATATGTCATCTTATTTATATATGTAATCTTGTTTATATATGTAATCTTATTTATATATGTCATCTTATTTATATATGTAATCTTATTTATATATGTCATCTTATTTATATATGTAATCTTATTTATATATGTCATCTTATTTATATATATAATCTTATTTATACATGTTATCTTATTTATATAAGTAATCTTATTTATATGTCATCTTATTTTATATATGTCATCTTATTTATATGTCATCTTATTTTATATACATCATCTTATTTCATATATGCATCTAATTTATATATGCATTCTAGTTATATATCTTTTTTTATATATTTTATCTTTTTTATATATAAAACTTTATTTATATATGCATTTTATTTTATATATTTCATCTTATTTATATATGTAATTTTATTTATATATGTCATCTTGTTTTATATGTGTCATCATATTTATATATGTCATCTAATTTATATATTTCATCTTACTTATATATATTTTTATATATGTCATCTTATTTATATATGTCATCTTATTTTATATATGTAATCTTATCTATATATGTCATCTTATTTATATGTGTAATCTCATTTATATATGTAATCTTATTTATATATGTATCTTATTCATATATGTATCTTATTTTATATATGTCACCTTATTTATATGCGTAATCTTATTTATATATGCATTTTATTTATATATATCATCTTATTTTATATATGTCATCTGATTTATATTTGTAATCTTATTTATATATCTTATTTTATACATGTCATCTTATTTATATATGCATCTTATTTTATATACGTACTCTTATTTATATATGTCATCTTACTTTATATATTTAATCTTATTTTCTATATTTCATCTTATTTATATATGTCATCTTATTTATATATGTAATCTTATTTATATATGTAATCTTATTCATATATGTCATCTTATTTTTATATGTCATCTTATTTTATATATTTAATCTTATTTTATATATTTCATCTTATTTATATATGCAATTTTATTTATATATGTAATCTTATTTATATATGTAATCTTATTTATATATGTAATTTAATTTTTATATCTTATTTTAAATATGTCATCTAATTTATATATACATCTTATTAATATATGCATCTTATTTATATATTAAATCTTATTTCTATATGTCATCTTATTTATATATTAAATCTTATTTATATATGCATCTTATTTATATATTTAATCTTATTTATATATGTATCTTATTTATATATTAAATTATATTTATATATGCATCTTATTTATATATGTCATCTTATTTTATATATGTCATCTTATTTTTATATGTCATCTTATTTTTATATGTCATCTTATTTATATATGTAACCTTATTTTAATATGTAATCTTATTGATATAGTCACCTTATTTATATATGTAATCTTATTTTTATATCTTATTAAAAATATATCATCTTATTTATATATGTCATCTTATTTTTATATGTAATTATATTTCATATATGTCATCTTATTTATATATGTAACCTTATTTTAATATGTAATCTTATTGATATAGTCATATTTTTTATCGTTAATCTTATTTATATATGTGATCTTATTTATATATTTAATCTTATTTATATATGTCATCTTATTTATATATGTAATCTTATTTATATATGTAATCTTATTTATATATGTAATCTTATTTATATATGTAATCTTATTATATATGTAATCTTATTTATATATGTAATCTTATTTTTATATCTTATTTTACATATGTCATCTTATTTATATATGTCATCTTATTTTTATATGTCATCTTATTTTATATATTTAATCTTATTTTCTATATTTCATCTTATTTATATATGTCATTTTTTTATATATGTAATCTTATTTATATATGTAATCTTATTTTGATATCTTATTTAAATATGTCATCTTATTTATATATACATCTTTTTTATATATGCATCTTATTTATATATTAAATCTTATTTCTATATGTCATCTTATTTATATATTAAATCTTATTTATATATGCATCTTATTTATATATTTAATCTTATTTATATATGCATCTTATTTATATATTAAATCTTATTTATATATTAAATCTTATTTATATATTAAATCTTATTTATATATTAAATCTTATTTATATATGCATCTTATTTATATATGTCATCTTATTTTATATATGTCATCCTATTTTTATATGTCATCTTATTTATATATGTAACCTTATTTTAATATGTAATCTTATTGATATAGTCATATTATTTATATATGTAATATTATTTATATATGTCATCTTATTTATAGAGTTAATATTATTTATATATGTCATCTTATTTATATATGTAATCTTATTTTTATATCTTATTTTATATATGTCATCTTATTTATATATGTCATCTTATTTTTATATGTCATCTTATTTTATATATTTTATTTTATATATTTTATCTTATTCATATATGTTATCTTATTTATATACTTAATCTTATTTATATATGTAATCTTATTTATATATGTTATCTTATTTATATATGTAATCTTATTTATATACGTAATCTTATTTATATATGTTATCTTATTCATATATGTAATCTTATTTTTATATGTCATCTTATTTTATAAATTTCATCTTATTTTATATATGTCATCTTTTTTATATATGTCATCTTATTTTATATATGTAATCTTTTTTATATATGTCATTTTATTTATATGTGTCATCTTATTCATATATGTTCTCTTATTTTATATATGTCATCTTATTTATATATGTAATTTTATTTATATATGCATTTTATTTATATATGTCATCTTATTTTATACATGTCATCTTATTTATATATGTAATCTTATTTATATTTGTAATCTTATTTATATATCTTATTTTATACATGTCATTTTATTTATATATGTCATCTAATTTATATATGTAATCTTATTTATATATGCATCTTATTTTATATACGTACTCTTATTTATATATGTCATCTTATTTAATATATTTAATCTTATTTTCTATATTTGATCTTATTCATATGTCATCTTATTAATATATGTAATCTTATTTATATATGTAATCTTATTTATATATGTAATCTTATTTTTATATCTTATTTTAAATATGTAAACTTATGTATATATACATCTTATTTATATATGCATCTTATTTATATATTAAATCTTATTTCTATATGTCATCTTATTTATATATTAAATCTTATTTATATATGCATCTTATTTATATATTTAATCCTATTTATATATGTATCTTATTTATATATTTAATCTTATTTATATATTAAATCTTATTTATATATTAAATCTTATTCATATATACATCTTATTTATATATTAAATCTTATTTATTTATGCATCTTATTTATATATTAAATCTTATTTATATATGCATCTTATTTATATATGTCATCTTATTTTATATATGTCATCTTATTTTTATATGTCATCTTATTTATATATGTAACTATATTTTAATATGTAATCTTATTGATATAGTCACCTAATTTATATATGTAATCTTATTTATATATGTAATCTTATTTTCATATCTTATTTTAAATATGTCATCGTATTTATATATGTAATCTTATTTTTATATGTCATCTCATTTTATATATCTTGTTTTATATATTTTTATCTTATTTATATATGTAATCTTATTTTTATATGTCATCTTAATCATATATGTCATCTTATTTATATATGTAACCTCATTTTAATATGTAATCTTATTGATATAGTCATATTATTATTTATATTTGTAATCTTATTTATATATCTTATTTTATACATGTCATCTTATTTATATATGCATCTTATTTTATATACGTACTCTTATTTATATATGTCATCTTACTTTATATATTTAATCTTATTTTCTATATTTCATCTTATTAATATATGTCATCTTATTTATATATTTAATCTTATTTATATATGCTATCTTATTTATATATGTAATCTTATTTTTATATCTTATTTTATATATGTCATCTTAATTATATATGACATCTTATTTTTTATGTCATCTTATTTTATATATTTTATCTTATTCATATATGTTATCTTTTTTATATATGCATCTTATTTATATATGCATCTTATTTATATATGTCATTTTATTTATATATGTTTTCTTATTTATATATCTAATCGTATTTTATATATGTCATCTTATTTTATATATGTCATCTTATTTATATATGTAATCTTATTTATATATGTAATCTTATTTATATATCTTTTTCATATATGTAATAATAGTTATATATGCATCTTATTTATATATGTCATCTTATTTATATATGTCATCTTATTTATATATCTCATTTTATATATGTAATCTTATTTATATATGCATCTTATTTATATATGTCATCTTATTTATATATTTAATCTTATTTATATATGTCATCTTATTTATATATGTAATCTTATTTATATATATTATTTTATATATTTCATCTTATTTATATATGCATCTTATTTATATATGTAATCTTATTTATGTATGTAATCTTATTTATATATGTTATCTTATTTATGTATGTAATCTTATTTATATATGTAATCTTGTTTATATGTCATCTTATTTTATATATGTCATCTTATTCATATATTTCATCTTATTTATATATCTTATTTTATATATG
>OY744522.1:25948619-26031119 GCA_963556195.1 Sepiola atlantica
AGAGATATAGGATAATGTCAGGTGTGAGAAGTTTACTAGCACGGTAGAGGGAGCCCACCTTCTTTGCAGCAGTCCTGGTAATGTCTTCAATGTATTTGTTCCAATTCATGTTACCTGTGAAGGTTAGGCCGAGGAGTTTGAATAATGAACTCTCAGGTAGGGTGTTATTTGCCATGACAATCGGTGGTTTGAGAGGTTTCTTGCAATTATTGAAGGAAAGGAGCTTTGTCTTTGCGGCATTAAAAGTTACCGTCCATTTTTTACCCCAATCCACTACAGACTGGAGATCATTTTCTAAAGATTCAGCCATTACCTACGATATGTGCACGTCAGTTTTGCCCACATGACGAGAGTAGAGCGTGGTGTCGTCAGCAAATATTCTTATCTCAGTCTCAATTACATCAGGGAGGTCATTTATGAAAATCAGGAACAGTAGAAGTCCAAGGATTGATCCCTGGGGTACACCAGCATTTATCTCATGTTGCTTAGATGAAAAGCCATCGAGGACAACCTGGATTTTTCTTTTGTTTAGGAAGGATTTAATTATATTAAATATTTGTCCAGTAATACCATATGAGTGCAGTTTTAGGAGAAGCCCTTCATGCCAGACCTTGTCAAAGGCTTTGGATATATCAGGCGCTACCGCCATAACTTCACTTGCTTATCAAGTGTATGATGTATGCGTGCAGCGATGACCGTTAGGATATCTGCGGTAGATCGTGCTTGTCTAAATCCGTATTGATGATCAGAAAGAAGTTTAGCATTAGCTAGGTCCCGAACTATCGCTAGATTTATTAATGATTCAAAGATTTGCTGTTGATTACAAAAGTTACGTTTATTGTAATTTAAATGTTTTGTTGATGACAAAGATGGGACGCTTGTAAAAAAGCCTAATCGGATAAAGTAATTTTTGAAAGACACTGAATAAAAACAGTTTTTTTTTTAATTTAAAGAACATGATGGAAGAATAAAAAAAGAAAGATCGGTTAGTCAGAATCAAATATCGTATTCAAAACTATTGATGACAAACCTATCCGACTAACTTCACTTCATTGTATGAAAGATGGACAGAAAAATACTGAAAGTTTAAAGAAACATGACAAAAACGAAAAAGAAGAAAATAAAGGAAATAAATATATATTATAGGGAAAAGTGTGTGTGTGTATGTGTGCGTGTAGCAGCTGTGTTTATCTGAGAAAATGACATTTGCTGGATACAATAAGTGTATTTAATTAATGAAACGTTCTTTCAGTGTGCATCCTCCTTTCTAACCGGTAGTTTCGTATTCAGCCATTTTGTACTTGTTAAGTATGTCAAACATAGAAACCTCTGTAGATAGACACTTGCACCAATCGACTCGGCGTTGTTTGAACGATCAATGCTTTTATTTACTTTTTTATTTTATCTTATTTTTCATTCTTTTATTCACTTATTTATAAGATGCGTCATTGCATCTCTACGACAGACTGTGTTATCAGTCGGTCGGTCGGTTTGTCGCGCTTAGGTTTATTTTTTAAATGGCACGGTCAAGCTTCATGTAAATTCGTTGACGCGATTGCGTTAATGACCCTGCAAACATGCCCAAAATGTCTGCCACTCTTAAGTTTGAAATAGCATTTTCTTTGATCTGTTACGTTTATGTTGAAATAAGATGTTCTTTAATCGATCGCGCTTGAGTTTTATTTTGTTAGTCATGCTTAATTTGGAAACATTATTTTCTTCTGTTTGTCACGTTTGAATTTGAAATGTTATTATATTTGTTTCTCACGCTTAAGTCGAAAAATAACTTTCTGTGGAGTTTATGCTTGACATTTCATTATTTTGGTCAGCCAAACTTAAGTTGAAATAGCATTTCCATTAAAATGTCTTGCTTTATTTTAAAATAACAGTTTCTATGGTATGTCATACATAAGTTTTAAATATCATTTGTGTAGTTGATCACGCTTAAGTTTTAAATTTAATTCAATTTTGTCAGCCAAGCTAAAGTTTTGAGTATAAGTTTCTATTGTCCACCAAGCAAAACTTAAATATCATTTTCTATTGTCCGCCAAGCAAAACTTAAATATCATTTTCTATTGTCCACCAAGCAAAACTTAAATATCATTTTCTATTGTCCGCCAAGCAAAACTTAAATATCATTTTCTATTGTCCGCCAAGCAAAACTTAAATATCATTTTCTATTGTCCGCCAAGCAAAACTTAAATATCATTTTCTATTGTCCGCCAAGCAAAACTTAAATATAATTTTCCATTGTCCGCCAAGCAAAACTTAAATATCATTTTCCATTGTCCGCCAAGCAAAACTTAAATATCATTTTCCATTGTCCGCCAAGCAAAACTTAAATATCATTTTCTATTGTCCGCCAAGCAAAACTTAAATATCATTTTCTATTGTCCACCAAGCAAAACTTAAATATCATTTTCTATTGTCCGCCAAGCAAAACTTAAATATCATTTTCTATTGTCCGCCAAGCAAAACTTAAATATCATTTTCTATTGTCCGCCAAGCAAAACTTAAATATCATTTTCTATTGTCCGCCAAGCAAAACTTAAATATAATTTTCCATTGTCCGCCAAGCAAAACTTAAATATCATTTTCCATTGTCCGCCAAGCAAAACTTAAATATCATTTTCCATTGTCCGCCAAGCAAAACTTAAATATCATTTTCTATTGTCCGCCAAGCAAAACTTAAATATCATTTTCTATTGTCCGCCAAGCAAAACTTAAATATCATTTTCTATTGTCCGCCAAGCAAAACTTAAATATCATTTTCTATTGTCCGCCAAGCAAAACTTAAATATCATTTTCTATTGTCCGCCAAGCAAAACTTAAATATCATTTTCTATTGTCCGCCTATGCAAAACTTAAATATCATTTTCTATTGTCCGCCAAGCAAAACTTAAATATCATTTTCTATTGTCCGCCAAGCAAAACTTAAATATCATTTTCTATTGTCCGCCAAGCAAAACTTAAATATCATTTTCTATTGTTCGCCAAGCAAAACTTAAATATCATTTTCTATTGTCCGCCAAGCAAAACTTAAATATCATTTTCTATTGTCCGCCAAGCAAAACTTAAATATCATTTTCTATTGTCCGCCAAGCAAAACTTAAATATCATTTTCTATTGTCCGCCAAGCAAAACTTAAATACTATTTTCTATTGTCCGCCAAGCAAAACTTAAATATCATTTTCTATTGTCCGCCAAGCAAAACTTAAATATCATTTTCTATTGTCCGCCAAACAAAACTTCAATATCATTTTCTATTGTCCGCCAAACAAAACTTCAATATTATTTTCTATTGTCCATCACTCTTAACTTTTAAATAACACGTTCGTTTGTTTGCCGCACTTAAGTTGGAAAAGGCATTTTCTTTGTCTGGCAACGGTTGCGTTTGAAATTGCATTTAATTTGATCTTTCACTCAAATAGCATTTTCATCGTTAACTGGGCAGATTGAATGGACGCAGGTTAAGAATTGTCGTTCTTTTTTATTTCTTGTCATATAATAAATTGCATTTTTAAAGATGCTGCACTGAATGCACCACGTGTCCTGCTTACTGCACTTCCCAACCTTGTGTGTTGCGTTATTGTGACAGAAAGCGCAGATGAGCTCGTTCGGCGTGTGGATGGAGTGGCGGTTAGAATGAAAACAGATGAGCTGTCAAAAACTTAGGTTATGTGAAAAAAAAAAAGGATAGGTTGAGGCCAAGATTAGGAAATGGTTCAGAGGTCAATGCAACAGAAAGGGGAAAACACTTCTGACTTGTGAACGGAAACTTTTTTATTGCAATCAGTCGGTCGATTCACAAGAATTTTCATTATTTGAAAACAAAAATTTAAAAAACGGTCGTTAATCGGGTCACGAACGTAATTCGTTATTTCACTACGTTCCTCAACCAAACTGTTCGTGAGACAAAATAATTTGGCATCGCTGAAATGAATGTAAATTCGATTAATCTGTTAATCCTCTGCCCTAAAAACTGTCTTTTATTAATTCCTGCAATCAATAATTTCTCTACTCCAAACAATTGAGATATTGACTTCGTTGAAATGATCACTCTTTAATTATATCCTTTGGTGAATCTTTGTGTTTTAGAAAATAAGGTCGTGTATTTCGCTCGTTCCTACTGCTGGGCGAAATCATTAGCACCAACATTTATCAACGTATCGACGACCGATGCGCACAGGACGGACATCTGAGTACAACGCTAGCATGACACAATCGTCGGCGAGTTTGTGCTCGAATGTCTCTGCACCAATAGATTTTTCGCGAGTCAAAACAACATTTGCTCGAAAAATGTTTACGTTGTCCGCTTTCTGGCCAGAAAAAAAGAGTGATAATTTTGGGTTAAATCTATTAATAATGGAAATTATGTCTGTCTGTCTGGAGCCGAATCTCTACTTATAATTTTATCACCAATTTACTTATTTTATCTTGTTCGTGATCTGGGACGTTCATGGGCCGAGGCGCCAATTTAATTTAATTTTTTTATTTTTTTTACTAATGATTTACCACTTGTCAAGACCAAAAGCCACTCGGGGATAAAGGGTTAATAAGATGGAATGAATCTCAGTTTAATGATGAAGAATATTGTGAGAAGATTGAAAATGATTAATGGAATGAAATACGTTTGATTACTTATGAGGACGGTTTGTGGCAAGTATTTGTTGTCATTGGATTTGAAAACAACTATGTTGTTATCTGCATGGAAGCAGTCCCGTGGTAATGTGTTGCACATGGAGAAAGAAATGACAGTATTTTTCCGTTGTGATAGTAAAAGGAATTCTAGCTGTGAATGTCTTACAAGGAGGAATCAGAAATTTGAGCTCAGTCGAAAACCTTCCATGAAAATGACAACAGAGTAGAGAGAGACTAGCAACACCTCTTCTCTCAATACCGAACTACCGAGATGTTTCAAAAGAATACGAAGATAGCCCAGTCAATGGAACGATTTCAGTAAAATAAAATGGGGAGATAATGTAATAAGTAATCGAGAGTAACCTCCCGTATTTTATGTTTATCTCCCTTTCCGAGAACTTTTTTGTTATGTAGGAAAGTAGCAAATATCACTACACATGTATCAGTGATTCTAAGCAAGAATAAAGCGTTCTCGAGTTTTTTGTTGTTCTCGTTTGTCATATTATGTGAAATGCACTTCTAATTTAAATATTACACTTTTTTAGCTGTAGCTTAGTTGACGATTTCTATAACAATCCAATTTTTTTTTCGTTTTTAATACAGAGAAAACGAACTGTATTGACGTTACGTTCAAATCATCGACATGAATGTCTGTATTTGAAAAGGAAAAGAATTTGACCGCCATGAAGAAAAAACACTCCCTCTAATTTAAAAATTCATACCAGTGGAGATTTCTGTGGTGATAAACGTATAGAATATATATGATTTGCGGTAACAAACGAACATTTTCTTATGGCTGTAAAATCACTGAATAAAACGTATTTCGAGGAAGGAATCGCGTTGAAATACCGGTTCTCGTTAGATCACCAAAGTTAAGCAACGTACAGCCTGGCCAGTATAAGATGGGTGACCATTTGGGAATACCAGGCTTTGTCTGTCATCTTCCCATGACCGGAATGTGAATTTGATATTTCCTTGTAAACGTCCTCCTTCGGAGGAAGCTGTCTTTTCCCGCCCAAAGTTTAAACCACACCAGGTATTACCGGTTCTTTTATTTGAGGAAAACGAATGTGTTTAACTCCAATTAAAAGCAGTGAAATTAGCGTGTCGACATGAATGTTTGTAAATGAAATATTTATTTCTGTTTTGTTTTTGTTTTTTTATTAAAAAAAATATTTGAAAGAGAAAGTCATGATGTTTTTCTTTTAATATTTAAGAATTAGAATTTGGTTTCGTAAGTTTCCAATGTAAAAAAGAAAATGTCTTACCCGAAACTGAAATTATAAACTTAATTGAAAGGAAGGCATTATTGTCAGATATGAGGTATTTTGGAGACACCGTTTACGAAGTAAATGTTACGTAACCTGAAGCACAGCGAACATCTCAAAGTTGTCAGAGATTTCCTATTAATTTAAACTCAGTTTCCATATGAATAAAAATATAATTTCAGTAAATTGTTATTCAGTCGCAGAAAAAACGTAAAAATATGAGTATTTACTATTAGTAGTGGAATTTACTGCTGAAAAGGGTAAATGGCTTCCATTGTAATTTGCTGCTGAAAACAAATATGTCTTCCTTAAGAGAAATATTCCTAGTAGGATAATGTTGTTTTTCTGAAGGAAATTAACTGGAATTACAATTTCTTGTTCAAAATAACATGATGCAACAAATCACAAGAAAGGCTGGCTATTCACAATGAAATATTGATTTAGTAGGAGAGAACGTGTCGATGAGAAACTTCAATAAATAAACTGACTTTATTTTATATATTAGACAGAAGGAATTATCTATATAATATATATATATATATATATATATATATATATATATATATATATATATGTATATGTATATATATATATATATATATATATATATATATATATATATATATATATATATAGTAGGTTATAAAATATATTTATATCAATTAAGTTACACAGATGCTTCCGCGTTTCATCCTTGTAGGGAATCGTCCGGCTAAGATGCACGGAATTTGTGTTACCCGGTGTTTTTATAAATACACGTGGTGTTTAGTCTCGCTAGCTAACCAATCAGATTCTTTGTTATTCCCTCCCACTGGTTAATGTTTCCATTGGCTAATGGTAGGGCTTCTCACAAACAAATATATATATATATATATATATATATATATATATATATATATATATATATATATATAATTATTTATAAATAATATTTTTCAAATTAACCCATATACACATGTGTTTCATGCTAAACCTGAAATCATCAGTATGGGAGGGGACAATCGATACGAAAGTCATATTAAACTCAGTAGTCAGAGCGCGTACCGGTGTACCGACCACGCATTGTCTGGAAATAAGAGAGTAAATTAACGCAAATGACAAATTCGGCGGCCATAAGCATACACACACACACACACACACACACATACATATATATATATATATATATACATATATATATATATACATATATATAGTTTCAATTTATTATTTATACAAACATTATTGGTTACATGTGAAGAGTACAACCGAAACATGTATGCACATATGTAACCAATAATGTTTGTATAAATAAAAATTTATACTAAAGATCAGCTCTACTTTTTATTGAGAGCTTTTTATAAACACTGGAGTTTCAACGGATTTACACCTACAGAAACTAATACAATACGTGTACTATATATATATATATATATATATATATATATATATATATATATATATATATATATATATATATATATATATATATATATATGTTTGATGCAGAGTGCCGGGAAGGTTGTAAGCTGGAAGAAACAAAAATAATAAATCGAGATGGGACTAACTATTTATTTTTAAAATCTTACATAACAACAAGTGTGGTGTCGGCTGTTTGTGTTTTGTCTGGATGATTATTAAAAATCATTCATTTAATATTTATGGAAAATCTTCCATTTGTCAAAAATAAGAAACACTAAAGGAAAGATCCGTCTGTGTAGAGAATTCACCAAAATGGATGCTAGAGTGTAGGGCAGGGGCAAACCAGTCTCGCAAAGAATAGAACTTAATAATTTTTTAAATTATGTTTTGTATATAAATGTAGTGTTCAAAAATATGTGTGTAATATATATATATATATATATATATATATATATTTATATTTATATATATATATATATATATATATATTTATATTTTTATATATATATATATATATATATATATATATATATGATACAAACATATCAAAAGTTAATCATCCATCAAAACGTTCCGATGATTAGCTGTAATAAGCTATGATCTCATCGGGATAATACTAATATATATATAAGTTTTGAATTTGTGTTTTTTTGTTTCGCTTAACTACTCAGTAGTTAATTTGCTGTTAATCCTTGCGAATCCAAATATCTGACTAAGATGTGTTTTTTTCTTTTTCCGTGAAGATCTTGCGAATCACTTTGGGTGATTTTTTTTTTTTTTTGCAGTGAAATCGTTTCCATTCCTCGTCGCCAATCTATATATATATATATAATATATATTAATAATCCTTTAGAAAGCCTTAAATATATTTTTTTAATGTTCGACGATGTACGCCTTCGTCAAAATTAAAAGACAGGTTCCTACCCCCTTTTTAATCATTGTTTGATGTTATTGGAGTCGATCCGTATGGTGTTAAAACGGCCGGCTTTCTAACCGATTTTTTTTTTGATAATTACATATTTCATATATATCAATAAAAAATGCTTTTAAAAACATAAACAATTAATTTCTACTTTATTTGACGCAAACATTCTTCATACCAAAGTCCGTTTGAATACAACTCTGATCGACTTAAACAGAAAAAAATGACTTAAAAAGGTATGACGAAGGCGTCTACCGTCGAAAATTCAAAATAATTTATTTTCATTCGATTGTAAGGCTATTTAAAGGATTACTTTTGATAATCAAAATTTCATATATATATATATATATATATATATATATATATCTGTTTGTGTGTATGTGTGTGTGTGTGTGTGTGTGTGTGTGTGTGTGTGTGTGTGTGTGTGTGTGTGTGTGAAATTGAGCGGCTACACCCAAAAATACAATCAAATCAGCCATTTTATATTTCGTCTTTATTATGAACGATGAGTGAATTCACAAAATGACATTGACGTTTGTGGGAGAAGGGGGAGAAAAAGAGAAGAAAACAGAGAGAGCAAAAGACAGAGAACTTGCTACTCTGGTACCCCCACGACGCAAATTCACTAGACCAACTCGACAATCTGCCAAATTCCTATCCATTCATTGTGGAGGTCCCCAGATGCCGAAGAGCTTTCTACTCCAAAAGCTTATTTCCTCGTGCTGCTGGACTCTAGAACTCCCTCCCTGCTCCCTGTTTTCCTGACGGTACTGACATGCAGAAATTTAAAACTAATGTAAACAGACATCTCGCTGCACAGCTCCAAATTTAGGTTAACCCCCTCCCCCTAAAGAAAGAACTCTCACCCTTTTTCTCAGTAGCCCTTTACGTCTACAGTAGCGGTCTGCCTTGTTTAGGGTGAACTATGTTTAAAAAAGGGAAAAGACGTAGAAACGAAGATGAAAAAATCTCGTGTATTAACGAAAGGTGAAAGTAACATTAGCAGTGGGGTGGGAATATACCAGGCAAGACAAGAACTTTAATGTCAGAGAGTAAAAGGGAATTAGATTATTGTTCGAAGTCCGACTTTGGAGATAAAGCAGAAATGCATGTAGCTCCATTGCAGGTCTTATCTTGCTGGCATTCTGCAATGGTTGGTATTAAACTCTTTTTGGTGGGTACAGGGAATTCTTCTGTACAATAAACAACCACTAGTCTCATTCATATATATATATATATATATATATATATATATATATATATATATATATGAAAAGTTCGAATGCAAAAGGCGATAAACACGCCATTTTCAAAATCACAAAACTGTCCTTACAAAAAGTGTTGCATTTGAACACTCGACGACACCCCAAAACTATGTGTTACATAATATGATACCGAAATATTTCCTTTTTGATTTCAATTAAAATCAGCTATCATTCGAAGTCTAGATTTAATGTATTCGTGTTGTTATTGTTTATGGTCTCAATTTAAACGAATTGGATTTATCGCGTTTTGCGTTCGAACCTTTCATTCATATATATATATATATATATATATATATATATGTATATATATGTGTGTGTATATATATATATATATAAAGTAATCCAACAAAAGATATAAGAGTCAACTAATATCTTATAATTAGTGAAACATCCGGATAAAAAAACTGAAGCTCAATATACTGGATAGAGCATTAATATCATAATATAAAATGAAATAATAAAATAAGGTGTCAATCAAATTTTATTAGAATTCAAAGTTCAAACAAAGTATCTTAACGTCCTTAACTCATGAGTTTTCAAAGATAATTATCTTTGTTGGACCCGGGGGAAGAGATAACCGTGTTTGTCGGCTCAATTCAATTTTAATTTTATTCAAATCGGATTTAACGGATTTTCCATTTAACCAGCAAATTTTGATTTGTACTGCTCCGATCAAATCATTGGAACCCTAAATGTTGAACAGTATGATTTCTACACATAGTGAGTTTACTGAACTTTTTATTTGATTTGGTTTATTTATCGTTTTAATAATTAACATAAACATTGGATGCATTTTTCACTGCATCGATTGCGGACGCATCTCACGACTGAATAACTTTTTCAATTATTTCAATTTTTTCAATTTTTCATTTTGGACTGTCACTCATTACCTGGATCAATCTTCAGTCAACCTCCTGGATATTTTTCCTCAATATGTGGTAAAATTGTATGACTTAGATGGATTGTATAGATTTAGAAAAAAAGTATGTTTTTGGGTTGATAAATTTGATTTTATGTACTTCTATCTATTTTTGTATATATTTTATATATTTTAAAAGTGTAATTTTATTACATGCAGTAATTTCACTGCGGTAATGGTCCTCTGAGGAGAAGAATTATCTTTGAAAACTCATGAGTTAAGGACGGTAAGATACTTTGCTTGATATTTTTTTTATATTTTTGCACTTAAATAATAAATGAGGTTAACTCAATTTTATTTTTATTTTAATTTTATTTAATTTAGGTGTTTTTATATTTTTGTACTTAAGTAATAAATAATGGTCACTCAATTTTATATTTATTTTATTTTTATTTTTATTTTATTTTAATTTTAGTGGTTTTATATTTTCGTACTTAAATAATAAATGATGTCCACTCAATTTTATTTTTATTTTTATTTTTATTTTATTTTAATTTTGGTGTTTTTATATTTTTATACTCAAGTAATAAATAAGGTCCACTCAATTTTATTTTTATTTTTTTTTATTCTATTTTAATTTTGGTGTTTTTATATTTTTGTACTTAAGTAATAAATAAGGTCCACTCAATTTTATTTTCATTTTATTTTTATTTTTATTTTAGTTTATTTTAATTTTGGTGTTTTTATATTGTTGTACTAAAGTAATGAATAAGGTCCACTCAATTTAATTTTAATCTTATTTTTATTCTTATTTTATTTCAATTTTAGTGTTTTTATATTTTTGTACTGAAGTAATAAATAAGGTCTACTCAATTTTATTTTAATTTTATTTTTATTGTATTTTAATTTTGGTGTTTTTATATTTTTGTACTTAAGTAATAATTAAGGTCCATTATTTTTTTTTTTTATTTTATTTTAATTTTGGTGTTTTTATATTTTTATACTAAAGTAATAAATAAGGTCCATTCAATTTTCTTTTATTTAATTTTTTTATTTTTATTTTTATTTTATTTTAATTTTTGTGTTTTTATATTTTTGTACTTAAGTAATAAATAAGGTTCACTCAATTTATTAAAAAAAATTATTTTTATTTTATTTTCATTTTTGGTGTTTTTATATTTTTTACTTAAGGAATAAATAAGGTCCACTCAATTTTATTTTTATTTTATTTTTATTTTCATTTTATTTAATTTTATTTTACTTTTGGTGTTATTATGTTGTTGTACTTAAGTAATAAGTAAGGTCCACTTAATTTTATTTTCATTTTATTTTTATTTTTATTTTATTTTGATTTTGGTGTTTTTATATTTTTGTATTTAAGTAATAAATAAGGTCACTCAATTTTATTTTTATTTTATTTTTATTTTTATTTTATTTTATTTTAATTTTTGTGTTTTAATGTTGTTGTACTTAAGTTATAAATAAGGTCCACTTAATTTTTTTAAATTTATTTTTATTGTATTTTTATTTTGGTGTTTTTATATTTTTGTACTAAAGTAATAAATGAGGTTCACTAAATTTTATTTTTATTTTATATTTATTTTTATTTTATTTTAATTTTAGTGATTTTATATTTTTGCACTTAAGTAATAAATGATGTTCACTCAATTTTATTTTTATTTTTATTTTATTTTTATTTTGGTGGTTTTATATTTTTGTACTTAAGTAATAAATAAGGTTTACTTATTTTTATTTTTATTTTTTTTATTTTTATTTGATTTTAATTTTAGTGTTTTTATATTTTTGCACTTAAGTAATAATGAGGTTCACTTAATTTTATTTTTATTTTTATTTTATTTTTATTTTGGTGTTTTTATATTTTTGTACTTAAGTAATAAATAAGGTTTACTCAATTTTATTTTTATTTTATTTTTATTTTTATTTTATTTTAATTTTAGTATTTTTATATTTTTGTACTTAAGTAATACATAAGGTCCACTGAATTTTATTTTAATTTAATTTTTAGTCATTTTAATTTTAGTGTTTTTATATTTTTGTACTCAGGTTATAAATAAGGTCCACTCAATTTTATTTTTATTTTATTTTTATTTTATATTTATTTTTTTCAATATTAATTTTGGTGTTTTTATATTTTTGTACTAAAGTAATAAATAAGTTTTTCTATATTTTATTTTTATTTTAATTTCATTTTTATTTTATTTCTTATTTTATTTTATTCTTATATATTAACAATTTCAAGAAATATTACTGAATTAACATTTACAAATGTCCGCACAATTTTTAGGATGCACTAGCTTTGAACAGAAAATTCAAAATGGCGTATTAGTGGGTTCCTCCACGTGTGAGTTTGCTCTTTTTCTTTGTTTTTTGTTTGGTTTCACCCAAAAATGAACCACTGTATAGTGTAGGTTTTTTCAAGACACTTTAATCCAATAACTTTTTACCCTTTGTGAATTTTTCTGATGATTTTGTACTGTTGCAAATACAATATTGACATAAAATTGTTGTTTGGCACAAGACAAATGAAACGGAACATAAAAAATATATCTCACAGAAATGTTATGTTTTTTGGAAATGTGAAACAATAAAAGTAATAAAATAAAGCTATGGTTATAGAAATATAATATGAACTGACTTATCTCTCTCTCTCTCTCTCTCTCTCTCTATATATATATATATATATATATATATATATATAGGGGGGATAATTTATATACAGCGTTTATTGCTTAAATTTATTATTTATTATCGTCTATTTAAACGTTCACACATATCTCCACCCATTAACTGTGGTCACTCCAGTTGTACTTGAAGCATATGAAGATATTTTCTATATAAAACACACATCCCTCTCTCTCTCTCTCTCTCTCTTTCTCTCTCTCGCTCGCTCTCTCTCTATCTCTCTCTCTCTCTCTCTCTCTCTCTCTCTTTCTCTTTAATATAGACTATAAAAACAAATAGGATTAAATTAAAATGGCGTAACCGTTGAGAGTTGGTGGAGATGGGTGTGGATGTTTTAACTCGACAATCATAACTAATAAAGCAGTAGGTGTCATTAAAAAATACTTATGAAATGGTAGAATTTCAAATTTCGCCGTTAGCCTGACGAATACCTAGGGATGAGATGAAACACAAACGTTTCTGTGTAGCTCACTTGTCATAAGTATATTTTATACTACTATTAAGCTTTACTCGTGTATTTAACCGCTGCTTATGGATTTAAGACATTTAAATGATTGATTGTTTTGACCGCCAAATCTGTAACTTTTTTTATTTGTTTTGCTCTGTCGTTTTCATTTCTTGGAAAAATATTTGTTGCTTTCACACATGCAATTTTATTTCACACGATTAATTACGCAACTTATCCCTCCAAACCCCCCCACCCCCCGGAAACGTTCTGGACCCCAGGTCATCACAGCAACGTCTAAAAACTAAACAACAAAAAAGTGTTATTTTTATTACTACATTTTTTCATTAAGAGAATTCGATTTGTATTTTTATCTATAGTATAGTTATGGTGCTCCTGTCTCCCTGTCAGAGGATGTAAGAGAAAACAAAGACCTATGCTAAGATCAATCACAACTTTTATCGTGCAAAATTGTACGAGGAATCCAATAGTTGTATTCATTTTGTATTGGGAATTTTTACAATATAATTGTGGGGTCTGCGTTCGCGCCAGACACTGATGAGCACATGTGTTTCAACTAGTTCCTCTGTGCCAATCGAACTGTTCCCTCACACTAATCGGAAAATTGTCCCCACGTTGTGTTAGAAAGATATACAGAACGTTAGAGTTGACAAAACTCAGTCAGAAAGTTCGTTAATTGTCCAATCGCAATTTCACTCTGCCTTGGCCCGAGACAGCGTTGCCGTTTTCTTGACATGTGAGTAGGGTTAGGGTTAGGGTTAGGGTTAGGGTTAGGCTGTTTCATTGTGGCGTGTCTGACTTGTTATGTAGGTAAACAAACTGCAATAAATGTTCATATACAAAATGACAAAGATATTTTAGTCTCTAAAAAGTATACTTTATTATAACTTAACTAACATGGTGGCTCCATTCCCTAACCATACATTTTGCAACCTTCTTCGTTTAATTCCATTCAACTACTGTTTTTCACTTCATCCTAAAACGCTTTTAGGTCACATAATTTTTTTAAAACCCAACACCCCAGTGGAACACTAGCGGACGAAGGTGGAGGCCCGGATGGCTTTGGGCTTTAGGCGGCAAAGGTCCAGGGCGGCAAAGTGCCCTCCTGCGCAGGCATAGTTTAAAATAACATATTAACTGGGCGCCACCCTCGTTTATATGATATTTCACAAATTGAAATTTAATCAAATGTTTACCATTGAAAATTCAATTTCTATTGTCCGGCGAGAGGAAGTAAACATTTGGTCCATAACCCATGTTCTCGATTGACTTGCACAGTTGTTTCAGATAAAATGGAACTTTTAATTATTGACGAAAGAAGCGCTGCCGTTCTGCTTTCTACAGCGAACAGAAAGCATTAATATCGCGGCATATGCTACCGAGAACCGACCGTTCTCAAACACGTCTTCTCATGGGGTGTTTTCATTACCGAAAGTGATTGGGTTATCGGATATGAAAGTGTTGTGTACGTTTCATTTCACGCCTTGCACTGTGCACAGGTGCACTTCTTGTAGAACTTAGTGGCTTCTGTCTATACCTTGCGTACTGTCTCCGTATTGAGCACTGTTAAAGTAAATACTGAAAATCTATAAATAATATATTATATCACCTTATAATATGAGTATACATGAAATAATAGAATGTATATATATATATATATATATATATATATATATATATATATATATATATATATATATATATATATATATATATATATATAAGATGTCACAGATACTCTGAGGGCTCTCTTGGCCTTTTGGCTACGATCAAAGTGTAGTATCTGTTCCGATGGATACTGCACCCCATACTGGTGTTGTCTTGGCCTTCGGGGCTTGATTTACGCCAGTCAATGGGTCTGTCCTGTGCAGTTCTGGGAGGTCTACCTTCCCAGGCTTTGCCTCCCCTCTTTGGGGAGGAGTAAGTTTATTGCTTACTGTCTGAGGCGCCTCTACCGAGGAATGCCGACGGGGTTGCCCAGGCAATTTTTAAACCCCACTTTCCCGACCCGACCTTGGGTCACATCTTACTTGTGGGAGTAAGATAAAAACTGGCCTTGTGCCTAACTCCTAGAGAGGAGTAAATCAATACTCTGAGTGCACTCAGAGATGTGTATATAATGTTATGCGTGCAATCTATATAATAAGGTAAAGTCGGTTTTCCCATCTATCTTCGGCTATTTATAGCTTAAGAACCAAAAGCTTCATACGTTAATCTATTCCGTCATCCACTCAGGACAAGTCTTGAAGCGTGTTTCCAAAAAATATGCGTTCATTTCGTTTCCTTTCAAAATTTCTCACATTTTCTCTTGGTTAACTTTTTCTTTCAACTAAGCATTTCACAAATAAGGTGGCAAACATTTTCACTCTGATACCAACATCTACTCTCACGTCCTTTATATTCACCGAGGAATTTTATTTCATTTTTTCTTTCTTACTATTATCTACAGACTACACTAGATTATAAATCTAAATAACGAACGCTCCCTTTTATTCGCGGAATAAAGGAGTATCGGACTTCATTTTTTTGTCTGTTTGGTGCTTATACGTTATGTAAAAATTCTGGGTTAGCGGGATAATAATTAACGAACACTTGCATGAATCGAATCACAAATGCTGACATCTGCTTGATGCCTCCACATAAGTGAATTTCTGACGTTAAAAAATAACGCATATTTCTACTGGTATTTTGAATTTGCTTCATGTCCATCGATAACTTATTCGGTTTACGGTCATCGAACCCTATTACCGATATAACGTCAAGCGAAACACATAATCTCCTGATTGATCCGAATTTCAGATTTAACCACGATGTCGGTTTTTGTGTAGTGTGTAGGAATAATCGCGCTACACAAAGAGGGCTACTGAATTAGAACAAAAAAGGAGTGTCTCAGTCTAGAAGGATTTCTCCTCCAATGACTGAAAACAGAACACATGGAGATAAATAAATAAAAAGCAAATAAAACGAAAAAATGTTTTAGCTTTTAGTTGTTCGTTAATGGTGTTTGAGTTTGATTGTTTGTTTTACTTGCCTTATTTAAGAAGTATTCCAGAATATATCAATTACTAATTGCAAAAAAAAACACAAAAAAGTTCGGCGACAATAATAGCTAAATGTAAACTAATAATAATTATTTCGGTGACTAAACTAGGAAATAACGCTATCGTCGTATATCTTAGCCGAAATTACTGATTGATTCTGAATCACCAGGGAAAATCGACTTTACTTTGTTATATAAATAAACAATACCCGTATTTCGCTTCCTAATAAAGTTGTTCATGTTCTTTTTTTTCTTTTCCTTTGAGCAATTATAGACTCACTCCCGTAGTAAAATAAATGTTGTGTTACCGTAATTTCTTAATTAAACAAAAAAACAAATAGACTGCATCACCAAAAAAACAAATACAGAATCAAAACTGTGACGTAACATGTGGTTGTTTTTTATTACACACACAATTATTTTAGATTTCAGTCAAACCGGGCAGAGACAAACAAACACACATACAATTATCTTAGACTTTACGATGGGGGATTAGTTTCGCATATAACTTTAACGTAACATGCTGCTTTTTTATTAACTTTTTAAAAAACCTTTATTCCTCCCAAAAAAGTCACATTGCCAATGAGTCGTAAGGAGATACTGTGAATTAGGGGTCATATCCATAGATGTATCCTAAGTTGTTTGTTCATATTACACTTAAATGTCTGCATACTGTCACAGTCATTATTGACTCACTGTAGCTAAATGTCGGGGTCTGTAGTTTCTTGATTAAACAAAAATACAAATCGGTGACTATTCTACATTCCCAACAAAAAGTATAAAATCACGCCTCGTGAAAATATCACGCACACACACATACACTTTTATTTTTAGAATTTACAGTGGGGATTTGTTTCGCATATACCTTTAACGTAATATGTTGCTGTTTCTTTTTTACTTAAGAAGTATTAAAAAAAAACATAAATATTAATAGTGTTGGATAATGGCCCTGTGAGGCCGAACGCATGTTGAAGTGGACGTATGTGTGGGGGATCGTTTGGTTTGGCTTGCACGATTTAGTGCGGGTGAACCCGTATAACCGAGTGCAAAATAGGGCTGTTCTCACAGTCGGAGCTCACAAGCGTTGACAGGGCCACCACGTTGACGAGACCTCAGGTCAAGGGTCAAGGTGCACCTGCGTTCTGTGAAATCATGGGCTTTTGTGTTGGAAACGGAGTTTTGCCAATCTGGTTTTTGGAAGCAAGCCGAACAGACGTATTTCTCTATGTAGTCGGAAATGAATAATGGGAATTTATTTCCCTACGAGAATGCAGGCATGAGATTCCTTATTCCCCCCTCCTCGAATGGCTAAGGACTTAAGCTAGGAATTAACTACGATAAAGTAGCAATTTGATCTCTCCCTCAACGTTTAGTAAAACATCTCCATGGCCGACAGAAAACTGATGCTTGAATAAAACAATCAAAATTTAAAAGATTGTTTGCTTCCTGAATCGGTTATAAAGGTTTTGTTGCAGACACAGCGAACGGAGGTGTTCACGGCAGTACAGATGCGAAGAAAGAACTCAACCACTAGACTACATCGAGACGACACCCCTCCACGCGACGAAAAAGAAAAGGTACGATAAATTAAATGCATATGCAACATATCCCTTTTTGGTGTTAAAAATGACCAGTTGTTTAAGCATGAACATTTGAAACGAACCGAGGTTACTACGGGTGCAGAAAGAAAGAAGAAAATAAAAAAAAAGAATAATATAAATATGACAGCGTGCGGTCCGAAGAAGAGAAAAAACAAAGAAAAAGTAAAACAAACAGAAATAGATTATGGGAAGATCTGGACCAAGGCAGAGCAACGTAATGTGTAAGTACCTTCAGATTAAATTACTAAAAGAATGAACATTTAAGAAAGAGACAGTAATAAAAGAAAAAAAAAGAAAGAATATTCATAATCACACACACATGTATTAACTTTTGAAAAAAAATACACGCATGTATTAAGTGAAGATAAAACAGATGTAATAGGGCGATTTTAAAATAATTATATGAAAACTGTTTACTGAGATAAAAAAGAAAGAAAAATAAAACGTAACACACGCACACACAAATTCAAATAGTTGAAAAAAGAAAAAGTATTCATTCTTGTTAGAACATATACAAAAAAAGGAAAGCAATGACACACGCACACATGAATTTAGTAATTAAGGTAATAAAAAACAATGTACTATTGCACACACGCATGTATTAACTTTTGTAGAAAAAAAGAAAGACAAAAAGAAAAAGACAGTGACGAATTTTCACACATGCACACATACACACACACTTTCTGTTCATGTTTAAAATATGAATTATGTAGCGGAGTAAGGGGGGATTTCTTGTATTATTTTATGTTGTCGACGATGGAGATATTTTGCTCAAATTTTGTTGTCTATAATTTTTTTTATTTAAGTGTATCGTATCGAGGAGAGAGACTCATTTGATTAATTTGCCTTGTTTTTCGGTTTAGCCGGAACCATTGTTTGTTTACCCCTCCTTGTATTAAAATAGTAGTATATAAAGAAAAGAAACAGTAACTAATTAAAATTATGTGATGGTCGGCCAGGTTATTCAAATCAGAAAAATAGAAAGAAAAAGGTGGATGATATATCTGATGCTGGGTGTGATTAGTTTTTTTGTTGTTTTTTTCTCTCGGAGAACGGGGAGTGGTCATTGTTGTTAAGTTGGTCGTGGAGCTTACGAGAGCACCGCAGCGGCGTAACGGATCTGGATGATTGTGAAATTAGGTTGGTGTGAGTAAACCTGTTTCGGCCTGGGGCGGATTAACATGGCGCCAGAGCGATTAACATGTCGGAATTAGTTAGGAAAATTGGGTGGGATCAATGTGGAATGAATTGGACTCCTTAGAAGAAGGATATGAGAAAGGTGAGTCGTTGGCCCTGAAGTTATGGTGAGCCCCCTTGGAAAGGATAGACAAAATGCAGTGTAGCCGGCTCAGAGGAAATTGGACGGACCATTTTGGGTAGGGAGCTAAGGGGTCGCTCTGGGGTCCGTGTTGAAAAGCGGACGCGGTCGAATGGTACGATAAGATATATCTTACAGAGAAATTCGAAGGCTGACCAGAAAGGGAATATAAGAATTTTAAAATGGGGGTTTTCTGTTTTGACCTGTATTCTGTTAGAGATTAATGGATTTGTGTGGTGAATTGTGTGACTAGGTATCGTGTGCAGATGCCCGTGGGGTCAAGTGGTCAAGCAGCCTTGCGACAGGGGAAAACCCAGCGTGTCCTATTATCGATTGTGACAGGGATGGCCATTGAGCCGATATCGATTGTAAGGGGAATTTCCTTACATCCCAGGAAATAATATAGGGCCGATTGGAGGGAGCCGGGTCAAGAGGATGGAACAAAGGTATCCAGCTGTGCTAATCCGTGGTTCTGACCAGAACCTGCAGAGGGGTGTGTAAAAATAAAATCTTAGGATTGTTTTGTTTTTTTTTGTATTGGGAGGGGAGGAATGTTGGATAATGGCCCTGTGAGGCCGGACGCATGTTGAGTGGACGTATGTGTGGGGGATCGTTTGGTTTGGCTTGCGCGATTTAGTGCGGGTGAACCCGTACAGTCGAGTACAAAATAAACTGGTTCTCACAGTCGGAGCTCACAAGCGTTGACAGGACCACCGCGTTGACGAGACCTCAGGTCAAGGGTCAAGGTGCACCTGCGCATAGGGGTTCAGAAAACTCTTGATTAAATATACTTTTACGGGCAATGCTTAGACAAACGTCCGCTAGTTATAAAATAAATCACACAAATGTACATGTATTCCATAATATCGAAGATATATATTCTATAAAGTAATGATTGAATGTATAAGCTCTTAAAGAAAGTGGGAATAATAATCGATCAATGAATAATCAATCAACTAATAATAACAAATAATCAATCAATCAACTAACAATCAATCAACTAATAATCGATCAATGATTTCCAGTTCTGGAAATCTCGACTTCGAGATCTCGAGACTGAATTTGGAATCTCAAGATTAGGAAAATAAGTTCGAGATTGCAATCTCAACTCTTGATTTGCGGAATTATTTGGATCATGCTTATTTTTTAGATTATTTTTTAACAAGATTCAATTATTCTATATATTTATTTCTAACATGCAACACTTCCCTATTCTATTCTTTTTTCTTCCATCATAATGAGTACCGGAAAAGTACCCGACGAAAGCTGAGTGGTTCGGCTTATTACAAGTTAAATTCTATCAAAGAACGTGAGGAGAAAAAATGTTCTTGATCTTTAGATAGCTCCCTCCAGAGGAAATATGTAGCTAAGAAAAAATGTAGCGACGAAGATGCTGAGCTTCTAAGAGTAAAGGAAGATGGAGACAATACGATTATGATGGAGACATTTTTTAAAAATGTAAAAGAAAAAATAGGAGACAAATTTTCGGAACAAATGAACGTTGTTAAAGAAAGGGAATCTGACAAAGATGATGAAAGAGAGCTTCGAAAGACTTGGTAGAGATGAGTATGAATATGAAGAATTTGATAAAGTTCTTGAACATTACGAAATGGAAGAGGTTAAAGAAGAGACTGCTGCATATGAAGACATCGCATTTCTGCCTGAAACTTGTTCAAGAGAGTTGCTTGTTGATCTTGTGACGTCGTTAGAACCAAAAATGTTTCAAAACAAAGATGAATCGTTTCTTTCGACTGTAAAACCGCGACAAAAACTTAACGCAAGGGCAATGCCACAACACTGGTTTTACAAAACTATTAAGAATGGAGAAACTGTTTTTAGAACATGGCTTCTATACTGTTTCTGTTGCCAGCTCCTTCTGATAATACAGCAACGCAAATCTAGATCTCAACGATTTCTGGAAGCTTAATTCACAAATTTCTAGTAACAAAACCTCGTGTGACTACCGAATAGGCTTCAATGATTATAAGTTGTCGTAAATGATGTAACGGAGAGCGGCCAACTGAGGTAAATGCAGACATTTGTCGGTGCCGTTCAAAGAGGCAGCGTCTGGTATGCTGTGTGTGTGAGGCGAACACGAAAACGCTCGCTGACGACAAAAAAGAAAGGGGAGTGGGAGGAGAAAGGCATCAGAAAGTCAAATAAAGTTTTTATTTGAAGATCCGCGGCGCCGAGAGGGAGATTTATGCAAATTAAGTTGGTTTGCATGCGTCGCATTTTTTTTTAATAAGAGAAGGAAAAATAAACATTGGGGGAGATGTGGTGATCGTTCTGAACGTGGGATCGTAAAGCGAACGAAAGGAGAGAATAGTGCTGGATTTTTTTTTATGTTGGACTGAACGACGTGTTTTTTACACTGGAGAGAGATATTGACTTTCATTTGGACTTGATCTTGGCGACACCTCTGTTTAACTGTTCCGATACTATTTCTTTATTTTATCTACAAATGACCCTCAATAAAGATAAACTCCTCGATAATAAAAAGAAAATGAGAGAGAAAAGCATTTTTGGAGATAGATCTTAACACTGTTGCTTGATGTCGTAAAGTTTCCGGGTAAGCAGAATCTACCTGTTAGAGGACATAAAGAAAACGTAGATTCTTCCAATAAAGGAAACTTTAAAGATCTGGTCGAGCGTATAAGTAAGTATGATCCAGTTCTTATAAAGCATTACTTGAAAGAATCAAATGATAACCGACGGTACTTGTCATCAAAAATCCAAACTGAATGCATTGCCATCTTGGAGAAGCACGTGAAGGAAAGCATATTGGATCGAATTCGAAAAGACAAATATTTTACGATTATACTAGACAGCATTCCGGATATTTCTCATGCTGACCAGATGAGTTTCATATGTTGATATGTTATTGGTGAAGACAAAGAAGTGGAGGTGCGGGAATCATTTGTTGGTTTTCTCCCTGTGCAAAGAAAGAAAGCTTCTGATATCAAGAAGTTGATTTTGAATCGAGTGAAGAAAGATAACCTTGATTTTGAAAAATGTCGACGGATAGGATTTCACAATGCAGCTACTATGGCTGGAGTTTATGGTGGTAGTCAACGTTTCTTAAGAGACATAAATGAAAAAACTAAATGTTATGGTGTAAGCTGATCTACCTATTTCAAGAATAAATGGACTTACCCAGACATAATAGATACAGTTACGACTAAACGTCGTGGCAGCAATTGGCGGCAGTAATGGCCCTAGAATCATGATGCGTACTTCTGTAACATACTTTTGTTAATACACTTTTTTAACTATATCATTGTGTTTGTCTTGATTATTACCGGCCTGCAAGGCCACAATACTTGCAATGAGGGATTCGAGACTTACATTGCCACAACACTAGCGATAAGGATTTGAGATCTACATCTCACAACACTAGCGATAAGGATTTGAGATCTACATCTCACAACACTAGCGATGAGGATTTGAGATCTACATCTCACAACACTAGCGATAAGGATTTGAGATCTACATCTCACAACACTAGCGATGAGGATTTGAGATCTACATCTCACAACACTAGCGATAAGGATTTGAGATCTACATCTCACAACACTGGCGTTGAGGATTCATTCGAACATTACCCAAACCTTGTGATATCAAGAAAGCAGTTGATTTTGAATCGAGTGGAGGAAAATAACCTTGATTTTGAAAAATGTCGAGGGATAGGATTTCACAATGCAGCTGTTATGGCTAGAGTTTATATTGGTGTTCAACGTTTCTTAAGAGAAACATTGAAAAAGCTAAATTCATCTCATGTTTTAAACATAGTTTGAATCTATGTGGTGTTCATGCATCAGCTGTGAATACAAGTGCAGTGACATTTTTTGAGGCTATTGAAAGACTCTTCGCATTCTTTGCCTCTTCAACTTACAGGTGAGAAGTCTTATCTTAGCATGTGATCTTGATGATGAAGCGTTTAATAACTACCTGATAGAGTGCGCGTTTTTAAACAAAAACATAGTATACCCAAACAAGGCAGGCCGCCACTGTAGACGCAAGGGGCTACTGAGAAAAAGAGTGAGAGTTTGGGGGTGGGTCAACCTAAATTGGGAGCTGTGCAGCGAGATATCTTTTTACATTAGTTTTAAATTTCTGCATGTCAGTACCGTCAGGAAAACAGGGAGCAGGGAGGGAGTTCCAAAGTCAAGCAGCACGAGGAAAGAAGCTTTTGGAGTAGAAAGCTCTTCGGCATCTGGGGACCTCCACAGTGAATGGATGGGATTTGGCAGATTGTCGGGTTGGTCTAGTGAATTTGCATCGTGGGGGCACCAGGGCGTTGAAGTGAAAATAGGTTTTGAAGGAGTGATTCAAGCATTCAATTCATTAACCTCTGCTTCAGAGAACCTTTAAACGAGAGGGGGTGCACAAATCATTCCGCAGTCAATTAAATTTTCTGGGAAGTAATACTGCAAGAAATAAATCTGATCCAAGAGCAAGTCCAAGACATTGGTTTGGATGTCTATGTAATTCACGTGGAAGCAGAAAAAGTTTTCTTTAACCAAAACCGTTATGCTCTAGTGTCTGAATCGATTAATCTAAGTAAAACGAAGTGCATAAAATGGGAATTCGAGTTGAAAAGTTGAAGATGATATTGATCAAACGCTTGAGGGATTGGATTGTTAACAGGAAGCAAGATTTGACTCCATGTCTCCTCTGCAAACCGTCTTTGCTGGATTATCGTCGCAGCAATCTTAGAAGACACTAAAGAGGAGTTGGAACAAAATTTTAATAGTCTTGGCAAAGAATATGCTGGGGACTTGGATGTTTCTATGTCGCCTTCGTCTTTGGGACTTTTAGTGGCAGCTTCCGAGGAGGAACGAAGTAAGGGCCTAACAGTCATAACCACATCACCGGCTATTAAATGGCTGAGATCGATCAATCGGTGGCAAGTGCAAGAAACAGTGTCAAATATTGTTATTGCTCTGCGGATGTTTTTGACTCTTACAATTTCTGTTGCCATATGAGAGCGAATCTTCTCAAACCTAAAGCTTATTAAAACTTATTTAAGATCGAGCATGTCGCAAGATCACCTTTCAAATGTGTCGCTCTTATCAATTGAACATGAAACGGTGGAACTGATGGACTTTGACAAAATAATAAATCACTTTACTTCTACAAAAGCTCGCAAATTCAAAATCCAATAAATCTGTCTATCAACTAATTTTAATGGAAATTCTTCCTGATGCTAGGAACACAGAGAAAGAAAGGAAAGTTCTTTCCAGCTGCGGTAATAAGACAAGTTCTTGCTGTGAATGTCTTACAGGGAGAGGTAAGGAATTGGAACTCAGTCAAGCATCTTCCATGAAAATAACAATAGAGTAGAGAAAGACTAGCCACGTCTCTTCTGTGAGAAAGTGGCTGTAAAGAAGATTGTGTCCCATACCAGATTACAAAACCGATTTTGTTATCTGTCAAGGCAAGAAAGAGTGCCATGAACGGCACCTCTCCAGATGTGGCAACATTCGTCTATCTTAGGACATATTTTGACTCTTAACAATCAACAGATTGGTTATATGCCTTCCACTTTAGGTCTGGAATGAAAGTAATAGAAGCTTATCAAAACAAGGGGCTTTCTCACGAAGGGAGGCATTCATTTCGATTGGGGGAAAACAAGGATCCAAACTTGGTGGTGAAAAGAGAAAAGCTCGGGTTTAGGGAAGTTAACAATAACAAACCACTTTTTCAACATTGCACCACGTGCTCCAGATCCAGAGATAATCAGCATGAACTTGATCACCAATGCTCCTCGATGTGCTGCCATAGACAGTTGTGCCATCTGCATAGATGTCAACAAATGATCTCAGAATATGATTTGGAAGATAATTATTGAAGATCAGGAAGAGAGTCATGCCCATAATGCGATTCTTGAAGTATTTCGGAGTTGATACACTGTGCTTCAGACTTTTGCCCATCAGCAACTATTTTTATAGATCTATCAAAGAGAAAGGAGTCCATGGTTGAAAACATATTACCAGATATTCCAAAGCTAGCAAGTTTGTGAAGCCCCCCTTTGTTTTAGCCCTAGGCCTTTGATATATCGATAGCTGTTGCCCTAGAAACAAAGCACCCATTACGAGATTCACTGATCTTATGCGACATGTTAATAAAGGGGTTCAGGGCTTGAACAAAGTTGCTAATAGATTATTTGGAAGGCTGGGTGTGCTGCGATGGAGGACGAAAATTATTTCAATAAATGTCTCTGTACGTACGGACCAGTTCAGTCATTTAATGTTGAGTACATTCTTGGCCTCACCCCAAAAATTTAACTTGTAACATGTTAAAAATAAGAATACAAAAGATAATTTGCTGTTATTGGCTAGACACGAAAGGATATATGGTTTATCCTTCAATCCTAGGCAACACCGGTATTTCTGGGTAGTATATATATATATATATATATATATATATATATATATATATATATATATATAGAGAGAGAGAGAGAGAGAGAGAGAGAGAGAGAGAGGGAGAGAGAGAGAGAATGGTAGTTTGCTTGAAGCATTGCTGGGAATTGTAATAAATATGTTAAGAAGGCTGGGGCAATGCAGAGTGCCGGTTTGATGAGAAGCTGGAAAGAACAAAAATAATAAACCGAAGGGGAGGACTTACTATTTATTTTTCTTTACAATCTTACATAACAGCAAGTGTGGTGTCGGCTGTGTGTGTTGTCCGGATGATGATTAAGAATCATTTAATATTTCGGGAAAATCTTCCCTTTGTCCAAAATAGATACCAAAGGAAAAGTCCGTCTGATTGGAGAATTCGCAAAAATGGATGCCAGAGAGTAGGGTAAGAACAAACCAGTCCCGCAGAAAATAGTAAATTCATAAATTTTAACAATTTAAATACCATATTTATATTCAAAACATAATTTTAGGAAATTTAAAATTACCACGAGACATTACCACATCAAGAAAGAGAAGGCGGCACATATAGAAAGACTGTCTGAAGAGTATTCAACGAACGTTGTCGAACTATATATATATATATATATATATATATATATATATATATATATATATATATATAGTATGTTTTTAAAAGGCTGAGGGCAATGCAAAGTGTCGGGTAGGTTGTAAGCTGGAAGGAACAAAAATAATGAATCGAAATGGGACTTACTATTTATTATTTATTAAAATCTTACATAACGGCAAATGTGGTGTTAGCTGTTTGTGTGTTGTCTTGATGATTATTAAAAATCATATATTTCAGGAAAAAGAAACTTCTCTTTGTCAAAAATAATAAACACCAAAGGAAAACTCCGTCTGTGTAGAGCATCTACAAAAATCGATGCCCCACAATAATAATAATAATAATAATAATAATAATAATAATAATAATAATAATAATAATAATAATAATAATAATAATAATAATGAAGAAAAGACTGGCAGAAATTAGAATCAAAGGGACCATCGAAACCATACAAAGGACGGCAATGATCAAAACAGTTGCAATCTTAAGTAAAATCCTCGAATGTGGAAACCAACACACTTAAGCTACAAAGGGTAACCAGTCACAAGGAATTTACAACAGGGAGAAAACAAAACCACACGAAAAACACCGCAACACGAACCAAGGAACAGAAACTGCAAGAAACATCACTTCATAATCCCCCCCCCAATAAATTACACCGGTCTCAGCTATCACCACACAAAAATGAACCAAGGAACAGAAATTACAAGAAACACTATAAGCTCCCCTCTCTCCCCACTCCCTCCCCCCCCCCAAATTTTTTTTTTAATTAATTAAAATTTATTTATTTATTTATTTATTTTAATAGTGCCGGCCTAGGCTGACACCAGACAAAATATTTGTAGAGGATCGAGGAGGATGAGAAGACCGAGGAGGGACAGCACAAACCAGACCTCTACTGGAAAAGTGCAGAGAATGCTGGGACCTTGGGGAGGCTTATTGCCACCCAAATCCCAGAGGAGACCAATTGTCCTTACCAGCGAGAAATCAATGGTAAGAGGCTGTTGCGATACCGCATCGTTATCGAAAAGAGGTGAAGAATACTGGAAATCTGAGGAGGCTTGTTGTCACTCAGACTCCATGAAATACCACTGGTTGTTGTCGGTGAGCAATCACTGACGATGATCTGTGTGAGAACTCCTAGTGAGTACAAATAATAATAATAATTCCTTATTTACTTGCCTGATCACGAGGGCAGAGTTAGACACGAGGTCGCATTTTAATGTGGGAAAAATTCAGCTCCTCACAAAGGGGCAGATTAGGACAAAAATAAAAATTGCCTCTGTCGTCGATAACCACCATGTATGTAAACGAATTATTCAAGGGAGATAACAATATTTTATACACTAGTTATCTCCCTTGACACACGACGAGCCTCATAAATGACGGTAAAATATTGGGGTGGGGGGCTGAAGTAACGTGGATTAAGACTGTTGTCAATTATGTGAACTGTGGTGGCTTTGCTATCGACACCAAACATTCCAAGGAAATTATTCGTACACTAGTAAGCATCAGAAAAGACAAAAGATTGTGGAGAAATACAGTGAAGACATTGAATTTGATCACACCCTTTGCCCGTCACTTACATATATACATTTTGTGGCGCTCCTGGATAAGCCGTAACCGATTTGAGGGAGATAACTCTATTTTTCTTAGACGCCGCTATTTCGAATTCGCTGTAACTTTGGCAAGGGAGATAACTCTTTTTTATCGCTGCATGAAAGAAAATGCGAATGTTTTTGTAAAAATGTCCGTTTTTATTTACATGTCACAAACTTTACAAACTTTATAACAATAAAAAATAAAAGAAAGAAAGAAAATGCGACTGTTTTTGTAAATGCCACAAACTTTATAACAATTATGAGATTTTTTGTGATATGTAAATAAAAGCGCTTAAAAGTTATCCTTGTGGCATAATAAAAAAGTTATCTCATTTCATGCCAAAGTTGATGAATTCGGAATAGCGGCGTTTAAGAAATCTAGAGTTATCTCCCTCAGATCGGTTACTGGTTATCCAGGAGCGCCCATTTCGTATCTAAACGAATACTCATTTTATGTTTTGCATAATAATACATATTTTGGGTTTACTATCTTAATTGTCTCTATAATAAAATGATATATGTGTGTCGCATTTGACAAAGTTGAAAAAGTTTTCCAGCTGAAACTGACAAAGTAGTGCATGATTGAACTAACCTAATATTTGTGGTGTTATGCAAAGAGTTAAAGGGAGGTAACTATTAAGGACAAATAATGGAAACGAAAAGGGGAGATGAGTGACAATATAAGAATTTACTTTTATACAGCTACTAGACCAATGGGTCGCAAAATAAATAAATTAAGTCAGAAAATAAAAATGCGTTACGAAAATAATTAAGAAAGAAAAAGTAAATAGAGGTGCTTATCCAGAAGTACGGAGACATTCGAAAAAATAAATAAAACGAACTGAGAAATATTTGTTTGATGCACGTATCTGTCACGGAATGAATACATCGTATACCAAAAATCACGTAAATTAATCAAGTAGTTTTTATTTTATAAAAGAAAATTACATTTTACCAATAAACGGGTAATGTTGATATATCAGCGGCATTTTTGGTTATATTCAAGGGAGCTAAGGGAGATAACACCTAAAATTACAGACTTTATTTCTCTATTTCGCAAAAAGTTTTATTATCTCCCGTGAATATGATCAACATGGCAGGGATATTTCTCCCTTATTCGTTTATCGATAAAATTTGTTTTTCTTTTATATGAAAAAGACTACTTTGTTTACGTGATTTTTGGTATAGGATATTTTCATTCCGTTATAGGTACGTACATCAAACAAATATTTCTCAGGGTTTTTTGTTTGTTTGTTTTTCTGAATGTCTCCTCTCATCTGGGTAAGCACCTAAATGCACCCTAATTTAGTTTTGGTTAAATAACTTCTCAGCTAGTATCTGTTCTCAGTTGCGACATTTTCATTTTACCCGAAGTCCAGTGATCAGCTACCGGGCCTATTGGCAAGGTTAAAGCTTATTACCATTGACTAAGCCCCCCTTTGGGGCTTTTGTCTGCTCCCCCTTTTGGGGAGTTTTTTCACTTTTTTCTCCCCCTTTTGGGGATTTTTTTCTATTTTTTCTCTCTTTTTTCTATGTTATTTCTGTCTAACTCCTCCCCCGTTGGGGAGGCAGCTCCCCGTTGGTAGAGCTAGGTCTTCTCTATTGTAGTTCCTCCCCCTCTTGGGGAGGCAGCTCCCCGTTGGTAGAGCTAGGTCTTTCTTGTATATTAATTTTTTAAATTCTTTTTCAGAGTCGGACTGCTTGTCCCAACTTAAGCAGCCGGCAGGTTCGGGGAAGACTCACGTGCCTTTTGGCGACGGTCTCCCTGATTCCGAATCGGCGGGTTGTGGACAGCAGACAGACCCAGTTGCGATGGAGGCCACCTGGGTCTCAAAAGCCAGAGCTGTCTTGGCTAAAGACAGCGAGAGGGGTGTGGCCGCGAAGGGCACCCCTGTGAAAGTGGGCTGCACGGACGTGTGCGCCCCAGTTGCGAGTTCGGGGGTTGTTGCGCCAAGCGGCACTCCAGTCCGGTCTGAGGGTGGCACACCGGAGTGCCCCCTAGGAGGTGTAGCCCCGCAGGGCACCTCCGGATCCTTGTTGGGGAGTGTCGTGCCGTGCGACACTCCAGTCCGGTCGGGGGGTGGCACACCCGAGTGCCCCCCAGGAGGTGTAGCCCCGCAGGGAACCTCCGGATCCTTGTTGGGGAGTGTCGTGCCGTGCGGCACTCCAGTCCGGTCGGGGGGTGGCACACCCGAGTGCCCCCCAGGAGGTGTAGCCCCGCAGGGCACCTCCGGATCCTTGTTGGGGAGTGTCGTGCCGTGCGACACTCCAGTGTCTGATGACGGCCCAGATTTGGTGTTTGGGGATTTCGAGAAAATCCCAGGGGTGATCCTTTCTCATGAGGAGTTTTTTGCCGGGTTTGACAATACTCCTTTTGAATCCGTTGCAGGAAATAAAAAAGCCCCTTTACTTAGAAAGTCCCAATCACTGGATTTGGGGGTGGCACAGGGCCGGTACGACCCTAAATTGTTTTTCGGGTGCTCCTCGGGGGGTTCTTCATCGGCGGAGTCGGAAGGAGAGAGCCTTAGCAGGAAGAAGGAGAGGAAGGGAGTGCCAAAAGTCCGGAGCAGGCCGTCCGCCACAAAGCTCCCAGCCAAAACCAAGCCGGAGACCACTACATGGGGTCCCCAGTCCAAAAAGACCCCGGAAGACTATAGGGAACTCTTCAGGGGAAAGTACAAGGAGTACACCGAGGGCAGTACCATTCGACTTGTCCCGGGTACTCTGGAGAACCTGAAGAGGAGAATAGTCTCCCTGGTGACAACAGATGCCAAACTCAAGGGACTCACTGGAGTCACCAGGGACAAAATGTTCCGGATGCTGGTGGACCTCAAGATACCGGCGACCTACATCACAAAGAGGTCCTATGCGATGTGGGACATCCTCCTCCCAACCCAGCAGGAGGCGGAAAAGGTGGCAAAAGGAGACTTTGGCTGGAAAGACCTCCAATTCAAGCCAGAGTACCTCGAAAAGAGAAGGACGAACGTCACCATTCTCGGCGTCCCATGCTGTGTCAGCGCTGACCATTTAGGCGCAATAATGTCACAGTATGGAGATGTCGAAGAGGTTATTCCGGTCCGTGGCCCCCGCAACATCCAAACGGGGGAATTCAAATTCCGTATGAGGTTGGAGCGTGCGGGTTTCCAAAAAATTCCTGCCCAACTCAAGTGCGAGAGCTGGACGATGTCCATCATCGTGGAGGGACGGAGGCCACATTGTTGGCATTGCCAGACGCCGGAGCATATGTCCAAGGACTGCCCCAGGAGAAAGACCCCGGCACCCGTCCCAGCCAAAGCTCCAGCTCCAGTGGCAACGGGAAAACCCAAAGCACCCGTTCCAGCCAAAGCTCCAGCTCCAGTGGCGGCAGAGAAACCCAACGCACCCGCCCCAGCCAAAGCTCCAGCTCCAGTGGCGGCGGAGAAGCCTGAGGAGGAAGGATTCAGCCCGGTAACCTCCAGGAGGGGAAAGAAAACCCTCCCTAACAAACGGAAGCTCCAACAGTCATCGGAGTCAGAGGAGGAGCCAGCGGCCAACGAAGAGAGGATGGCAGTGGAGGGACCGGTAGAGCCCAAAGAAAAGGACCCGAGGGCCAAAAAGATCAGAGAGGCCGAAGACTGTGGGGCTACTTCGACTGTCCAGGCACCAACACCCCCGGGGGTACAGGACTCCACTCCTCTCTCCAAAACACCCATAACGGCCGTTGCGGAAGCAGCAGGGACCAAGAGTCCGCCCCAGCAAAGACGTCCCCTCCTCCACCAGCTGGAAGGCAGGTAAGGACAAAGAGGTCCCCTTTCCTGCCGGGGGAGAGGATTTGTGCAACCAACGCCTCCCAGGTTCACCCAGATCTAAGCGCGAGGCAAAGGCAGTACCTCAAACAAATGCAGGCTTTCACCCATGTGAAGGGAAAGCGGGTGGAGAGCCCCCAGAAATTCCGGGAGGCCCCCATGATGACCACCTTCCTGAGAGAGAACAAGGGGAGCAGGACAAATGCTCTCTGGAGGATGGTTGAGGAAGGGAAAACAGCTTTCCCGGGCTTCAAACTAATAGACGAGGAGCACCCTTCCCTTAAAAAATTATCGTTCCAATGTCCGGGGAGGGTCCCTGTTTATGTTCACCCCTCTTTCTTTCGGGCCCTTAAACTAACCTTCCCCTTGGACGTGGGAGGTTTGGCACGAGACGGACGGATTTCGTCCGAACTGCTGACCGGCAGTCTCGGTCAGGCCTTCGGCGTCCTCACTCCCAAGGACTTTAGCCCCGTTTGCGACACTAACTGATGGGGATCACAAATTTGAACTTGGCTTGTTGGAATGTGAGGGGCATGAGATCCCGAGGCAAAGCTGCTCGCGTGCTAAGGGATCTCGTGGCCCGTAAGGTAGATGTAGCTGCGATTGAAGAGACCCACTTCTGTTCGTACGGAGATTGTGATGTGCTGACTGACGACTTTGACGTCTACTCAGCATATGGCGATGTTCGTAGGAGTGGCATCTCGGTGATGGTTAGACGCAGCCTGTCGGCGAACGTTAGCATTGTTCATACGGATGCGGCGGGACGGCTGGTCGTGGTCGATGTTGCCGTCGAAAACAGTAAGTTTCGGATCGTTGCGGTTTATGCGCCTAACATTGCTGGCGAGAGGGTTTCCTTTTTTCGATGATTGGAGGCGTTCCTCGGGGGTCCGGAGCGAGTAGTTTTAATGGGGGACTGGAATGCCATCCTAGACCCCAAGATAGATAAGGTCGGTGGGAATAGAGGGTCGGCGTGGTGTGAGAGCAGTCTGTCTGACCTGATGGCCTCGTGCGATCTTGTCGACAGATTTCGTGTCGATCACCCAGGGCGGGAGATGTGGACGTGGTATACTAGCGCGGCCTTCTGTCCAAGTACCTACTTGGACAGAATGTTAGTTAGAAGAGGCGACATAGATTTCTTATCTTGTCCCACGTTCACTATGTTAGGACATTCGGACCATAAATTAGTTATGGCCCGTCTGAACTTAAGCGATAGGCCTAGGTTGGCTGGGTACTGGAAGTTTAATACCTCCTTGCTGGAGATACGAGACTTCCGGGAACAGCTGACGTTACTACTTCAGCAGGGATTAGTGGGGGTGGTTATCGGGAGTAGATACTGGGTCAAAACTAAGGCTCGTGTTAGAAGCTTTTGTGTCCGCTACAGCCAGCGCCTCGCTCAAGATAGGGCTAGGACACAAAAGCAGGCAGAGGATAAGATGACCCGGGCGGTGGCGGGGGGGGATCCCCTAGAGATAGCCTTAATTACGGGGGACCTCAATCGCTTGGCCAGCGAGCGATATGAGGGACAAGTAGTTAGAGCTAGGTTAAAGAAAGTCTCTAACGAAGCCGTGAATGTTGACGCTGTTGAGCGTAAGGCTGCTTTACGTCGTGGCTCGGACGGGTACATTCGGAAGGTGAAAAACCTGGAAGGACATACCCTGGTATCGACTCGTGAGATTTGTGAGGGGTTCCGTGAGCATTTGGTGGAACGCTTCACCCAACTGCCCAGACTCCGCGGCCAGGAGTTTGACAGCTATTTGGCTGACTCGCCCCGCCTCGAGGCGGCTCGAGCAGCTGGCTGTGATGGCAGGATTACGGAGGGCGAGATCGTTACTGCGTTGAAGCAGGTCGGCTTGAACAAATCTCCAGGACTCGATGGTCTGCCGTACGAAATGTATTTGAGGCTGTCGCCCATGTTTGTCCCAATTCTGAAGGATGTGTTTAACCACTGGTTTGCTCAGGAGTCAATCCCTGGACAGGTAACCAAAGGAGTGGTCACATTACTGAAGAAGGGGGACCAACCTGGTGGGGGTAATTTAGACGATTACAGGCCCATAACTCTGCTAAACACAGAGTTAAAGATTTTGGCCCGCGTTCTTGCGAACCGCCTGCAAGTTGTTATAGGTGATTTGATCAAGCCTGAGCAGAACTTTGCTGTGAAGGGGAGGTCGATTCAGAACAACTTGCATTTGATTCGCATGATCATAGAGGGGACAGAAGACGACGCTGAAGCCGCGCTGATCAATTTAGATCAGTCCAAGGCTTTCGATAGGGTCGACCATGGTTTCCTGAAAGCTGTTTTAGCGGCTGCCGGTTTTGGTCCGGACTTCCGCAGGTGGATCTCCATTCTGTATGACTCGCCGACGGCAGTGGTGCAAGTCAATGGAAAGAGGTCGGAATCGTTCGTTGTTTCTGGGTCGGTACGTCAGGGTTGTCCGCTGTCGCCCCTGCTCTACATCCTGGCGTTGGAACCCTTCCTTCGCAAATTAAGGGATCAGGCGACAACACCAGTCCTGCGCGGAATCGCTATCCCTCCTCGCAAAGCGCGAGTCAGGGTTTCCGCGTTTGCTGATGATGTCACCGTTTTCGTGTCGAGCCGTACTGACATTCGAACGGTGATTAAGGCGCTCGCTCGGTACGAAGAAGTGACAGGGGCCATAGTCAACCGCAGCAAGTCGAACGGCCTGTGGTTGGGTGCCTGGAGCGGAGAGACCGCTCTTCCAGGTGACTTCAGCTGGTCGGATGGCCCGGTTCGAATCCTCGGCGTATGGTTCGGGCCGGGCCTCCAGCTGGAAAAGAACTGGTCGGAAGTACAGACAAAGGTCGAATCGTCGGTCCAGGCTTGGATTCGAAGGAAGCTTTCCTTGAAGGGCAGAGCGGAGGCGTGCGCCACTTACGTCTTCCCTCTCATCCTTTACCGGCTGTCTGTACTACCACTGCCTGCGGCCCGACTTCACGCTTTCACGCGCTTGCTCTTCTCGCTTCTTTGGAAGGGCCGGAAAGCGTACGTCCACAGACAGGTCTGTACTCAAGTTCCGAGTGTGGGAGGCTTGGGGATGCCTGACTTGGCAAGTCATCGACATGCCGAGAGACTGGCTTTCCTGAGTCGGACTTTGATGGAAGACACTCCGTGGGTCCCTGCGGTCGGGAGCGCCTTTCCCAACCTCATACCCGACCTCTCGGTCGAAGGTCGACGTAGGCCGAGAGGGGAGCCCTTGTTCTTCACCGAATGCCGGGCCGCGCTTAGAGCGTTGCCGGGGTCCAGTAACCTTGCCCGGTCTAGGAAGAGACTATATCGGGATCTAGTGGAGGGTACCGCTTCGGACCCACTTGAGGAGCGGCTTGGATGGTCGAGGGAGGAGTCCCGCTCCCAGTGGAGTTGGGCGCCGGGCCAGAGTTATCTCAACAATTCTGAGTATTCTCTGACCTGGCGACTGGTTCGGAACGCACTGCCCCTCTATGGCAGACTACGCAGAGATGGCTTAAGGGACGTCCCCTTATGCCCGCGCTGTGAAGACGACGAAGATGAAACGGCCGAGCACGCCTTTTTCACCTGCAGCAAAGTTCGACGTCTCTGGGAGTATGTCGGAGAGGTGACGGCTCGCATCGACGCCGAGCAGCCGATGGTCCTGGATGTCGCATCTGTCATCAACAACGCAGCTCCGCAATGGACGGGGGAAAAACGAATGGTGTTTCTGGCCATCCTAGCCGTAGCGAGACTAGTGACGTGGGTTACACGTCTTGATGAGGTTCATGGGGTTGGATCGGTTTCAGATCGCGATCTGGTAGTTTACTTTAAACATCAACTTAAAGTGAAAATCAGATGCGATTGGAAGCGATTACATCGCATGGATTTCAATAGGAGATGGGTGCATGACACTAGTTTGTGCATCCGACGAGGCGCCAAGTTTGAGTTCGTGTTCCCTCCATAGTTATGGCACACGCGGTACTAGGTTCTACGGAACCCACCCCTGTAGACTTTTTTAATTAAAAGAGCAACTCTTAACTAGTAGGAATGAGAGATATCCTGTCCCTATATTATTTTTGCCGGCACTAGAGAGCTTCCAAAGATTCCCACTTCCATTTTTTACTTTGTCCCCGGTCGCTTGAAACCTTTGGCATTACCATCTTGGAAGCCGCCATCCACCCCAGATCCCATTCCCGATGAAGTTATTTTTGAATACCCCTCTTTTAAATTCCCACTCCCATTTAGGGGCCGACCCGCTTGTTTTCGGTCTTGGGCCGGAAAACAGCGGGTGGTCCAACACTTAGCAACGAGGGAAAGACGGGCCATACTAACCCCCCTTTTTTATCATTTTATTTGGTTCTTTATTTTTCTTTCTTTTTGGGTGTTTTTAATATTTTTTCCCACTCCCACGATAATTATCATTTACAACGTAAATTTTTTGGGATATGTTAAGTAGGGATCCATCCACAGAGTGAATGCGGTATTTTGGTGCAAGAATCTGGTTAAGAGTAAGCAAAAGTTTTTATTTTCTGTTTTTGTTGTATTTTTTGTTGAAAATAAAAAATGTTAAATGCTTGTCTCACTTATCCCCGACCCCCCCTCCCCCTACATCCCGGGCGCTATGCCTAAGGTCTGGTGAGTTCCCAAGGTTTGTAAAATCTCCATCTGTAGATAAAGATGGAGGTTGTCCGAGGGAATTCACCGGCCTAAATAACTTCTCAGCCTTTTGGCTAAGATCAAAGTGTAGTATCTGTTCCGATGGATACTGCACCCCATAGACTGGTATTGTCTTGGCTTTCGGGGCTTGATTTACGCCGGTCTATGGGTCTGTCCTGTGCAGTTCTAGGAGGTCCACCCTCCCAGGCTTCGCCTCCCCTCTTTGGGGAGGAGTAAGTTTATTGCTTACTGCCTGAGGCGCCCCTACCGGGGAATGCCGACGGGGCTGCTCAGGTAATTTTTAAACCCCACTTTCCCGACCCGACCTTGGGTCACATCTTACTTGTGGGAGTAAGATAAAAACTAGCCTTGTGCCTAACTCCTGGAGAGGAGTAAATCAATACTCATCAATGCAAGGAGAGTATTTGCGGATTTTCTAGTCATCCTTCCAAATAACACTATTACAAAAATAATTTATACATTTTATTTATTTTTAATATAATTTCATAATTGTTCATAAGTATTTTTTAAGATTTTCATTTATTTGTTAAAAAAAATGAAAGACTGACAATTTAGGAAAAATTTAACGTCAGGTAGTAATGTTAAAAAAAGAAGGAAGACACTAGATTTAAATAAGTTTGCATTGCCATTTCAAACACCTTAACTTAACGCCAATGCTAACATTAAATGAAACCCAAACTATACATCAAAAGAATATTGCGCGAATTAACACGGGGCAGTCGAGTGCAGAACAGGGCTTGTTCTCACAGTCAGAGCTGGCAGACGTGACAAGGTTACGTGTGACGAGACCCCAGATCAAGGGTCAGTCTACACCTGCGAGAGGCTCTGTGACTTCGCGGGCCTTGCGTGGGAAACAAAGGGATCTGTGACGTCACTCGTTCTCGTGAGAAGCGAGTTTTTAACAGTCTGATTCGGAAAGCGAACTGAGAGGACGTGCGATTCACAATGTAAAAATAAGGAATATTTCCCTTAAGGGAACACAAGCGTGAGAATCCTCCCCCCCCCACCTCTCTATGAATAGTTAAGAAAACATTGTTAACTAACTACGATAAAGTAGGATTTGCTCTCTCCCTCTCTCTCGACGCGGTGAATGACTCCCAGTTGAAATAACAACTCTTGTAATAAAAAGTATTACATTCAAAAGGAGAGTTTGTCTTCGGAATGCACCACATGGCTTTTATTGCAGACAACAGGCGGCGTGGTTCTAGAAGAAAGAATTCATCCACTGGACGACACGACCAACCGTCTACACAACGAGTATACGAAATACTAAACGCGTACTGCCGCGGTCCAAGCAGGAGTAGCTATGTAACATTAATTCTTTAGTGAATTTAATTAATATTCTTTTCAAACTCGTCAGAGATCACTTTTTTTAAACTATACATCTTATTTAATTCTGAAATATAACACATGCATGACTTTTCGCATGAATCATGTTACAATAAAATTATTTTCATATTTTGTTTTTCTTTAAAATGTTTTATTTGAGAGATGAAAGGACCTTTAATCTTTCTCATTGGAGGTCTCCCTCAGTAACATCGTTATAAATATTCCTGTGGTTGGCTCTCCGATCACGATAATGCGGGTCGCCATTTACTCAAGTGAGTGGATGTGATGTAAGGGCCCAAACCCTGGCTGTTATTATCGTCATAACGTTTGTCCGAAAGTCTTGTTACCCCAATCAAAAACTAACAACAGAGGCACAAGTAATGCAGCAATACAAAACACAAGTCCTGGATTCAGTTCATTCACTTAAAGAGCAGTAAAACAAAATAAGAACACTAAGAAAATAGAAGAACATGATATACATTTGTAGCAGTCACATGATTGACCGGAAGTGCGCTCTTCAGTGCATGAGATTCACCCGAGAGATCGTAATTTGCCGCAAAACTACAACTCACGTAATCAGCGCGGTTAACCAGTTTGTGACTTTCAGTCAACAAGGAAAGATGTGATCCTGTGTTCTCTGCCAGAGAATATACGAACTCCGGGAAAAGGTTATTTCGCCTTGTCAATATATATTCAACCCCATGTATGAAAGATGTTCTGTTCTGTTGTTCCTGCGAATAAACCTATATATATATATATATATATATATATATATATATGTGTATCCCTTTCGTTGATGTGTCTCATTTGTTCTGCTAACAATCAGCTAAACATTAATAGAAAAGAACATGTAATGGATTCAGTTTATTCACTTGCATTGAGCCTGTCATACACCGAGAAAGTCTGTATGCACACCATCATTTTCGTGACATAAAAAAGACTTCCAGCTTTATGCTTTCTTCGGGCGTATTTTGTAACAATAATAAACTTGCCGAAAATATTAAACTGATATTTAATCTACTAGGGTTACCTTGCTCCAGTTCAGATATCCGGTATTAGTTCATTTTTCTTAAGTTCTTTTATGAGAGTATAGCAGTTACACGAGAGATCTATTTTGTTTATGTATGCACAATATCTTGCATTATGTCAGGTTGTAGTTCGGTCGGCGTATTGATACACAGGCGATTAGTACACCACTGACATGTGCACTGGAAGTCTACTAAGTTCCTCCCGGGAAAATACAAAGTAGTTTGAGTCGAGATTTCAACGTAGACAAGCTGGCATCCTCTTTCTCCCTTCATCATTATCATGATGACGATGGACAGGAATAAACTCAAGACCAACTGGAATTATATTATCTTCATGTCTGCCAACTCAACTCACATGTCTACATTCCTGTATTCTTGTTCCAGTTGAACATGTCTTTTAAAACATATTTATATTATTGTAGAGAATACGTTAGTGTTTTCCTTCGAACCCTTGTGACCCTTTTTTTATTTAAGTATGATATGTACAGACACGATTGACTCAGCAAAATGGTGATCTCCTGTCTCGACACTGTCAACAGACACCACACCAAAACTTCTACAATAAGAGATTGAACTTTTAACTTTGAGATATAATTCTCTCGAGAATATCTCTTAACCAACGCCTTTATCCACTAGACTATGTGTCCAATAGGGAAATTTAGGGATATTTGTTTATATTCACAAAACCAGTAGGATGTTTATGACACTCATTATTTCATAATGTAGTGGTCCTCGATACTGTCCACGCCAGACAGTTGAAGTTCTTCGGCCATATAATGTGGGCTGACGACTTGGAGAAAAGCTTGATGTCAGGAAAATTCTACGGCCAAAAGAGTAGAGGAAGACAGCGTAGAAAGTTCACAGATGGCCTCAACAGGGTCACTGGAATCACGACTCTAGATCTCATCAGAAAGACCGAATAGAGAGAAGAATGGAGAGTCATGATCATCGATGTCTTCAAACAGACCTGATACCCGAAGAAGAAGAAGAAGAAGAAGAAGAAGAAGAAGAAGAAGAATCAATTATTCATATTAATAATCTAACACTGTTCACGGGATGATTAGTTAGCTAATCGGTCAAATAAATAAATAAATCGATTTAATCTTAATTTAGTTTTGTTCAGTAGACAGGAATTATTTTCTATCTTAAAAAAAACAACAACTTTGAACCATCAAAATACGTGTTCTCGTTGCTTGTCAAAAGATAAAACAGACGATAAAATAAAACGGACTGAAAGAAATTTATGCCAATAACATAGTGGAAGGAAAAGACCGAATGCAGAGAAAAATGAAGATCCATGATACTCGATGTTCGCAAACAGACCTGATACGCGAAGAAGAGGTGTTCCTTAAGCATAAAAAGTCAGGTGTAAATGACTAAAGTGAAGCTGTTGTAGTGTCTCCTCCTCCTCCTCCTCCTCCTCATCGGTTTAACATCTGTTTTACATGCTGGCATGTGTTGACCGGTTTTTAGAAATTCCAAACTATCCTATCTCTGCCCAGGTCTTTATTCATCCCTTTTTCTCTCAAATCCATCCTTATCCTTTTCTTCCATGTTTTCTTTTGTCTTCCCCTGCCAATTCACTCTGCTACCTAACCTTTCTTTTTTACATCTACTAACACAAGAACTCTCATCATTGATTCTTTCGATGGAACAATACCAACAAATTCTTCTGTTCTGCACACATCTCCTTCTACTGTCCAGATGTTCTTCTTATGTCATCAGAGCTAAGTCTGTCTTAAAGATTCCCATTACACATCCAACATATCATTCTCATAGCATTTATCTCCATGTAACGCATGTCCTCAACCCTCACCGACCAGGTTTCACTTCCACACATCATCACATTGTGTATACATACCTGATAGACTCTCCCTTTGTCGACAGTGGTAACGCTCTGCTGGTTAGTAATGATCAAAGTTTCCTGAACTTATTCCATTCACTCTTAACTGTTGCATCACATTAGCATCAGCTCCTCCCTGTGCTCCAATGGTAACAAAACTTCTGAACCACCTCAAAAGCCTCACCATCAAAATATACTTTCTTTCTTAGTTTTTATCTGTGTCTATTTTCTTACACTTCTTATATGCAAACTTGTTATAATGTTTCGTCCTACCTGTAATTTCGCTGCACTTATTTGTGTACCCAATGCTTATAAGTGGCATACTAATAATTTAAAATAAAATTAAAATGATAATAAAAAAATGGTTTCATCTGAAAACCAAAAAGAATCAGAAAAATAATAGAAACTACAAATATATATTACACTTAACACTTCATGAAGATGACAGAGTTGCTCCCCTTTGAATGCAAAACGTGTGTAAGGCATTCGATGTGACAAAAATGTGTTACAAAAATTCGTACCTGTCTTTTCATTACAATTATAGGATTTGTTTTACAATTTCCAAAAGAGGAAAAAAGGGTCGAAAGAAAACAAATAGTCAATAAATAACTGTTACCACAAGCAAGATAAATTACCTTTCTACCTATTTACCTATTTTTCTTTTGTCTTTTCAAGGACTTTAAAGCGCTTTTATATATATATTTTATCGATGCCTTTTCAGTCTTGTAAACCCGCCATTTTCAAAAATGGTGCCGGAGATTAATCAAAGTGAAACCTCGAGGTCCTAGAACAACGCAAAAATCGAAATTTAACCAAAAATAAAGCTAATAAAAGTATACAGATTCGTTAAAATTATATTTTTGATCGAATGGGGACAGTTGTTAACTGTATTCTTTTTTCATTTCGATTTTTGAGTTGTTTTACGATCTCGAGTTTCACTTCAATTAACTTCCGGCGCCATTTTTGAATCCGGCATCAGAAGGCATCAATAAATCATGTAAATAAAACTACTTTAAAATACTTTAAGACACAAAATTTAGGCAGGCAGGTAGAAATGTAACTTGTCTTGCTTGTGGTAACAGTTATTTGTAGACTATTTGTTTTTTTTTTCTTCTATTGGAAATTGTAAAACAATCATGTGAAATTATAACCGGAAAAATAGACCTCTCTTTGTCCTTCTACGAATCTCTGTTGGGTTAGAGAGGAGATATCTTAATATGCACTTCAAGTGTGTATTTCACATCCTATGCACGTCACTTCCATTTTACGCCATTTCTATTTTACGTCACTTTAAACCAAGAATCATTTTATGTTTTACATTACAATAAATTGTTGCTAATGTAATAATTGTCAGAAATTACGTTTTAGTCCCAATAAGGCTTATTAGGAAAAAATTACTGTAAATATAACATACAGTTATCTGTTACAAGTCAGACCCAAATAGAAATCCATCTGGCATATCGATATTTGATTCGGACTACCTTATTTTTCGGAGGGGTGTATAGGGTTGTTCCCCCTTAACTGCAGTAAACAGTAGTACTGTATTGATTTACACCTCTCCAGGAGTTAGGCACAAGGCCAGTTTTTATATTACTCCCACAAGTAAGATGTGACCTAAGGTCGGGTCGGGAAAGTGGGGTTTAAAAATTGCCTGGGCAGCTCCGTCGGCATTCCCCGGTAGAGGCGCCTCAGACAGTAAGCAATAAACTTACTCCTCCCCAAAGAGGGGAGGCAAAGCCTGGGAGGGTGGACCTCCTAGAACTGCACAGGACAGACCCATTGACCGGCGTAAATCAAGACCCGAAGGCCAAGATTATACCAGTATGGGGTGCAGTATCCATCGGAACAGATACTACACTTTGATCTTAGCCAAAAGGCCAAGAATGTCATATTATTTACCTCCCCAGGAGGTTAGGCACAAGGCCAGGTTTATCTTACTCCCACAAGTAAGATGTGACCCAAGCTCGGGTCGGAAAGTGGGGTTTGAAAAGCCAGCGCCCGAGAAGGTGAGCACTCTGGCCATTAAAAATTGCCTGGGCAGCCCCGTCGGCATTCCCCGGTAGCGGCGCCTCAGGCAGTAAGCAATAAACTTACTCCTCCCCAAAGAGGGGAGGCAAAGCCTGGGAGGGTGGACCTCCTAGAACTGCACAGGACAGACCCATAGACCGGCGTAAATCAAGCCCCGAAGGCCAAGACGATACCAGTTTATGGGGTGCAGTATCCATCGGAACAGATACTACACTTTGATCTTAGCCAAAAGGCCAAGAATGGCATAGTACTGTAGCAATAAACATTTCAATTATGAAAAATGGGAAATTAATTTTAGGACCGCCATGATGGTTCACGCTAGGAAATTACTGCAAAAATCTCCCTCTCTCTCTCTCTCCTTCTCTTTCCCCCCTCTTTCTCTCTCCCTCTCTCTCTTTCTCCCTCTCTCTTTCTCCTGCTCTCTTTCTCTCTCTCCATTTCTCTCTCTCTATGCAAATCTCTTCTAGAGATAAGACACATAAATATCCACTCCTCAAAAGATAAGTAAAAATGTGTATATTGAATTCCATCATATCCTACGCACGTCACTTACATATATACATTTTGCATCTAAGCAAAGAACGATTTTATGTTTTGCATAACACATTTATTGTTAATAATGCAATCATCGTCCCCATAATAAAATTATATATGTGCGTTGCATTTATTTGTTGCACAACACTCAGAAGTCTTCCAACTGAAAATGACAAAATAGTGCATGATCGAAATAACCTAATATTTGTGATGTTATGCAACAAGTTAAGAGGGGGGGGGTAACTATAAAGGACAAAGAAAGAAAACAAAAAGAGAGATGAGTGACGATAAACATGGACACACAAAAACTACCTGGCGTATATACCCGGTGAACCAAGTGCAAGAGAGATCCAAAAATATTGCACATAAAGCGACAGTTAGAATCCTAAAAAGATCTCTCGGTTGGAGTCTCTGAAATAGCGGGTGAATGGCGGGCATCTGGTAGGATGCCCCCAACCTCAACAAAACAAAAAAAAATAGAAAATTGAAAATAAGAATTCATTTTTATGTAAAAACTAGGCCAGGGTTTTTCAAACTATAGGTCCTGATCCTTCAATTAATCTCAAAATAAATAAATTAGTCAGAAAATTAATAATTAAAAAAATGCACCATAATTTAGGCTTGGTTATTGTAATGTTTACTCAACAGTTTAGGAAGTGAATGCAAGGAGAGTATTTCAGGATTTTCTTTCATCATCATCATCATCATTGTCGTCGTCGTGAGTGTCATCATCATCATCATCATTGTCGTCGTCGTGAGTGTCATCATCATCATCATCATCGGAATAACGTCCATTTCACATTAGACGGCTTTAAGAAATTGACTTCCCAACTAATTCATAGAGCATGCAATGTCTCAGATGCTCCTCACTAATATCCATTTTTTGACGGCTGAGACCGTTAAACTTAATATTTTCCAACTAATTACTATATCTGAAAGGCAAAGCAAGATGTTAAGACACCAATTCACAAAAAAAAATCTAGAACTGTGTTCAACTTAGGAGGCTGCAAAGTGATGAAGTTAAAAATGCAACATTACTTTCTTTCCAACCTGATAGATATCTAATAAAGTTCATGTAAACACACAACAATATCAGGAGGTGACAGTGGCTAACGACACGGACTGACGACCTGGGTGTGCCAAGTTCGAATCCAGTTCGTTCCACAGAAACACTTTCACTTAGGATGTTGGCAACCTTCACGTAAGTATCTGATTTCTTTCTAGAAAGAATTCTAACTAGAAATATATCGGGGAAACCAATGCTAATAATAGAATCATCTGATTTATGCGATATGAATGAATAGATGAATGACAACAATATAATTTTCTGCGTTTTTTAATCTATTTTTACATATGCATCAATGAGTGCAATAGTAAGAAAAACTTCTGGTAAGAAAGCGACACGTACTGGTATCAAAAATCTCCACGATATTCTGCAAGTAACATGTATTCGTTTCGCAACTACGCAACTACGGCAGTTGATTAACACACGCACGTCGGACGTCTAATCACACTGATGCAGTTGATATACACTCTGTTGATCTTCTGAACATACTCCTTTTATTGTCCAAGTGTTCATCATCAGCCAATCGGTGGTCAGAAAAACAGTCACGTGAGGCCTTACGTCATCGCTCAATAATCGTACAAAAAACCACAGCCGCCATGAATTTAATTTCCGCCCTCCCCGCGATCATCCCAGCAGGTAAGACAACACGCGCAAACACGTGGTCGCTTTCTTCCTTCATTCTGTTCGACTTTACATAACAGTTATCAAATTAAAACAATACCAAAGACTAATTTACTCCTGGACATCACGCAGATAGAGATTGTTTTGTTGTGTGGGTTGTTGATGAAGATATCCATACCACCTTGTGGTAGGCTATAGTTTAAGCAAGTTTAAAGCAAGCAGTGACACATTCTTAGCAACAGGACTTTAAAAAACAATGTGTAACAAGCTTATTATGTACAGAACAAGGGAAGCAACTCGTGTGGTGCTATAACGAATCATTTGTAGGAGAAATCATATATCCGAAGTAGTTGTTAAATGCATCAACCTGCACAATAGTTTATCGATCGATAGTTTTAGTTCTATTGGTTTTGTCTATAGTCATGCAATTGATCCTCGTGCAGTTTTGTTTTTTTTTTCAGATCGATTTCGGCTGCTTTTAGAATTGGGAGATCAAGAAATATTTGTAGGTCCTTCCCGGGAGTGACATATTTTTTTTTTTATTTAATTTAATTTTATTCACCCCAAACGAGGCATATTACCAGTGAGACGTAAGAAGCTACTGTAATTAAGAGGCAACCTAAGTGGGAAGTTGTGCAGCAAGATGTTTGTTCACATTACATTTAAATTTCTGTATGTTGGTACAGTCGGAGAAACAGGGGAGGAATTCCAAAGCCAAGTGGTCCAAGGAAAGAAGCTATTAGAGAAAAACATTTTCTGACATCTGGGGACCTCTACAATGAAGGGGTGGGATTTTGCTGCTAGTCAGGTTTGTCGAGGTATTTACGTTGAAGTGGTACAAGTGCAGTAAGTTCATCGGAGCACATTCTATGGAAGCGCTTGTAGACAAGTAGAGGGATGCAACATTGCGGCGATGGGACACTGCGGGACCTATTAGGTTAGAGATTCTTTTTTATCCTGTCCAAAAGGATGAAATTAGTGGTTGTTGCACCATTCCAGATGTGGCAACAATACTCCATGCATGGGCGGATGGTGGCTTGAAAGAAATAAGATTTTAGCAGGTGTGAGAAGTTTATTAACCTAGTGGAGGGAGCCCACGTTCTTTGCAGCAGACTTGGCAGTGTCTTCAATGTAGTTATTCCAATTTATGTTGCCTGTGAATGTTAGACTGAAGATTTTCAAAGTTGGATTTTCGAAAATGTGCTATCATCCATGACAATCGGTGGTTAGAAAGGTTTCTTATAATTGTTAAAGGAAAGAAGCTTTATCTTGGTAGCATTAAATGTGACCATCAATTTTTTGACCAATTCTACTACAGACTGGAGGTCATTTTCTAGGGCTTCAGCCATTGCCTTGGATATGTGTGCGTTCGATTTGCCTGCATGTCAAGAATAGAGTGGCGTGTCATCAGCAAATGTACCCATCTTGGACGCGATTGCATCAGGAAGGTCGTTTATGAAAATCAGGAATAATAAAGGTCCAACTATCGCCTCCTGCAACACACCCGCATTAATGTTATCGTGTCTGGATGTACACCTATCAGCAATGACCTGGATTTATCTTTAGCTTAGAAGGATTTGATTATATTAAATATTCGTCAAGTAATACCATGCACATTAAGAAATTGAGAAGATTCTTATGCCAGAACTTTTCAAAGGCGTTGGATATATCAAGTGCTACAGACCTAACTTCACCTGCCGCATCCAGTGTGTGGTATGTGCGTTCAGAGATGACTTTTAGAATATCTGCAGTAGAACAGGATTGCGTAAATCGATGCTGTCAGTCAGAAAGAAGTTTAGCATTTTCGAGGTGCTAGGTAGATTAATGATTCAAAGATTTCAGTGAAGAGTGGAAGGAGACTGATGAAGCGATAATTTTGCAAATCAGTTCTTTCACCAGAATTCTTGAAAACTGGTACCAGGCAATTTTCCAGCTACTAAGGAAGCAATATTCGGCATTTGTTATAGAGTTTGGAAAGGAATGGTCCACATGCTTTTGAGGTGTCAAGGTTTTTTATGATATCCAGGACATGGGAAGAAGTGATAATCAGATCCTCTAGAGTGGTGTTTATCCGTAATGAAAAATTAGGGAGAGAGTGGTTTGTGGAGTTTAAAGTGGAGTTTAAGGCGAATTGCTAGGCAAGTAGTTCAGCCTTATCCATTGCCGTGCAAAAGATGGTTGAACAGTAGGGGAATTGTTGATTGCCCATTGTTTTCCATACTATTATAGGTTTTCCAGAAATCACAAGTTCCTAATTTCAGCGACTCAATGGCCGCAATGTCATCAGAATAATTGAGAATTCAAAGACAAACCAAAAGAATACATGGCCATGTGTGGTTAAAGGCCATGAACGATCGATGTGCATGAGGGTGAGACAAAGGTATTCTGCAGGTGGGAGAATATGCAGCATAAGGAAAAGAAAGTTTGATTTGGGATTTAATGAAGACTGGAGTTCGAGAAGACTCGAATGCAACAGAGACAAACATAACAAAAGTTCTCCCCTGAAGCTAACAAAATTGTCATTCAGCCATCTCTCACCACCTTGTATAATATTTTGTCGAGATAATCTTTCCAAGAAAAAAAACTCTCACTACCCTATTTGATACTAGATCGAGAACATCTTTTTCCAACCAACTTATCACAAAAGTTTCAGAACTTGTCAGACACACGACTAAAGAAACTGTTATATATTTTATAAAGCTAAGTTAAATGTGTTCTTTCTTGAATACAAAATAACGATATAAAAACGGGTAAATGTTAATACTACTGCTAAAAACAAAAATGTTTATACTACTACTGCTAAAAACAAAGATGTTTATACTACTACTGCTAAAAACAAAAACGTTTATGCTACTACTGCTAAACACAAAATCGTTTATACTACTACTGCTAAACACAAAATGTTTATACTACTAAACACAAAAACGTTTATCCTACTACTGCTAAACACAAAAACGTTTATCCTACTACTGCTAAACACAAAAACGTTTATACTACTACTGCTAAACACAAAAACGTTTATACTACTACTGCTAAACACAAAAACGTTTATGCTACTACTGCTAAACAAAAAATGTTTATGCTACTACTGCTAAAGACAAAAGCGTTTATGCTACTACTGCTAAAGACAAAAACGTTTATGCTACTACTGCTAAAGACAAAAACGTTTATGCTACTACTGCTAAAGACAAAAACGTTTATGCTACTACTGCTAAAGACAAAAACGTTTATGCTACTACTGCTAAAGACAAAAACGTTTATGCTACTACTGCTAAACACAAAAACGTTTATACTACTACTGCTAAACACAAAAATGTTTATACTACTACTGCTAAACACAAAAATGTTTATACTACTACTGCTAAACACAAAAATGCTTATACTACTACTGCTAAACACAAAAATGTTTATACTACTACTGCTAAACACAAAAATGTTTATACTACTACTGCTAAACACAAAAATGTTAATACTACTACTGCTAAACACAAAAATGTTAATACTACTACTGCTAAACACAGATGGATCAAAACAGAATTTATTAAATCAATCGAAAATCATTCAAAAATGCAAAAAATAAATTTCTTTTTCGTAATATTAGTCTACAAAACAAAGAAATTAATATTTTAATCAATGCAAATTTTTTATTGATGATATTCAAAATACAATTACAATGAGTCTTTCTTGCAGCAAACATATCTATAACAGTGACTTCAAAGAAATGTTGCCTTTCCCCTTCCCACTCGCTGATTAAGGCAAATGGAAACTAAAAAGAGGACAAATAACAAAAAAATATATATATAAAAGTAAGAATTTTTTTGTGATCGCTTGATCTAAAAAGTAGCAATAAACAGCTCCTGGAGTTTCTTTGCCTTAGTACATGGCATCTACAGGGTGATCAAGTGTTGGTTAATTTAGACATGTGATCATCGATATAAAAAGCGTAACTCACAAGTCCACTTCCTCTTTTCTGTCTTTTTTGGCTGACTGCTTAGAAGGCAGCATGTTTGTCATAATTTCTCGACTTGTTCCGAATTGAAGTGACACCATTTATTCTTCCTGGTTTGGTCCAGCTTCTGGACATACAGTCATCTCCTCACCGTCAGACCCGTTCTCTCGAACTTATAGTCACTCAGGTGGTCAGTTGTTTTCACATGTCCAATATCGAGTTATGTCCACCATTTTCATATGACCACGCATTAAGAATTTGTGAGATTTTATTGTAGACGTAAATAAATGTATTTATATTGTTATTAGGTACATTTTGGCTGTTTATTGTTTATCTCTGTAATCTATAAATAAAAGACTGATAAATAACTTATACAACTATTGTGCGAAAGCTACCTTTGCCGAATATGATATAAGTAGTTCATTGTTCGTATGCAAATTTATGTTATTTGTATATAAATATTTTGCTTTTTATTTTTTCAAAGATGAATTGATTTGTTCAAAAATTGTAATATCTTCTCTCAGTCATTTTTATGGAACAAGTCTCTAGTAATGATAATGTCTTATATAATAATACACATTGTGTTTCTGTTTCTATATCTGTTTATAATATAACCAAGACATTCTCTGTCTGTCTATCTATCTGTCTGTCTGTCCGTCCGTCCGTCAGCAGAAATTTTTCTAAACGTAAGAAACTTATTTGATCTAAATAAATAAACAATAAAGAAACATGACGCCGATGCTGGGAATCGAAACCGCGAACCTGAAGTCTTAGTCGTTACTGACTGAGCTCACTGACTGAACTTATGAAAGTTTTTCAAATTAACTCACTTAAACAATTCACTGAACCCGCTCGGTTGACCGTGGAACTCTTCAGTCACAGGAGGAAGAGACGTGGCAGCCTAGCTAAAATATACGACCGCAGCAAGGATATTTTGGCTAGTCTATATACATAAATAGCTATTTTTTGTCTTTAATACTAAGGTAGGTAATTCAGTATATATTCAGCAAACAGTGTCTCCCCTTTGTGTTGAGGTCATGAAATGAATAACACAATTCATTCTTATAAAAAAGATGTATAGTCTAAAGAGTTTCTTTATTGCAGCTGGGAATGTATTACTGGAACTGAAGTCGTTATATTGTAGAGAGAAACATTATGTATTTCTTTGTTTTTTTTCTTTTTATCATTGTTTGTTATGCCTCGTTAGACATCTCCCTTTTTACTATCTTCCCAATTCGACTCTTAAATAAATAACATTTACGCTATGAATATTAGTGTTGCTATAATGTAAACAAAAAAACAACTGTTTTTCCGATGGAATTTAATAATAAAAGTTGTAAGTTGAGAACCAAATTTTGTAGAGGAAACGGAAGTTTTGTTTTGTTTCACAATATTCACAAAATAAATTTTTATTTTCATGTAAATAAAGAAAATTCTCTACTTAAATATGTATGCGCAATTTGTAGTGGCAAAATATGTCTGTTTATGTTGTTATGTGTATTTAACTGTTAGTCACGCGGAATCATAACAAGCATCAGCCTAAATTAAAATGAAGTATCAGTATTATTAGTTAAGATGACAAATGTTTTTTTTAAGTGATTTTAATGGCATGGGAACAAGAGTATTAATGGTAAATAAATAAAATGCCCATTCCACCAATAATGATGCTATGTTCCCTCGTAGAAATTTAAAAAAAATAAAATTAAAAATTTTAATATTCAAAAATAAAATGTTCACTGTCAGAATAATACAGATATTATTTTGTATAAAATTTAGTATAAGTATCATATATCTTCTCTCGATGTTGAGGTCATGAAACGAATCTTATAAAAAAATATATATACTCTAAAAAGTTTCTTCATTGCAGCTGGGAATTTATTACTGGAACAGTAGTTGTCATATTGAATAGAGAAATGGTTTGTGTTTTCTTTTTATCATTCTTTATTATACCACGAAACAAAAAACATAACACAGAACATTTACCCTATTAATGCAATATCAATATACGGATCAAATTCAGTTAAATATTTCATCCGATAATTCCCCTTTTTACCATTATTTTTTAATTTATCTAATTCAATCTTAAAATGTTTTATGCTATTACTGTTCTTAATCTGATTTATCAAATTGTTCCAAATATTTTCAATTAGTGAACAGATCTAGTTTTGAAATTTTCCAGATGGAGAAGAAATATTTTTTAAATGTCTACCATAGTTCAGAATACGAGTAATTATTTTGAAACTTTCAATTAAATGACCTCTTATTCGTCTCTCTAGTAAAGTAGCTCATCCTAATGTTTCTGATCTCTCCCTGTAACTATAATGTTCTACTCTTTTAATAAGTGTTGTTACTCAAATTTCCATCTCTAGACACTGGAGCCGAGCCTGAGTGTGATACTCTATATAAAGTCTTTTTATTTATCTTCCTTCCACAAGGTAAGATGCGACACAAGGTCGGGAAAGTGGGATTTGAAAAACCAGCGCTCGAGAATTTGAGCAGTCTGGCCATTTAAAAATTGCCTGGGCAGCTCCATCGGCATTCCCCGGTAGGGGAGCCTCAGGCGATTAGCAATAAACTAACCCCTTCTCAAAGGGTGAGAAGGAAAAGCCTGGGAGGGTGCACCTCCTAGAATTGCACAGGGCTAATCAGACCGATAGACCGGCGTAAATCAAAACCCAAAGGCCCAGACAATACCGGTCTATGGGGTGGGGTAAAAACCCCCGGCTGGTCTTATTGGTGGTAAAAAGGGATTAACGGCTTTCCAAACTGTTGGTACCTGCACAGTTTTCATCTATAATTAGACTGGGCTAGTGTTCAGGAGAAATGGATGAAAATGTAGGTTATTTGTGCTATCGGTAACTATAAAAACCTGATATCCATAATATTGTTAGGAATTATTCCAAGTCCTGCTGATACGTGAAATATGAAATGTTCTTAATTAGAAAATGGTCGCTTTAAATGATATTTGTGTTCTTTTGATTTTTTCCTACTCTTCCTATCCGCACTTGTTTAAAAAGCTATTGAACAGGGCCATATATTGATAAAGAAAGTTGTTGCAAATTCTGATATTAAAGCTGTTAGATTTGACACCAAATATTCAATCTATAAAAGTATTTCCTATGGGAGATAACTTTTTGTACCCTAACATTCCTTATCAAAAGAGATTTTGACGACATTTTAAAGCAGAATGTAAGCTGTCAAAGAGGGCAAGGATCAAATGTGATATGCATGGGGATCGGAAACATACTTGGTGTTTCTTGCAATGTGGTTGTGGTTTAAAAGTTTATTTTTTTATAGTTGACTATTTTAAATAAATAAAACATAGATGAAAAACAAATTCTTTCGAAAACTGAAACGAAATAAATCTAACTTCAGTTGTACTCATTGGAATAAAGAAACAAGCAGTAGCAGCAGCAGCAGCTTAACTGATGAATGTCAAGGTCAAGTGCAAAGTCATGGACAAGGTCAAATTGGACCGACCGATGGACGACAAAGCCAATTATAAAGATGCAATGTCGACATGTAAAATAATTTAATTTGAAAAAATTAATTTTAAAAAAATCTCCAAACAAGATGAAAGTTGACTATTTTCATGATATAACGCACGCATCTTTGCTTATTTCTGCTTCGTCTTGTAACCGATACAACGTTGACTTGATTTCTAAATCTTTGATGATCATGTCGATGAGTTTGTCGAATGGTTCCGTGATGTTAAATTTGTCTTCAGTGCTGACCTCTACATACTCGAGCCCGATGGAAGTGGCAAATTTCTCTGCTCTCTCCCTAGTGACTTCCCGCTTCTTAGAAAGGCATTTCGTTCCGACGAGGATGACACGGATTCCGCTTGGTGCATATTCATGTATATCCTGAGACCTTATGGGAGAAACAGAAAAAAATATTGGAAATAAATAATAAATACAGTTGAAAAGAATTAAATCATAAAAAAAAAATTTTTTGTCTGGTGGTTTGTAGGTTACTTATAAGCTCCAAAACTACTTGACATAACCACACCAAATTTGGCATGAAGCTTCCTTGTCATAAAAGGAGGTAAATTTAATACTACTGCTTCTACAACGACTGGATTAACAATTAAACAAACTAAACATGTGCTCAGAACATCAAGGAAAGAGAGGACACCACTGAGAGAGCGAGGTAGAGTTGTTGCATTATTTCTATTATGTATGGATAAGACGTATTGCATTAGATTTTTTTTTTTTACTTTTATTCATACCAAATAAGGCCTACTGCCACTGAAGTGTCAGGAACTACTGTGGTAGTGTTATAGTGCTTCACTTGACAAGGACGTGGAGGCAGTGGGCAAGTTATCTATTGTATCAACTTCTCTATAATAGCATTTTTGTAATCATGCTTCCTTTTGGGAGTTAGTGGTGCTGGATTGGATACCAGTGAAGGTTGATGACTCAGCATGCCGTGTTCGAATACAGTCGGATCCATGACACTACTTTCACTCAGAGATGTTGGTAACTTTGACGTGGTCCCACCTGTGATTATCTGATTCTAAAGAGAATCATTGAAAGCAATACCAATAAGATAGACTCAATCAGGTTAAAATGTTGTAACATGTTGATTCATACGAATGACGTTTTCTTTGCTTTCTTTTTGATTACAAAACCGTCTTTAATCTGATTATTTTTAATAACATAAATAGTCACATCTTGGAATCGTCTTTAACACATAACTCTTTACTTGCTTCATCATCTTTCCATCTACAATAACTGATGATCGGATGACTTTATTTTTCCCAAGATGCATCTTAAAGTCAATGGTTCTAATACAGTTGCACATAGGACATTTGTTTCCCGGACAATTGCTTCCTTTGACATTTGCCTCCCTAAACAAATGCACCCCTGGATAATTGCCTCTGATAATTTCTGATGCTTTCAAACGCATACATTTTTTTAAAAAGCATACATAGTAATCATAAATTATTAGAAAAAGGAATAAACATAATGATTTTTTTTTAATGTAAAGTTCAATTTTGTTTAAAATACAATGAAAACTCTAATAGAAATTCTGGTAGCTTAAAAAATTGTTACTTACTAATCTGCCATTTAGTGTCAGATCAGTGGAGTTTCTCTTATTAATGTCTTTACTTCAGGGGAAAAGGTGATTTTCTCGTTGATAATAATTAAAAGTGGGTTGGTAATTAGCAACTCTTTAAATAAATTATTGAAACTTTGAAAAATGATTAAAAGGTATCCAATTGCCTAGGGACGCATTTTCCTAGTATGGCAAATGTATGGTATATAATTGTCTGAGATACAAATGTCCAGTATGCAACTGTCCATCCACCTCAGGACTTTTCTTACAGTGTAAACGGTAAGAGATACTGCCCTACTTTCGGAGTTCAATACTCTGACAACACTTTTGCACCCTCGTCAGTAACTGAATTGGTGACAAACCCTGGGCATGTAGCATCATCAGCAGAGGACCACTAGCAATCAAAATACACCCGTCTTCTTGACAGATTAGTGCTTCAATCTATCACCGTGGAGTGATAGGCTCCGCCATGCAGGACTTCCTCGACAGCCTTGGTCTATTAATGATGCGCCACACCAGGGACCATCGTGAATTGAGTTAGCTTTATGAGTGCCTCTCCATCGCCACTATTTGAGGAAACGCTTTGAGCCTGCTCTCGGCCTGCCGAACCAGCAACACATCTGATGAAACTTCCTGATATGTGCTCATTGGTTTTGAAAAAGGACATTTCATTAATTAACTATTATTTTTTGTTGTTAGAGAAAGATTGTGTTTGGCTTTTGGAAAAGTTTATAGAATCATGAAAAGATTGTGTTTGGCTTTTGGAAAAGTTTATAGCATCATGAAAAGATTGTGTTTGGCTTTTGGAAAAGCTCATAGCATCATGAAAAGATTGTGTTTGGCTTTTGGTAAAGTTTATAGCATCATGAAAAGATTGTGTTTGGCTTTTGGAAAAGTTTATAGCATCATGAAAAGATTGTGTTTGGCTTTTGGAAAAGTTCATAGCATCATGAAAAGATTGTGTTTGGCTTTTGGAAAAGTTTATAGCATCATGAAAAGATTGTGTTTGGCTTTTGGAAAAGTTTATAGCATCATGAAAAGATTGTGTTTGGCTTTTGGAAAAGTTTATAGCATCATGAAAAGATTGTGTTTGGCTTTTGGAAAAGTTTATAGCATCATGAAAAGATTGTGTTTGGCTTTTGGAAAAGTTTATAGAATCATGAAAAGATTGTTTGGCTTTTGGAAAAGTTTATAGCATCATGAAAAGATTGTGTTTGGCTTTTGGAAAAGTTTATAGCATCATGAAAAGATTGTGTTTGGCTTTTGGAAAAGTTTATAGCATCATGAAAAGATTGTGTTTGGCTTTTGGAAAAGTTCATAGCATCATGAAAAGATTGTTTGGCTTTTGGAAAAGTTTATAGCATCATGAAAAGATTGTGTTTGGCTTTTGGAAAAGTTTATAGCATCATGAAAAGATTGTGTTTGGCTTTTGGAAAAGTTTATAGCATCATGAAAAGATTGTGTTTGGCTTTTGGAAAAGTTCATAGCATCATGAAAAGATTGTGTTTTGTTTTTGGAAAAGTTTATAGCATCATGAAAAGATTGTGTTTGGCTTTTGGAAAAGTTTATAGCATCATGAAAAGATTGTGTTTGGCTTTTGGAAAAGTTTATAGCATCATGAAAAGATTGTGTTTGGCTTTTGGAAAAGTTCATAGCATCATGAAAAGATTGTGTTTGGCTTTTGGAAAAGTTTATAGCATCATGAAAAGATTGTGTTTGGCTTTTGGAAAAGTTTATAGCATCATGAAAAGATTGTGTTTGGCTTTTGGAAAAGTTTATAGCATCATGAAAAGATTGTGTTTGGCTTTTGGAAAAGTTTATAGCATCATGAAAAGATTGTGTTTGGCTTTTTGGAAAAGTTTATAGCATCATGAAAAGATTGTGTTTGGCTTTTGGAAAAGTTTATAGCATCATGAAAAGATTGTGTTTGGCTTTTGGAAAAGTTTATAGCATCATGAAAAGATTGTGTTTGGTTTTTTTGAAAAGTTTATAGCATCATGAAAAGATTGTGTTTGGCTTTTGGAAAAGTTTATAGCATCATGAAAAGATTGTGTTTGGTTTTTTGGAAAAGTTTATAGCATCATGAAAAGATTGTGTTTGGCTTTTGGAAAAGTTTATAGCATCATGAAAAGATTGTGTTTGGTTTTTTTGAAAAGTTTATAGCATCATTGAAAAGATTGTGTTTGGTTTTTTGGAAAAGTTTATAGCATCATGAAAAGATTGTGTTTGGCTTTTGGAAAAGTTTATAGCATCATGAAAAGATTGTGTTTGGCTTTTGGAAAAGTTTATAGCATCATGAAAAGATTGTGTTTGGCTTTTGGAAAAGTTTATAGCATCATGAAAAGATTGTGTTTGGCTTTTGGAAAAGTTTATAGCATCATGAAAAGATTGTGTTTGGCTTTTGGAAAAGTTTATAGCATCATGAAAAGATTGTGTTTGGCTTTTGGAAAAGTTTATAGCATCATGAAAAGATTGTGTTTGGCTTTTGGAAAAGTTTATAGCATCATGAAAAGATTGTGTTTGGCTTTTGGAAAAGTTTATAGCATCATGAAGAGTCCTAAGTCAGCAATCAAAACCAAGCGGAAGTGTTAAAATGATTATGTTCTGCCGATGATGAGGATGGCTGCTCAAAAACACCATCCCTACAATAGCCCAACATAAAATAGAACGAATCATATGCAGCAGCATCTTAAGTGACAGAAAGAGTAACACCTGTTTGACATTAGACTGAAGTGAATGAGATAATAAAAACCATCAAGAAGGGCAAACATGAGCTTCCTTTGTCACAGAGAGAACAGAGGTGACTATTAGAGGCAAGGAGTAGATACCAAGGCAGTGGAGAAGAACTAGAAGATGACCAAATGTAACATGATGCAACAACTTGACCTGAATATCTCAGCTCAGTATGAAAGAAGAAAAGTGGTAGAGGTCAACGAGGAAAGTCCTCCTTCACCAGGAGCAGGGAATTTAAATTTGGATTTGTAAAAGTTAAAATTAGGTGAGATTCCACCTGCTGTTAGTAACATAACTCGTTTACTTGTTTCATGGTCGAGGGACTGCCGATTAACCCTCCTAGCTGGCTCACTTGGTAAAATGGGTGCCTGCCTCTCCTCCCCTATTCAACAGGATTAAATACAAAACCTATAAAAGGCCAAATAAGCCCATCTGTGAACCAATGACGAATTCAGTTCTGCAGCAGATAAAATTAGACCGACTAGATGGGAACTTGAAGAATTATAAAAACAATTCCGTCAAAGAAAGTATACGGTGAGTTTTCTTTTTGTTTGTAAAAGACTTTTGTTTTAATATTGTCTGTATTTACCGTATGCACGCCCCCCCCCCCTCAACCAAATTCAAACCATTTAAGATTTGAATATCTGAATAACTACTAACAAACAAAGATATATAGTTAAGTATGCAGATATTTTTTTCTGGGCAGCATATTTCGCTAAATATTACAGATGACAAGGGTTGGGGGGGGGGGGTCTGCATATTTTTTTTCCTTCATCCTTTCTAAACTTATTTATCTCTCCTCTTTTCATTTTTCTCTTCTTTCTCTTTCTCTTTTTTTCTTTCTTTTCTTTTCTCCCGTACTTACAAGCTCAGATTTAAGCAGCAGCAACTTTAAAAAAAAAAAAAAATTTTTTTTAACATGGTTCACCCCAAACAAGGCAGGCCGCCACTGTAGACGTAAGGGGCTACTGAGAAAAAAGAAAAGGGGAGAAGGTTGGGGGGGGGGGGGGGGAGGGTCAGCCTAAATTGAGATCTGCGCAGCGAGATGTCTGTTTACATTAGTTTTAAATTTTTGCATGTCAGTACTGTCGGGAAAACAGGGGGCAGGGAGGGAGTTCCAGAGGCCAGCAGCACAAGGAAAGAAGCTATTTGAGTAGAAGGCTCTCCGGCATATGGGGACCTCCACAGTGAATGAATGAGATTTAGTAAGTACTGAAGTTATCAGAAGAAACGTTCTGCTGCTCAATGGTGACTTCAGACTTTTCCATTCAAATAAAGACTTTCCGTTATGAAATGCTTGAAGCACGCCGGCATTGATGCTGTGTTTCAGACGTCTACCAAACGGCAACTATTTTTATAGACGAACCAGAGAGAAATGACTTTAAGATTGCAAAAACCCTGCCAGATATTCCATAGCTAGAAAGTCATAGCCAGCATCAGATGTCAGGTATTTTCTGGTGAATTACAACAAGGGAGGTAACTTATGACATTACTCTTGGTGCATTAGTTTAGTTTGTCAAAATGGTAATTGTTCGTAATTGGTAACACAGGGTGCTGGGGTAGACAGGTGTATCGTTTGTTACTGGGTAACTACTAAATCAATCAATCAGGACTAAAAGGTACCTCAGGATAAAGGTTAATGAGATGGATAAATTGTCAGTTGAATGATGAAGAAGACACACCAGACAGTAGTTCACTGACCCTGGATTGGGATTCTGTACTGCAGATGTACAAGTTATTGAGACCTGATGAAACTATTCGCATCTAAGTATACATTTTGAAGGACCTTTGTTACCAACCTTCAGTTCGATTACAGCATCATGATGATGATGATGATGAAATATTGTCAAAGAAAATTTAATATTTTTGCTTTTAGTGTCTTTTAGTTTTGTAATGTTGTGCTTCAGTAAGAAGCAATTGGCTTATTCTTCTGATCTTAATGAATGAGTGATCACAGCAATAGAGTCATAACTCACCATCTATGGACGTTGTGAAAAGTGTTCTTCTTGGTCAAGTCGAAAACTATCAGGCAGCCATGGGCGTGGCAGTAATAGGACGGTGTCAGGCTCCGGTATCTTTCTTGACCTTTAAGAGAATCGGACACAATTTTAAAGGTCAAATTTTAAAAGAAAAGAGAACAAAGCAATATTTTCATGATTGAAAAAAAAATCAAATTTTAAACAAACGTCTAATTAAAAAAAAAAATCAAATTTTAAACGATCGTCAAATTTAAATCAAATTTTAAACGAACGGCAAATTAAAAAAAATCAAATTTTAAACGAACGTCAAATTTAAAAAAAAATCAAATTTTAAACGAACGTCAAATTAAAAAAAATCAAATTTTAAACGAACGTAAAATTAAAAAAAATCTCTATATATGTTTGTCCGTCTATTAACTACTTTTTGACTATGAGATCTAGGAATACAAATTTGGTAGTAATGATCTCAGACGTATGCAGACGATCTTAAAGGAACCATGAGCCAGGGTTCCACAGATATTTTGGCCCTTTACAGAAAAGAAATGTGCATATAGTTGGAGAACACTCCAAAACTATTATGCATATTTTACTTAGATGTGTAGCAAACATTCATCAATCAGAGTGGGAAACCACTCTCCATTATTTAATATTTTTTCAAATTTTGAATTTGGGCTTTTCCACTGCCAACTTATCTATCTATGTAATTCCTCTGATAATAAGATTTTAATCTTTGAAAAGCCTTGGCTTGAGGAAAGAACAATAAACATATTTTTACCGAGTACACCTTGCATTGAACAATCGAAGTTGAAATAAATTTGTCATTCGTACATGTTTATCCCTCTTCTTTCATCTATCTTTATGCATATATATATATATATTCCGGGTACTTAATTTCCCTGATGATCTGCCAAGCAAGGACCTGCTTTGTAGTGAAACACGTGTAGGTAAAAAAACTCTTTAATTTGAAAATGATAAATAAATTATCTTTGAAGTAAAAAGTCTTTTGTGGTGTTGATTGGGCTCCTGAACGGAATGCTTTGGTAAACCTTAAAAAAATCATATATATATATATATATATATATATATATAACTTCTTTGTAATATAGTAGGAAAAATCCCAGCAGAGTGCTCGATTAATTAAAAATTAAAGTTAAAAATTAAGAGCATAATATTTATTTATTTATTTTGGTACAGCGAAATGTTGGGCACTTCTGCCGTATATATGAAGCAGCAGATTTTCTGTCCTACTGAAAATAAAGGGAGGTAATTCAACCGGAAGTGATTTTTTTACAACAAAAAAATAAAATGCAAGACTGATTTGTTTTTGGGTAACAAGAAACAATTAACAATTTCTTTTTTTATTATATGAAGTAAAAAAAATTTTAAATAAAAAACCCTAACCCTAAACCTAACCGTAAACCCTAAGAAATCAGTCGGTGTGCCTGTAAAAAATCTATTGTTTTTTGCGGCTGGTTCATTAAATTACCAATGTCTCGAAGATTAATCTCATTTAACTCCATTTTCTAAATACTAAATTCAACTTCCGGTGAATTCTGAATGAATGGTACTTGGAGAAAAAAAAACGGAACTCTTCAATTTCGATTTCTTAATCGGCAGCTGCTTCATATATACGGCAGAAGTGCCAAATGTTGTACTAACTTTTCTGTACCAAAATAAATAAATATATATATAATATATATATATATATATATATATAGTCTCGGAAGTTTCTCAACCATTAAAACTATATAAAAAAACAAAAAAATTATATAAAAAAAAACCCCAAAAAAAACTTATAGTCTCAAGTCTTCCAGTGGAAAATCACTCATGTAAGTCAATTTATTTTTTACAGTTATTATATTAGTTAGTTTCTAACACTATTTTAAGGGATCATCAGTTGTTTACCATGAAAAACTGTTTCGGGAATTTAAAAACAAGACAGTATTTAATTTCATGGCTTCCCAGCAGAGTTGATCAGACCCCACTTCCCTTAAAAGACAAAAACATAAACGTTCCTTATACTATATATATATATATATATATATATATATACCTGTGAACATATATCCATCATTTTTCAGGAAAAATAAGACTTTGTAAAATAGCTCTAGTCACACACTATAGAGCTATAACGTACTTTATGTTATAAAATCCTACATTTGAAAAACTTTAAGTGTGGAATTAAAACAGACACACACACACACACACATATATATATATACATACCCGGTATTGCCCGGGAATAAAAGAAAAGTACACTGACTAGTGTTCATAGTGGTTCATGCTAATCGATTAACAAAAAAGAACAAAAATAATGTGTGATCACGTGGGGGCGAGAAACACCCACAGACATGTTTAAAAGAGGATACATTAATTATGAATCTGCCTCAGTAAAGGAACATTTTTCTACTAACAGTTTTCTCACCCGGAATACGTATTTTCAGAAAAAAACTGAAACAAAATAAAATATATTCATGCCAATAACTTAGTGGAAATAAGAAATGGAAAAATAGGTTAGTCCGAATCAAGTATTGATATTATTGTGGCCCTGTAAAGGGGCCGGAATAAAAACACGAAGTCGGGGTTTAGCAAAAACAAGTCTATTGAAGAAAGTATAATACAACAAAGAAACAAGAGTGGTGGTACGTCAGTCTTGACTGCCAGTATAGACTGGGGTTGATGCAATAATGAGGAACAGTTGCTCCCAGTATTTATGGTGAATGGAAGCGTCCAAAGTCCGTTATAGGTACGGTACCATAACACTCTCCTCCCAAGCCTTACATCCTCAGGAGTCATAGTATCGCTTCCTTTTTGGATTGACGCTATTTTGAGGCTGTTCGAGGTAGCTGTATGTCAAAAGTGTTGTATCTGGTAACCATAACATCTTCCTGGGGAGTGCTGGCAGTGTCTTCCTATAGTCGTTCCCTAATTTGGTTTAGGTGTCTATTATGAAAGAACTGAGGGCATCTATCAAATTCGAATCTTGATATCCTCCAGTTTTTTATTCTAGCCTTGTGATTTTGGAGCCATCTTTAAATTTAGAAAAAAACTCTGCTTTGCTTCGACATTCAACTTCAAGACTTCTTATCTTTCATAGTCTTTAGCACCTCTAAAAACTCTTTGAGTTGAAACTTTAGCGATTCCAGCTCTCAAACCATGAATTCACTCTCTTTAACCTTCAATTGGGTATCCAAAGAATTTGACTTAAATTCTTTCAATTTAATATTAGCTATTTGCAGTGTGAGTTTTGTTTGGTAACCCCCAGAAATTGAATAGCTACAATAAGTCTATGCCAAATCAATTATTGGTGTTTTTTAGTATGAACATTTTTACTTTTTTCGCAGTTCTGTTTAAAGTAATGTCGGTAATTATTTCACCCTCGAATTTTATTTTTGCACCAGTCACCGTTCTGGCTATTTGGTTGGTCCTTAGCATGGTCGGTTTTCCCAACCTCCTCCATGTATGCATGTTGATTATCGACACGTCTGAACCAGAATCCAATTGTAATTTTACGTTTTTATTTAGGATCTTTACCTGAACATATTTTCTTATAATTCTGCCGCCATGTTTGTTCGTTTTTTTGGATTTAAACCGAGTTTTATTTCCTTTATTCGTTCTGCAATGTGAACTCTTGTGTCCGACATTTTTACAAGTTAGGCAGGTTTTAAAAAGATATGGGAAATCTGTTACCCAATGAAGTCTTCCACAACGAAAACAGGAGCTCGGCGGTAATTGATTCTGTTTTTATAGGGCTGTCTTATTTTTGTAGGGGTGTGCAAATCTTTTTTGTTTTGAATTGTTTTTGAGGGAGAGTTAAATTTCGATTTTTGACGTACCTTTCTAATGTGTGCAATGTCCGACTCTTCGATAGCCTTCGAATCTTGTTTAACACTTATAAATCTGTCAGTTTTCAGCGAATTTCTTTAGTGTTAAGTTCGGTTTATTTTCTAAATTATTTAGAACCCTCCGTCTGATTTCTGATACCAATCCTTTTAAGCATTTAAAATTCACAGTGTTTATTTATACAGTATTTATTGATGATTGATGCGACCGTTAAATAATTTGTTGTCTTTTTTTACCAAGTTCAAACACTTCCAGCGTTTGTGTAAAAAAGAAGTCTTAAGCTAAATAATTCAGTTAAAAGATTAACAGCTTCAGCAAAAGTCAAATCGTTCGTTTTTCGGGGCAAAATTAAGTCCACGAACTTAGTAGACTTCCTATTATGTCTTCGTTTTGGGGACAGACATGCACAGACAGAGAGGTCTTCTCGATTATTTATATATATATATATATATATATATATATATATATATATATATATATATATATTTCATTTGAATTAAAAGGAAAAAACATTTTCAGTGGAGGGGTTGTGCCCCCGGGGACCATCCTGATATTATCAAAGTTTGGTAACATTTTGGGAATAGACATCATTTTTGGTCATTTACCTATGGTTTAAATTTCATTTAAATCAAAGGGAAAACAGTTTTCAATCGGAGGTCGGGAACCCTCTTAATATCAAAATTTGCTGAAATTTTGGGAATGGCATCATTTTTGATCATTTACCTATGCTTTAAATTTCATTTGAATCTAAGGGAAAACAGTTTTCAGTAAAGGGATTGTGCCCCCCGGGGACCTCAAGCATTGAAGTAATATATTTCTTATATAGCCTATGACCTTCACTGATAGATCGGTAGTCCACATGCCAATTTTCAAGCAATTCTGTCCAGCGGTTTGGGTGAACATAAGACACAAAGATCAGGCGGACACATACACACACAGAGTTACTATTTTATATATATATATATACAAAATATATTGTGAAAATTGGGCAGAATCTAAAAAGGTTCGCCTACTGCTCTGAAGATTAGGTATGGTGGTACCTAAGTTCGTAGACTTAATTTTGCCCCAAAAAACGAGCGAGTTGACTGTTGTCATAATACAATACTCACAGACATTACCCCCTTCTTTTTTTAGAGGTGTAAAGGTAGTGTAGTATCTGTTCTGTTTTCATGATACCATCCTCCTAGGAATTCCCTCCTCCTCTTTTGAGAGGTGTCGAGTTAGTGCAGTATCTGTTCTGTTTTCATGATACCACCCTCCCAGGCATTACCTCCTCCTTTTTTGAGAGGTGTGGAGCCAGTGAAGTATCTGTTCTGTTGTCATGATATCATCCTCCCAGGCATTACCTCCTCCTGTTTTGAGAGATGTGGGTGTGGGGTAGTGTAGTAGCGGTTCTGTTGTCACCATACCATCTTCCCAGGCATTATCTCCCCCTTTTCTGAGAGGTGTGGTGGTAGTGTACTATCTGTTCTGTGATCATTATACCATCTTCCCAGGCATTACCTCCTCCTTTTTTAAGTGGTGTGGAGGTAATGTAGTATCTGTTCGGTTGTCATGATACCATCCTCCCAAGCACTTCTTACTTTTATTTTTTGAGAGATGTGAGTGTGGGGTAGTGTAGTAGCGATTCTGTTGTCATTATACCATCCTCCCAGGCATTATCTCCTACTTTTTTTAGGAAATGTAGAGGTAGTGTAGTATCTGTTCTATTGTCATTATATCAAACTTTCAGGCATTACTTCCTTCTTTTTTTAGAGTTGTTGAAGTAGTGTAGTATCTGTTCTGTTGTCATGATACCATTTTCCCAGGCATTGCCTCCTCTTTTTTTGATGGTGTGGACGTAGTGTAGTATCTGTTCTGTTTTCATGATACCATCTTCCCAAGCATTACCTTTTCCTTATTTGAGAGGTGTGGAGATAGTGTAGTATCTGTTCTGTTGTCATGATACTATCCTCCCAGGCAATACTTTCTCCTTTTTTGAGGAGGGGGGTAATATAGTATGTCTTACCGGCCCTCTGATTATTAAGTATAATGTTCTATTTCGAACGCACAGAAAGTTCTATTTCAAGAAAGAGAGAGAAGGAGAGGGGCACAAAACAGTGGTGCGTTATTTGATTAATAACATGTAAACAACACATTCTCTGAAATTTATCGTACGAGTTGCTCAAAAATGATATATTAACTTTGATATTTTTATTAAAACGTTTTGGGTTTGATTTTTTTTAATATTATTAGAAATTATGTTTTAAAGCACAAATTTATTGAATCAACTTATTTGATTTAAAAAATAATTGATTAAAAAATTACTTATTTTTTTGTAAGAAAAAGCAAACACATTTTACTGAGCAATTAAATAACTGTGTTTTATTTTTTTAATTGTTGATTTTATTTTAGGTACACCGTTTTTTTTTTTCGAATATTATTACTTTTTTACAGCCTTAAGTGAGTTTAGAATATTTTGTTTTACATTTTACGCCGTAAAGGGTAAATTTTGTTTCAAAACTGTTTTTATTATTCCGTGTTTTATTTATTAAAATAAAGGATGGGGTGAATTTCTTATTTTTTGTAAAAAACAAACGCATTTTACTGAGCAATTTAATAAAACAACTAGCAAAAATATGCGACCGGAGGGAGCATATATTTGCTAGTATATATAACGCTTTAAGGTATTCTTCCATCCTACTCCCGCAATTATCAATGCAACTCATTTTTGTCCCTTCGCCGACCCCCAAAAATGGTGCCTATCTTGGAAGACACTACGCTATCCATGCCACTGAATCCCATCCAGCTATTTTCTTTTTTATCCTTCAATAATCTCCCATTTTCTCCCCACTTAAAAACTGTCTTGCTTGTTTTCGGACCTTAAAACGACCCAGAAAACAGTGAACAGCTAATACCTAGATAGATTTGGGATTAGGGTCCTACTAAACACCACACTTTGTATATTTCTGAATTTTTGAGATAAGGATTCATAATTTGTATAATTTTGGTTATTCGGACTACATTTCTCATCTTGGGTGTTATCATCACAACGTTTCGGTTGCTGTAACCTCCAGCCTTCTTCAGTAATTCGCAATTCTTCCGTTCGAAATTACGTCCGGATTCCTGAGTTTGACAAAAATATTCCCGAGTTTGAACTCGGGAATATTTTTGTCGAACTCGGGAATTTCCACTCATGGCTGACAGAACAAGAACATGCTACCCCCGTGGATTAAATAAAGGGTTCCGTTCGAAATTCCGCCCAGATTCCAGAATTCGACAGAAATATTCCCGAGTTCGAAGAGATACACCTGAAGAAGGCCGGTGGTTACAGCGGCCGAAACATTGTGATGATAACACTCAAGATGAGAAATGTAGTCCGAATAAGAAAAATCATACAAATTCCACTTTTTTAATTTTAGTATTTTATTTTTCAGCAATCAGTTTTTCTTTGTTTTTTTTTGTTTTTTTTTGTTTTTTAGCACACCCTACCTCCAACTGATGAATTTGTGCATATATTTTTTTTTTGTAAATAAAAAACGTCAAACCATTGAGGATAATGTTAAGTAGGTTTTACCCGTAGAGTGAATGTGGTATTTTGGTAATTGAAACTAGTTTAGAGAATAGACTAAGAAGACGACAGCCGACCCCCATTCCATGTTGGCCCTGTGCCACATCTTATTTTATAAAGAAAATTTACAATACTGTGAACTTTTTTGTAAAGTTTCTAAGATAAATAAAATCAAGATAACAAAATGTGTATGCTCAAAATTGAAACAAGAAAAAAAAAATTTAAATGTCCAGATAGAGAAAAAACATGTTTTTTTCTAGAATGGTGGCCCTTCCGATAAATACTATTTATCGTTGGTTTAGTAACACAAATGAACCATAATACTCGACTTGCACTTATTAACTTTAATTCTGCCCAGAAATTACTTTCTATCTGCCAATTTTTTTTTATTTTTATTTTTTTTTTTAACATAGTTCACCCCAAACAAGGCAGGCCGCCACTGTAGACGTAAGGGGCTACTGAGAAAAGAAAAGGGGAGAAGGAAGGGGGGGGGGTCACCCTAACTTGGGATCTGTGCAGCGAGATGTCTGTTTACATTAGTTTTAAATTTCTGCATGTCTGTTCTGTCGGGGAAACAGGGGGCTGAGAGAGAGAGAGTTCCAGAGGCCAGCAACACGAGGAAAGAAGCTATTTGAGTAGAAAGCTCTCCGACATCTGGGGACCTCCACAGTGAATGAATGAGATTTAGTTGATTGTTGAGTTAGTCTAGTGAATTTACGTCGAGGGGGCACCAGAGTAGCCAATTCATCGGAGCATAATCCATTGAAGTATTTGTAAAACAAGCACAAGGATGCTACATTGCGGCGATGGGACAGAGGCTGAAGCTTGGTTGACAGTGAGGGTCCTATTAGGTTGGCGATTCTTTTTTGGACCTTGTCAAGGAGGGAGAGACTAGTAGATGATGCACCAGCCAGGATGCGGCAACAATACTCCATGCATGGGCGAATAGTGGCTTTGTAGAGATACAGGATTATGTCAGGTGTGAGGAGTTTACTAGCACAGTAGAGGGAGCCAACCTTCTTTGCGGCAGCCTTGTTCAAAATGCACTACGGCCACAAATAAACCATAAGTAACGCTGACCTTTTATTTTTTATAGATTTAATAATCAAAAGCATGTTTGATAGAAAATATCCATGAGGCATTCTAATGAGGTTTTAAAGCCTTTAAAAATTTCATTTTTTTTATCGATCTGCATAGTTTTAAAGTTCTGAAACCGTTTTAAAGTTTGTTTTTATTTCAATATAAAATTTCGTCGATATCTCTACACTAAAAATGCAATATGGCCGACCCATGTGTGTGCTTGTTGGTGTTTCATTCTTTAAAAAATAGTTTAAAAAATATAACTTACCTTACCACTAACCCCAAGTTCGACTGGCACCCCCTTAGGACTTAGGGTTAGTGGTAGGCAAAGCCTTTTTTATTATCTTTTAAGCCTGAAATTAGCGACCATCTCCAAACAAAATCGACATTTACTCGTGTTTGGCTAAATGAAAGTGACAATAACATATTCAGAGATAATAAATCTAACAATACGTTTCTACACTATAAAATTATACAGGTCGGTCTAAAATTTAATTTTCTTGCGTTTGGTAAAAGTGATTTGTTTTATATTTATTTTATTTTCTATTTCTCGGCTGTTAACTATTCTGCATGATTGCCATGCTTCATTTGTCCTTATAATTTAAAGACAAATAGTAATCTTTGAAGGAGCCACTGATCTAGAAAAGAATAAATATATATATATATATATATATATATATATATATATATATATATATATATGGTACATGTATTGTATTAGTTTCTTCAATGTTTATAAAAAGTGCTCAATAACAAGTAGAGCTGTTCTTTAGTATTAAGATTTGTTACTCAGTGCCTAATTTTGGAGAATTTGCGATCAAATCTACAATAAGAGGCCCCAGTCGTTGCCAGGAAATGAAACTGGTCCTTTTAAGCACAAAGAGGAAGTAAGGAGACTTATAATTTTACTTATGCCAGAAGGATTTCTGGACAGATATATAACAGTTCATATATATATATATATATATATATATATATATATGACAACAGAAGCTGAAGAGAGCCGGATGGCTAAGTCCTTCTATGCTTGAAACCGACAGTACGAATGTTGTACTAATTTTTCTGTACCAAAATAAATAAATAAATATATATATATATATATATATATGTATATATATAAAATATCAGCTTAACAATGTAATATACTACACTATATGGTATTATGTAAAAATATTTTTTAAACGCAACTAAAAAAGGGTTGATATGTCGTAAAACAACAACCAATCAATTCATGAATATGTTTTTCTTCTTCTGTAGAGGCGTTGCATTCTTCTCTGAAAACTGACCGATAAACTTCACATGCTTTGTACTTACAATCAACTCACCTATATTGCTATCTTGAAACACGTGCTACTCAATCACATGTACAGCGACAACTCTTTGGTATTTTTTTTGACTTTCATACGCATGACTGAACCTGTAGTTAGAGAAGTGCAACATTTTACTTTTAGCGGTGACACAAGTGAAATAGTGTTGTGTCCACTACCATGACCAAATCACAGGTTAAAAAATTTCAGACTGCCTGCAATGGACCGCGGGGGAAGGCGCATGCTCGTCTTTGAGGATTGGCATATATTATTGTTTCATATATATGAACATATATTATATGCTCATATATTACATATATATTTTTTGTTGCAGTGTTTACTCAACATCGAATGATTGTAATTATTATTCAATCTCAGCGCCTAATTTCAGAGAATTTGCGATCAAATCTACAATAAGAGGCCCCAGTCGTTGCCAGGGAATGAAACTGGTCCTTTTAAGCACAATAAGGAAGTAAGGAGGACTTATAATTTTACTTATGGCAGAAAAATTTCTGAACGGATATATAACAGTTTATGAGTTTTTGAATAAAATCAAAGTGAAAAAAAATACTTGTAGTGGTTGTGACCCAACAAGCCATGTAGTGGTTGTGACCCAACGAGTCATGTAGTGGTTGTGACCCAACGAGTCATGTAGTGGTTGTGACCCAACAAGCCATGTAGTGGTTGTGACCCAACAAGCCATGTAGTGGTTGTGACCCAACAAGCCATGTAGTGGTTGTGACCCAACAAGCCATGTAGTGGTTGTGACCCAACGAGTCATGTAGTGGTTGTGACCCAACGAGTCATGTAGTGGTTGTGACCCAACGAGCCATGTAGTGGTTGTGACCCAACGAGCCATGTACTAGTTGTGACCCAACGAGCCATGTACTAGTTGTGACCCAACGAGTCATGTAGTAGTTGTGACCCAACGAGTCATGTACTAGTTGTGACCCAACGAGTCATGTACTAGTTGTGACCCAACGAGCCATGTACTAGTTGTGACCCAACGAGTCATGTACTGGTTGTGACCCAACGAGTCATGTACTGGTTGTGACCCAACGAGCCATGTAGTGGTTGTGACCCAACGAGCCATGTAGTGGTTGTGACCCAACGAGCCATGTAGTGGTTGTGACCCAACGAGCCATGTAGTGGTTGTGACCCAACGAGCCATGTAGTGGTTGTGACCCAACGAGTCATGTAGTCGTTGGACCCAATGAGTCATGTAGTCGTTGGACCCAACCAGTCATGTAGTGGTTGGACCCAACCAGTCATGTAGTGGTTGCGACCGCCTGCAACCGCCACTCCTATACTGATGATGGTAAGAGAACCTGAAATGACGCCGTCTGTAGGTGAAAAACTATTATTAAATAAATATTCATAGTTATATATAAGCCTCTGTGTAGCTTAATTGCCATAAATATATTTATCCCCGTAGGGAATCGTCAGCATTTTAGCCTGACAGTTCCCTATGGGGATGAAACGCGGAAGCCTCTGTGTAGATTAATTGCCATAAATATATTTTTATAACTTACTACCTAGCTTTACTCACGTATTGGGCACTGTTTAAGTAAATACTGAAAATTGATACATAAAAGATTATATCTCCTTATAACATTTTATGTAGATAGATGAAATAAGATATATATATATATATATATATAAGTTTTCACGTCACTTCCCAGAGATGACAGAAAATTGAAGATAAGTTCCCCTCTCATAGTAAGAATAAGTCGGAGGGGAGGGATAGGTAACGTTCGTATGTGTGGCCAGACATTTAGACACAGAAAATAAATACAATTTACTAACAAAATAAGTTAAAATTAATAAAAAGACCAGACATATTTAAAGCATGCAAGAGACTTAGCTGAACTTGGCGGATATATTCATTTTTTCACAGCCGCGTGCTGGCAGCATTACTTGTCAGCCGGTCACTTTGCATATAGGTGGACAGACATTTGTCCCCACGTGTTTTAAGAACTACCTATATATATATATATATATATATATATATATGGGGGGGGGGGTAGAAAGAGAAACGGAAAAAACAAATTTAAATACAAAAAAAAAAATCATCAAGAAACGAGAGATTTTACCGGTTTCGATCGGATCAACAAACGTCTTCAGAAAAAGACTTCATGTTTTCTGAAGTCGTTGATTCGAAAGAAACCGGTAAAATCTCTCGTTTCTTGATGATTTTTTTTCTTGTATTTAAATTTGTTTTTTCCGTTTGTCTTTTTTCACACATCTTGTCTTTAACGGCATTTCATCCTCATATATATATATATATATATATATATATATATATATATTGTATAATTAGGCAACAATTCTTCTTTTATACATATCTGGTTGAACAGAAGTGCCAACTTCTATTTATTCCTTTTGTGATCCAATCTTTATATTCGTTGAACGATAGATCTTGTATTATTAATCAAGGAGTGTATGGAGATTTCCTACACTCCTTGGTTAATAATACAAGATCTATCGTTCAACGAATAGAAAGATTGGATCACAAAAGGAATAAACAGAAGTTGGCACTCCTGTTCAACCAGATATATATATATATATATATATATATATATATATATATAACTCTTTGAGGTATTCTCCATCCAACTCCCACAATTATCACTGCAAAAAATACATATGTTCAAAATTGAAACATGAAAAAAAAGAAAGAAATGAAATATCTAAACATAAATAATATATTAAATTAAAAACCTAAACACATGGTTATTTCCTAGAATAATGGCTACTAGATATATATATATGTATGAGCATGTGTAGCTAAAAATGCTACACACATTGCTTATACCCTCAAAGAGTAGCACTGTTTTTTTAGTTGTTTTATATATATATAATAATGAAAAGTATGTCCATGGAACATTCGAATGTGATTTTGAAGCCTTGAAAACGTCAATTCTAAATTAATTTCTGCTTATAATTAAAGTTCACAGGCTTAAGTCGAGTATTATGGTTCATTTGTACACATGAACCACAGATAAATAATAATTTTCGTGAGGTGTCACTGATCTAGAAAAGAATTAAGAAAATGTCGACCTAAATAAAACATCAGCAAAACAATGCCATGTACTAAACTATGGTCTTATGGGAAAACATTTTTAAACAGTTTGATATGACCTCAATTCACGAATGTATTTCTCGTCCCTCGCATTCGTTTTTGAAAATTAATCCATAAAATTCCAATGACTTGTACTTATAATCGACTCACCTGTATTGTAACACGTGCCACTCAGTCACATGGACAGCGATTCTTCTTTGTTGTCCCCAACTTTTTGACTTTCGTACGCATGAGTGAACCCGTTAAGTATTCACATTATGAACAACTTGCCTGACTGGTAAAAGCAAGTTAAGTGTCGTGTTCACTTTTATGATCATTTCGCGGGAACGAAATCAGTTGGGATATTAGAGACTTTTTAGTTGTTGGGTTGTACGGCATCTCAACCATTGTGGCGTCATTTTATGTCAAAACCGTACATATCCAAACTGATCTAATCCGCACTTTGAGTCCGGAATCCACCATCTCATTGCCGTCTTTCTTCTCTAGCCTTATTTTTTCACATTCACTACATACTTACCAATTTTATTTACAAAAACTACATTTAATTCAGCTTATTTTCCATATTTTATTTAAATTTTAACTTTTTTATTTTCTTTAATTTTCAAAGTTAATTGGTCCCCTGATATATAAAATCGAGGGACTTTTGTTTTGAGGCATGTCCGTCCGTCCGGATTTTTCTCCGCAACCATCCATTGAATTTCTGAAATTTTGCATGAAGTGACATTCTCCAATTTTTGAAAAAAAATCTGGTTAGCCCCCCCCCCCAGGGGGTCAAAAGGCCCCAAAATGGCAAAAAATGGCATTTTTTGCCCCATAACTTTTCATCCATCCATTCAATTTCTCTGAAACTTGGCCAAAATGTGGAGCCAATTGTTCCTAATATAAAATAAGTATCGCTGACCTTGGAAAAAATCTGGTTCGCGCTCCCCATGGGGTCAAAATCCCCCAAAATGGCAAAAAATGACCCTTTTCCCCCATAACGTTTGATCCATCCATTCAATTTTTCTGAAACTTGGCCAAAATGTAGAGGCAATTGTTCTGGATATAAAATGAGCATCCTTGACCTCAGAAAAATTCTGGTTCACGCACCCAGGGGGTCAAAAGGGGGTGAAAAATGCCCCAAATTGCCCAAATTTATTGCATTTTACACTCGCCACATCGAGTCACATACAGAGGGGGGACCACGCACGCGCCGCTTGTTTTTAATTGAATTTTACTTTTATTTCACCCTTAATTATCATCATTTATAACTTTTTTTATACATAATCCTTTATTTTAACCATTAATCTTGCCTTCACGCTTTATAACTAGCTCTTATTCGCAACCATGTTCAATATCCCCAGTTCTTGTGAGCCGTCAGTAGATTCCCATTGGCCAATTCATTTTTTTAGAAACATTTGTACATTGATATACTTCGTCATTAGTTTGCTGACTGACGATGAAGTTGTAGTGATTTTCCAAGCCCTTTGTACAACTGGCGTTTCCAAGGCGTGTTTTTATTGTATTTTTTTTTTTACCATCTTGACCGAAAGATTATCATAATGTTTCAAACTGACTCTGAAAATTGCATGCAAAAAAGTTAATTAAATAATAATCAAAATATTTGGTAAACTTTAAATGCAGCATACGTGTTTCATTTAGTAAATATGTCGATTTTCAGAATGATGTGACATTAATGATCATGGGTCGTTTTTGGGGGCGACCCCTACGCACATATCCATGCACTAAAAAAGAACAACAACAAAAATAATGATGTGACGTTAATGATCATGGGTCGTTTTTGGGGTGACCCCTACGCACATATCCATGCACTAAAAAAAAAAAAAAAAAAAGAAATAGTTCATATTTCTAACTGATTCGAAACCAATTTTACTCTAAATAATTTCGGTGACTAAAATAGGAATCAAATTGTAATTTTTCAGTGTTAAAAAATAAATCTGCATGTTCAAAAAGTTATTTACATCGAAGAATTGTATGGAGATTAAAACAACACTGCGTTATCAACAATTAGCTAATTTTTAAATAACAACATGATTTCAGCATCCGCGGCTCATTTGGTAAACATATAAGTTCAAGAAAAGCATGTGACGATCATGAAGTATTATTTCGTCGACAAAAATATTTTTGTTTGGCCGTTAAAAAAAAAAGATGATAAAATAACTATGATAAAAGAAAAGTAGAAAAAAAATGAATTAAATGAAGGTGTATTAATGGAATGTACGTTTGAAAAAGGTTTAATAGATAAATTGCAGCATCCGCCGTTCATTCAATAAACACATAAATATAAGAAAACATGCGAATATCTTGTGACCATTTGCTATAAAGAATGAGCAAAGGTTGTGAAAGAAAAAAAGGCTAGTTCGAATCAGATATCGATATGTTAGATGGATTGCTATTTGTGCCTGACTTTAAAAATGCACAAGATAACTTTCTATGTCATTTTTTCCTGGTTAGCCTTGTTGGGACTAAACCGTAATTTCCGGTGTTAATTAGCATTTGTTCTGTGAGAAATACACGCAATACTCTGCAACTGTGTGTATTCATAAATAATTTAAATATGGGGACAATTATCATATTATTAACAATGAATGTGTTATTGTTATAGTACATACCTTACGGACTACATGCAATTTTCCGCTTCACTATAAATACCGGGAGCACACGCCTCTCGGTGTTGGAACTACCCCATCCTGTTCAGTCTCTCATCAACTTCGGTTGATTGAGGACGTAGGGATGGGGTAATACCAGTCGAGGATTTGTTCTCGACAATCAGTCCGGCAGGAACTGGGCTATTTCGGTGGACTTTTACCTGCCGGGCTGAGGTATACTGTCCTGGGTTGTCCTAGGTGGTGCACCCTCCCAGGCCTTGCCTCCCCTCTTTGGGGAGGAGTAAGTTTATTGCTTACTGCTTGAGGCGCCCTGACCGGGGAATGCCGACGAGGCTGCCCAGGCTATTTTTTGCTAGGCCAGAGTGCTCCTTCTTTAGGGGCGCTGGCTTGACTCTTCCCCCACTTTCCGACCTTGTGTCACATATTCCTGCGTGGGAGGGAATTAAATACCTGGAACTACCCCAGTCTAATATCGGCAGTCAGACAGACGTTCAACCACTTTCTTTATATGTTGTATTTATACTTTTTTCAATATACTTTGCTTCACTTAATCCAGAGTTTGTGTTTTCTTTCTGGATCCTTACAGATCCACAACAGTTATATAAACCATAAAATAGGATCTTAATAAAGTCATTTTTGGTTCTTTACCTAATTGCATTTTTGATTTCAATAAATAATCGAAAAAAAAAAAAAGCAAATAATAAAAAAAATAATGGGTAAGTCACGTATAGGCGGGAAACACAGACAGACGCGAGAGGTGGTGGTCACGCAGTTTTATTAATACAGAGATTAAGAAAATGAAAATAGATTTGTTGTTAGTCATTTCGACTGCTTACTCGAATACAATGATGACATCATGAAAATAAGGGTTTTTACCCCGCCTAATAAACCGGTATTGTCCGGGCCTTCGGGTCTGAATTTACGCCGGTCTATTGGTGGTTGTCGGTCCTGTGCAGTTCTAGGAGGTCCACCCTCCCAGGCTTTGCCTCCCCTCTTTGGGGAGGAGTAAGTTTATTGCTTACTGTCCGAGGCGCCCCTACCGGGGAATGCCGACGGGGCTGCCCAGGCTATTTTTAATGGCCAGAGTGCTCAAATTCTCGAGCGCTGGTTCTTTCCCACTTTCCCGACCTTGTGTCACATCTTACCTTGTGGGAGGAAGATAAATAGAAGCACGGTTCTTTGATACGACGGAGGCGTGGGGAAATTATTGTTTTCAAAGGAGCCATAATACTTGACTTTTGCCTTTAATTTTTAATTCAAGCAAAAAAATAAAAATAAGATTCCTTTTTATTCGTCAGTTCAAAGACTTCAAAGTTACTTTCTAATAATGGTTCCAGTTAAGTCACGATGTAGCACAGGTGAACGATAATACTTGACTTTTACTCCTTTAAACGTTAATTCAAATAAGACATTACTTTGTATTCGTCAGCTTAAAGGCTTCAAAGCTGCTTTTGAAGAACTCTGAAATTTGCAAAATGCACCCAATATTAAACCATAAAATGGTTCTTTGTGTTGATGCAAAATGCATATATTAATAACAGGCATAGGTGGGATGAACTTCAATATGGACACTTGTCCTTATCTTTTGAGGAGTGACTATTTAAATACTTGCTCTCTAGTGGAAACTCGCAGAGAGAGAGGGGGGAAGAGAGAGAGAGAGAGAGGGAGAGAGAGAGAGGAGGGGAGGGGCGCGGTAATTTCTTAGCACAAATTATCATGGCGGTCCTAAAATTAATTTCTTTTTTTTTATAATCGTGATGATTACTATTCATATTCCAGTCAAAGGGGAGGTACATTTTTCGTTTAATTATCTTATATTAATTATATTTTTTTAATTATCGTTCACTAGAAATTACAGTTTATAAAGAAACGTGAAGTGCATCGTTCTTTAGTGATCATAAACAGAAGAAAACAATCATTTTCTCGCGCATCCCTGTCACATCAAAGAACAGAGTTATTTATATGAATGGACAAACGTCCGTCGGAAAGTATGTGATCGTTAGTATGAATCAATAATTTACGATAAAATTACACAACAAAATGAGCCGAACTAGTAAAAATTAAATAATATTTGTTTTCAAATTTCGTTTAGATGATATGAAAATTATTAGTACTTAATCAATGAATAATCACACAAAAATAATTTTTAAATTAATAAATAAATAAAGAATGCTGCAGATTTAAATTCTATATTTTAGGTCAAATCGGTAAAACACAATAATTTCAAAAAAATAGAATTTAATAAAAACTATACATTTTTCTGCAAACAGAGGCTCCGAGGGAATTCTGAAACTTATTGAATAAGACAGGTCAGGTGACTGCTCTCACTGACGTCCGCACAGGTGAATTCCAAAATAATCTTGCAATTGATCGGGGGGTTCAAGTTGCTAGACATTTCCAATAAAACTCAAAGAGCCGATCATGACAAATAAAGCAGGAATCTTGTTCTCAATTAATGGAAAGTCGAAGTTCAGTACTGTCCAAATTACTAGTCTGCCCCTTTCGGACAGTGTGCAGAAAAAGTCTTTATCATGATAGGTCAAGCAAAGTCTACACAGTTCCAGCCCCTATCTTATCTAATCGTCGCAATGTTGTATCCTTGTATTTGTTTTACAGGTAATTCAATGGAATGTACTCTGACGAATTTACTGCACCTGCGCCCCCTTAATGTAAATACCCTCCACCAAGCCGCTAAGCAGCAAAGTCCTTCCCCTTCACTGTAGAGGTCGTCAGATGTCGAAAACTTTTCTGCTCTAATAGCTTCTTTTCTTGAACCATTTGCCTTTGGAATTCCCTGCATGCTCCTCCCTGTTTCCCCGACTGTATCAACATGCAGAAATTTAAATGTAATGTATGACTCCCCACTTAGGATGCCCCCTATAAATCTGGCCCCTAATCACAGTTCTTTACGTCTAAGTAGCATTTTGCCTTGTTTGGCATGAAAAAATAAAAAAATAAAAAAGGGAGTAAGGAAACAATCGTCATGGTCTCATAAATCTGACCACCATGCGCACGCTTCAAATCTGACCACCATGCGCACGCTTCAAATCTGACCACCATGCACACATTTCAAATCTGACCACCATGCACACATTTCAAATCTGACCACCATGCGCACGTTTCAAATCTGACCACCATGCGCACGTTTCAAATCTGACCACCATGCACACGTTTCAAATCTGACCACCATGCACACGTTTCAAATCTGACCACCATGCACACATTTCAAATCAAAACAACAACATATCACTTAGAGAGTATATCATTTTAGCGTTCAGAAAAACTGTAACATTATTTTTTTTTTTGAATACGTGAATCATTTTAGGAAAAAAAATTATATCACATATACAGGGTCCAAAAAAGAGCCTCTAATCTAATAGGTACCACACTGTCTACCAAGCTCCACCACCTATTTCATCACCGCACTGTTGCATCTATGTGTTTATTTTACAAATACTTCAATAGAATGTGCTCCGACGAACTTGCTGCTCTTGCGTCCCCCTTAACATTAATATCCCGACAAGCAGCAAAATCCCACCCCTTCACTGTAGAGATCTCGAGATGCTTGAAAATATTCTACTCTCATAGCTTCTTTCATAGAACCGTTTGTTTTTAGAATTCCTTCCCTGCTCCCTGTTTCCCCGACTGTACCAACATGTAGATATTCAAATGTAATGTGAACAAACATCTCGCTACACAGCTCCTACTTAGGATGCCCTTATAAATATGACCCTTATTTCACAGTAGCCCCTTACATCTCAGTTGCAAAATGTCTTGTTTGGGAGTGAATACAAATTTAAATTAAATAACGAATTTAAAAAATACAAATTTAAAAAAAGAAAAAAAAGAAAAGGAGTATGCCATCATTTTTAACGGTACAAACATAGTCGTAAAACATAAAATTGAAAAGGGGTTGAACCCTATCGTTGACACCATCACAACCACAGCACTGACTGACTTTAATGTATCTTAAAACAACACGTCTAAACTTAACAATTTCTATATTTTTCTTTGTACTGACAATGACACCGGACAACAAGGAAGCGTGTTTACTAAAAGTGTATATTGTATATAATTACGCAAGATGGGCAGAGCTGTTGACGTGAATACAAAATTAACAGTGACGAAATCTTTTTTATAAATAAAAAGAAAGGGTAATAGGGTTTTTTTAAATGATGGGGAAATACCAGCTGGCGTTTTGTCTCATTTCGTAGCCGGAGGCCTTCGCTGCTCTCCTACTAAATAAAACCACACAAAGTGTATTTTTCTTTCACCGACACGCACCTGTCGCTGTTTAGTTGTCAGCTGTTCACGATCAAACTAAGTTTTTATTATGGATAAAGTTATGCAAATAGTTGAGCCTGGCAAGGTGTTTGCACAAAGATGTCTATCCGTTTCGTGAAACGATGCGCAAAGCCAGGCAAAAAAGGATTCGAGGTGAGATTATAGTGAACTAGAAAAAGAAATAATGAAATGAAAAAAATAAAATTAAAAATTCTGAACGCTGATTGGATAATCAAGTCAGGTGACATATCATGAACTACGTTCGCATACGTAATCTGTAGCAGTTACCTCCTCCTTTCAAAACATAACTACACCGGTTGGCCGTTAGGTGGCGCTTTTTCACCAACAGGTGGCGCTGTAAAGCGACACCAGAGTTATCTGCCTTTCTGACTATAAAAACCGGTGCATAACGGAAATTCCTTCTTCTTCACCGACCGACCAGTCTCGACAGAACAACGCTGACACTAGCGTTCCATTTCAATCTTCTCTGCTCGGCAGAACGACGCTAATACACTAGCGCTTCGTCTCACGCTTTTCTCTTGAACTGGTCTCAGCAAAACAACTACCAACACACGTTTCTTCCGTCAACACGTGGGCAAACAACGGTAAGAGTTCTCAACTCGTTTTCTTTGTGTACGACTTTCCAAGACTTTCCTCATGCCGGATTCATTTCTTCTTATACCTTTTTCAAGAACTGTTTTTCCATCGACACACATGCATACATCACACACTTCATCATTCCACGTACACACACGTTCAATAAACGTTATTTGAACTACTTCATTTTTGTTTATTAATTATTACTCTGTCTTTTGCATGCAACATTGCTTGATTTACTGAACACGTTTATAATCGGGGGAACACGACCCCCAGATCCGAACATTGGTGACCCGGACGTGATAGCTTTGTTGTATGGGGCAGAGTAATTAATTTCGTACAAGAACAAAAAAAAAATATATATATATATATATATATCATTTCTCGTTTTTTCTTTCGTGGTGAAACGAATTACGCATCCATCTTTTTCCTTTTTTTTCTACCCACGTGGTAGAAATATACAAACAAACAAAAGAAAAGAAGCCACCGTCTCCATTTTTCCTAGCCACGCGGAAATACCCAAACAAGAAAAACAAAAACATTTCTCGGTTTCTCCGAGTATAAAACAAGTTACAATTTCATTTTTTCTTCTTCTCTTTCTCCACATACGTGTCGGAAAAATATATACAAAGAAAAAGACAAACTTTTGCCAATCCTTTTTTTTTCTTTTTCAACGAACAAAAGGACCTTACAAGATGCCACTTCCTTTGTTTTGAACACGTGGAGATAAAAAGAAAACAAAAGAAAACAAACGCTCACGCTGCCCATTTTTTTCGTGACCACGTGTTGATAAAAAATTCAAAATAATGCCGCCATCTTTTTCACTTGGAAATGAAAATTCAAAAAAAAAAAAAATACGAATTTTTTTTTTCTCTTTCTTTTCAACAACAAAGAAAAAGAAAAGCCGCCATTCTTTCTCTACGTGGAAACTAACATTCAAACAAACTAAAACGAAAACAAAAAACGTCATTCCGTGTGTGAAACAAATTACAGCTCCATTTTTTCTTCTTTTTCCCTTCTACCCACGTGTTGGAAATATATATATAAAAGAAAAGAAAACTACAACACACGATGCCAAACAAGAACATCACTAAGCCCTACGACTTAATACTGGTTGTAAAAAGTCAGGCTCAGCAAGCACCAACATCACCCTTCAAGGGCTACCAACCCTCTTCAACAACTGGACGTTCATTGATAAACAGGAGGACACATCAACTTGAACAACCAACTTTTCCCGGACATTCATCAAGCACCAAACATTTCCGGACATCACTGACAACATTATGGAAGAAATCACACCAGTTCAAAATGAGTACAACTGCACAAGCACGACTAAATACTCAACAACTGGACGTTCGTTGATCAACTGGGGGACACATCAACTCGAACGACGCGCACCAACACCAGTACAGACCCACTTGTACCTGGACCTGCTAACTCACTTGCAGACATTTGTGCATCTGATTTTGACCATAGTGTACCACCAATCTCAACAACTAGATGTTTGTTCATCAGCTCCACAACACGGACTAATTAACATGAACAACATCAACACCTGCACAGACTAACTTGTGTTCATTCATCAACACCGCACAGACTCACTTGTGCTCATTCATCAATCAATTGCACAGACCCACTTGTGCTTATTCATCAACAATTGCACAGACTCACTTGTGCTCATTCATCAACAACTGCACAGACCCACTTGTGCTCATTCATTAACTGCACAGACTCACTTGTGCTCACTCATCAACAATGCACAGATTCACTTGTGCTCATTCATCAACAACTGCACAGATTCACTTGTGCTCATTCATCAACAACTGCACAGATTCACTTGTGCTCATTCATCAACAACTGCACAGACTCACTTGTGCTCATTCAGCAACAACTGCACAGATTCACTTGTGCTCACTCATCAACAACTGCACAGACTCACTTGTGCTCATTCATCAACAACTGCACAGACTCACTTGTGCTCACTCATCAACACTGCACAGATTCACTTGTGCTCGCTCATCAACACCGCACAGACCCACTTGTGCTCACTCATCAACAACCGCGCAGACCCAAGCACCAAACATTCCCGGACAACACTAACAATTCAACGTTCGTTCATCAGCTCTGCATCACGCAGACTAATCAACATGAACAACGCCACCAACAAGTGCAAATTCGCTTGCACTCAACATTTTTCGACCGCAGACTCACTTGCTCTCAAACTTGATGCAGACCCAATTGCATGCAAACAACACGCAGATCCACATGCGTTACAAACACTCAATTCCGCAGACGCACTTGCGATCAATCGTTCAATATAGATGCAGAAACAGATATAAGTAGCGTGCACACTACTTTTTCTAATCTTCAACAGCAAAACAGACATACCCACAAAGAATGCTTCTCATCTACAACTGTACATATTGAATAATATTTTCAATATTTTTCAATCTGGGGGGGAGTCCTTGTAGCAGTTACCTCCTCCTTTCAAAACATAACTACACCGGTTGGCCGTTAGGTGGCGCTTTTTCACCAACAGGTGGCGCTGTAAAGCGACACCAGAGTTATCTGCCCTTCTGACTATAAAAACCGGTGCATAACGGAAATTCCTTCTTCTTCACCGACCGACCAGTCTCGACAGAACAACGCTGACACTAGCGTTCCATTTCAATCTTCTCTGCTCGGCAGAACGACACTAATACACTAGCGCTTCGTCTCACGCTTTTCTCTTGAACTGGTCTCAGCAAAACAACTACCAACACACGTTTCTTCCGTCAACGCGTGGGCAAACAACGGTAAGAGTTCTCAACTCGTTTTCTTTGTGTACGACTTTCCAAGACTTTCCTCATGCCGGATTCATTTCTTCTTATACCTTTTTCAAGAACTGTTTTTCCATCGACACACATGCATACATCACACACTTCATCATTCCACGTACACACACGTTCAATAAACGTTATTTGAACTACTTCATTTTTGTTTATTAATTATTACTCTGTCTTTTGCATGCAACAATTGCTTGATTTACTGAACACGTTTATAATCGGGGGAACACGACCCTCGATCCGAACAAATCAATGAGCTACGCTCACAGGATCACCCGAAGGTCCGTAAGCCACAAATATCTACTTGCATTTGTTTTAAGGGATTAATTGGATTTTTCGTCAAACGTATACGCATTCCTATAATCAACGACATTCTGGGTAGTTAATATAGACAACACAATGTAAGACTGAACGTGTCAAAAGAGTGCCCCCCCCCCTCCTCCATGAAGACATAGTCATATACAAGATCGGTTGTTTATTAAGGAAACATCCACCCTCCACATTGGATTGACTTCATACCAATCACCGAAGTATACAAACAAAAACAACTAATGAAAGCTAAATACAGTAAGAAATAGCTTCATTCCTATTTCAGTCACCTAAATTATTTAGAATGGAAAAAGGTTTCGGTATTATTCGTA
>OY744522.1:26048619-26186119 GCA_963556195.1 Sepiola atlantica
CCATTAAACGGAAAATACACTTTTTTTCAACTATTAAACAAAAGAGTAATATGGCTAACTTGTTTACGAAGAAACAGAAAGGCATTCTAGTGGATTTAATTTCACAATTAAATAATTTTAAATAGTATTTTTTAAATGTTATTCTATTTTATGCTGTGCTATTTCATTTTTTTATTTCAATAAATAACCGATCTATAGTAAATTTTGAAAAAAAATATTGAGTAAGTCCCGTAGAGACGATAAACACACATACATGGATCTACGAGAAATAATTTTATTAATATAGAAGTTGTTTTAACTTTGAACTATTGCCGACGTTAATAAGATATCCGGGCATCTGCAAACTCAGAAATTATTAAGAAAAGGGTGTGTCGCTTATATGTTGCAGCGCATCTCCCTAGCTATCATCCTAGGCAACGCCATGCCCATTATGACGTCATCGCAGAACATCTAAGTCTTAACGAAGAAAACAAAAATCTTTGCCAGCGTGTGCAGGCAAAGTAAATAGAGACTTATTAAAATACACTATTATTTCTTTAAATAAATATATTCGATTTGTATTATTCAGACTACTGTTCTCATCTTGAATGTTATTCTCACAACGTTTCGGCCGATGTAACCTCCAAGCTTCTTCAGGTGCGTCTTGTCGAACTCGGGAATCTTTATGTCGAACTCGGAATTTCGAACGGACCCCTTTATTTAATCCATAGGGGTAGCTTGTTTTCGTCATGTCAGCCATGGCCGGGTAGAAATCTTAAGTAATTCGTAATTGTATTCTTAGTATCGACCCTACTATAAGGATTGAACCTTCAACCTTCAGAAGACTGAACTGATTATAACTTAGAATGTTTCTCCGTTGCGCCACGGGTCATCGCGGAAGAATACAATTACGGATTAGTTAAGACTTCTATCCGGTCATGGGTGACAGAACGAGAGCAAATTATCCCCGTGGATTAAAAAACAAAAAAGTTCCATTCCGTACAGATTCCCGAATTTGACATAAAGATCCAAGTTTGACAAGACACATCTAAAGAAGGTTGAAGATTACATCGGCCGAAACGTTGTAAGAATAATTGGGTTTCTTTTACAATACTCAGCAGACTAAAAACGCTCAAAAAACAAATATACAACAAATAAAAGTAACTGTAGGCGATGAAAGTTATTTTCAAACTTACCCGTGGCATTTGTTTGTATTTTTAACCCGTTCGAAGTGCTATTTATTAGAAAATAAATTGTTCGTCACACCAACATCGCACAATTCCAAGATGGCGATCGTGGGGGGGAGGGGGTATGTAAGAGAATGAGGAATGGCGCCATTTTCTTTTTGTGCAAAAAAAAAAAAAAGAATTTTTTTTTACATCTAATAAAAACTCATGTATACTACGTAAAAATGCAAACAAATGTCATAGCTACGTAGGAAAATATCTATTCTTGACGTAGGTCGCCTTTACTTGGTGCATATTTATGTTTTTAAACACTTTCTCGTTCGTTTTTTTGACCCCGTTCACGACTCTGCGGAGTAAAGTAAAATATACCCGAATAATTACCAAGATGAGAACAGTAGATTCCGAAACAAATTATATACGATTTAAAAAAAAAAAAAAAAAAAAAAAAAAGGTAAGAATGACTCACCTGCCGTGTCGACAATTTGTAAGGAGATTTTCTTCTGGTTCTTTTCCAAGACTTTTCGTTTTGGTTGGTTCTTCATCGAATTGTTGTCGAGCCGGCGCACTGTCTTCTCGTCTTTTACGTATTGGTCAACGAGCGTCGTCTTGCCCGTAGCGGCATCACCGGCCAGAAGCAAACGGATTTGATAATCATATTTCTTCTCTTCGGACAATTTCGGCGGCTTCGGGGTCATGTAACGACCCATAGACACCTGGTGGTAGTAGCCCGTCTGACCCATGAATTACGGTGATTCGTAATATATAAATAGTAGTTATTCAAAATATATATAGCACGACGTCCAGTACGTCCACAAATCCAAGGCTTTCGCGGGTCACTGTTACGGAACACAGGGATGATGATCGATAATATAAATAAATATTTACGTTCTTTGAAGAATAACAATTTTGTTTAAATGTTCAAGAAAAATGAAAGAATTGAAATGAATCAGTCTTTTTTTTTTAACGTAAAAACGCTGAAAAACAGTCGTGGTAGGTTGTTTTTTTTTTTTAAGACAGGAAAAAAAAAGAACACGAGTGCCGATTAAGTAAATAATAAATCGGTTAAATGTCAAAGAAAAATTAATTAAACAAATTTTTAGAAAATGCTTCTTTCAGAAAGAACAGCTCCAACTAGACAGATCGAAATAATAATTTTTGTTTGTTTTTGTTTGCAAAGTTAAAAAATCAAAACAACAAAACAGGTCTTTTCTCAGGTAATGTGATGCGTTGACTGCAGAGAGGCCTTAAATAAACGGAGACTTTATCCTTTTTTCTTTGTTTTCTCTTCTTTTCTAAAGCAAAAAATAAAAGACAGAAAGGGACACTTAGAAAAATGACACAAAGAACGTTATTCTTCTTTTTCTTTTTTTCTTTTCTTTTCTTTCGCTTCTATTTTCATTTTGTAAATGTTTGTACAGAATGAATCTGTCCAATCAGAATGGCCAAATCCACACAAAGAAAGAAAAAATAAAAACCCAGTCCTTTGAAACGCCCCTATTAACGCCACTTTTGTTCAGAAGGCGTGTCCATATTTACTTCCAGTTGGCATCAAAGTGTAGTATCTGTTCTCGGTCAAAAACGAAGAAATCCTTCTTGACTGGGACAATTTTTATTTTTGTTCCATCAACGAGCTGAATATTCCCAACATAAAAACAACTGTGATTATGTTTAACTTTTCCCTTATTGGGAGGCAAATAAATACGGACTCTGTGATCAACGTGTAGTATCTGTTTTGTTCTCGATCAGGGGGGGAAGAAGTCCATTTCAACTGGTGCAAGGTTTACTTTTGTGTCATTTATAATGCCCTTTTTGGGGGAGCTGGATATCTTCCACATTAAAAACCGACCTTGTGTCTAACTTTGACCCACGTGTGGAAGTAATTAAATTGAGACTTCGGCCTGAATCAGTGTAATATCTGTTATGTCCTCGTTCAGAAGAGGAGAAATCTTTCTAGACTGACACAATTTAAAAATGTTTGTCTCAATCCAGAGTGCCCATTTCGGGGAAGCTAGAATCCCGCCCCCACATCACTCACACATTTAAAAAAACAACCGTGTGTCTAGTTTTGCCTTCGAGGGGAGACAAGTAAATCAGCACTCCCCATGATGGCAAAGTTGGACTCAAGGTTGGGGCAAATCCAGCTCTCCACAAACGGGGCACTCTGGATGGGAATAAAAATACCTGTAAAGTCCCGTTGACACTCTATCGGGTGGCAGTCAACGGACCCATCCCTTACCCCATCGAAAGGAGAATGTAATGCCTGAGAGGATGGCCTCTTGAGACTGAACAGATGCTACATTTTGATCCTAGCCTGAAGATCGGATAAAAATATAACTTGGCGTGTATTATTTTTATTTTACTTTTATTTGTACTTACATGGCGTTACCCGGGAGTCCTTTTACTTTCATTTTTGTCCCCCCACCTTTTTTAACTATGCTTTCTTTATTTTTTTATCAGATTGTGACAATTGAATTATTACAGGGCCGGCGGGACAGTTATAAAAGTGTGGGGGGGTGTCCTAAAAAGGGGGGGGCGGTTAAACACATGCATATCAACTTAATTATTGATGCCCGTAAAGTCAAAAAGTGAGGGGGCTTGAGCACCCCCCCCCCCCCCCGGTGCCGCCGTCCATGTATTATGTTATCGTTTCGTCATTAGATTATTAATTGAATCAAATTGTTATTAAACTATAATTAATTTTGTTACGGTTTTAACGTCTATTTATAAAATTATTGTTCAATCTTTTAAAGTCAGATTCAATGACTTTCTATTCGGCAGTTTGAATGCTTCCAAATTCCTTTGATCGCTACAGGATCACGAAATAATTCTTTTTTTTTTCTTTCAACTATTAACAACAGATTAAAATGGAGTACATTTTTGCGAAGAAACCGAAATGCATTATTGTTTCGTAAATTTCCTAATTCATTATTTTTTTAATTTTTTTTTAAATAGGATCTTAATAAAGTTATTTTTTGTTTTCTTTATCTAATTGCATTTTTGATTTCAATAAATAATCGAAAATAAAAACGCAAATAATAATAAAAAAATAATGGGTAAGTCACGTATAGGCGGGAAACACACAGGCACGAGTTTTATTAATGCAGGGATTAAGAAAATGGGGAATCTTTTACAATACTCAGCAGAGTAAAAACGCTCAAAAAACAAGTATTCAACAAATAAAAGTAACTGTAGGCGATAAAAGTTATTTTCAAACTTACCTGTGTCATTTCCAACTATTGAAAAGATTTCTAACCCGTTCCAATTGCTATTTATGAGAAATTAAAGTATTCGGCACACGAACATCGCACAAAACAAGATTGCTGATTTAAGGGGGTACGTAATAACATAGAGGACGGGCGGCCATTTTCTTTCTTGCCAAAATCCAAGCAAAAAAAACAAGAATTTTTTTTTACATCTAATAAAAACCCATTTATACTACGTAAAAATACAAACAAATTACATAGGTAAGTAGAAAAATATCTCGACGTACGTCAACTTTACTTGTTGCAAATTTATGTTTTTAAACCCTTTCTCGTTCTTTTGTTGAACCCCGTTCGTGACTCTGCTGATTATTATAAAAGATTCCCAGAAAATGAAAATAGATTTGTTGTTAGTCATTTAGACTGCTCACTCGAATACAATGATGACGTCATGAAAATAAACACGGTTCTTTGATACGACGGAGGCGTGGGAAAATTATTGTTTTCAAAGGAGCCATAATACTTGACTTTTGCCTTTAATTTTTAATTCAAGAAAAAAAAACAAAGATTCCTTTTTATTCGTCAGTTTAAAGACTTCAAAATTACTTTCTAATAATGGTTCGCGTTAAGTCACGATGTAGCACAGATGAACGGTAATACTTGACCATTACTCCTTTAAACGTTAATTCAAATAAGATATTACTTTGTATTCGTCAGATTAAAGGCTTCAAAACTGCTTTCGAAGAACTCCGAAATTTGCAAAAATGCACCCAGTGTTGCGAGAAAATATTTATGGGTTACAGATCGACTGGCGAACAGAGCCTCTTAGAAGGATACTTGGAGCACCTGAAATTAAAATGCGTCCATAAAATCTTCGCGTAAATGATACACCAATTAGTTACAGCGAAATGGCTCACAGTTGTAACCGGTTTAATCGCCGAAATAGTCGCTCTAAAAATATCGCCATGTTTGAATGGTCGATATGAACAAATCAAGGAAACATGCTAAGGGAGATAACTCTATAATCATAATTTTCTAATTAAGGACAAGTGTTTCTAGCCATTACAAGTCTCAATAATCCGCAAGTAATTAAAAGCAAAGAAAAACATTTTACCATGTTTTTTTTTTTAACCTGAGTTATATCCTTTAGCATTTTTCTTAATTTGCTTATATAAACTATTCAAACATGACGAATTTTTTTCGAGACGAGATTTTTTTCGGCGTTTTGTGTGTACGCTTAAACTTGCTAAAGCTTACTGTTTTTAATATTTAATGTTATTTTTTTTACTAAATCATGGTTTTAAATAAAATGTAAGCTGTGGTCAAAACCATTTCAGTGTAATTTGAGCGATTACATCGGGATACTATACTCCCAGGTACTACCTCTCCCGAAACGTGAGGGATGGGTTTATCGCCCGTCGCTTGAAGTGTCCTCACTAAGAAATATCGACGAGGCCGATCATAGCTATTTTGTACTTATGTCCGAGGGAACTGAATTCCAACTATTTGCTTTCGAGAAGGGGAGGGGGCAGGTAAACAAAATACCTACTATATATTTATTGACCAACTGCATGAGCGAAAACACATAAGCCACACTCTAAAAACAAACTCTAAAAAAAGACAATTACATTTTTCGTGCAAAAATAGGCTCCATGCTAGAATTTCACGCACAAAAAAACGCAAAATTAACGGTCACGTGAGGTGCTGTGTACTATGTCCGATCACGCTCAAAAAGCAAATTCACTCCTTGATCCGATTGTAGTGGACAACAAGGATAGTGAGACAGAAATAAAACAGAAAGCTAACCTGCCGTTACGCTTTGTTTCTCCTTGCTCCCATGACATGCGGAGAGCAACTTACTCACCTCTTCGCACAGTGGCAAAAGTAGCACACACACACACACACACACACATACACACACACACACTGCCTACCGAAGTCATGCACACACATTCACAAACATACTCTCACTAACTAAAACAAAAGCAAGCAAATATACGCACAACATCTTCACTACTTACTGAACTTATTCACTCTGTCACACAAATATTCACACTGACAGAAACTGAATATCAGGTGTAGCAGCAGGCACTGGGAACATCTACCTGAGAGAACTGTGGGGAATGAAACATACACCATCCATTATGACCATGAAATCCCCGCAGTTACCTATCTGGAAAACGCAGCTGTCAAACCTGACATTGTCATATGGAACAAGAGAGAGAGAGTATCAACTTTGGTTGAGGTCAGTGTCCCTAATGATGGGGTCTAAACAGAGCTGAAAGGGAGAAAATAACAAAATATCATGGTCTAATGTATGATATGAAAACAAACTGGAACCTCAGAGATCTCCATCATTCCAGTTATCATAGGAGCCACTGGACTCATGAAGAAGAACTTGAAAAAGTATTTGGCAAGTATACCCGGTGAACCAAGTGCAAGAGAAATCCAAGGGAATAGCCCGAATCTTTAAAAGAGCTCTCGGTTGGAGTCTGTAAATAGCGGGTGATTGTATGGCATTTGGAAGAATGCCCTGTCCCCAGCAAATGAAAGAAAATGAAAAGAAAAAAAAGCAGAAAACAAACAAATAGACATACATACTACTAACACTTTTTTCTCACTTCGAACGTTCTACAATCGAGAACCGTTAACTTTTCAAACACAGACACGATATCTTTCAAATATATAAATATGTTTTCTTCATTAACGATGTCGTTACCTCCTTCGTTCATAACAGAATTTCTTTTCAATATTTAATTACATTTAATTGTCAGCGTGGGTCTTAATAGAAACAAAGAAACGGCAATCGTATATATCTCATCCAAGCAAGAATTCACGTTACAGTCTCTTTAAAAGAACATTACATAAAGATTGCCATTTTTCAAATCTGTTTTCAACTCACTCGTAAACTGTCAATAAAATGTTGCAAATATCAATTTTATCACGAAAACGCCCGTTGGCCAACGTGCACAAGAACCATGTAAAACTCTGTTTTCTTTAACTAATCCGTCGTTTCAAGTTTTCCCTTTTTTATCTCCAGCAGTGCACACTTTTCCATTCCGAATTCTATTTGAATATCTTGGAGGAATATTTTTGCTTTCCATATTAATGTTTCTAGCTCTTGCATTTTTTTGTTTTTGCAAATAGTTTAAGATCATCCATATGCATGAGGCGTTTTTTTTTTCGTTGTCTCTAAATGTGTATCCGGCATTGCATACCCTGAGTCTGTTGCTGAGTGGCACCATGGCTATGATAAATAGTGGAGATAGAGAGTCTCCCTGGAAAATGCCTCTGTTGTTTTTTGTTTTTTATCTATGTCTGATGTTGTCCCTTTAGCTGTCAGTTTCAGTCTCTCCACCTATCCATTGTTTTGTCTATGAAGTTGATAATTTTGTTAGATAATTTGTACATCCTTCAGCATTCAATAATCTATGTTTTGGCAATTGTATTGTTTGATTTATTGTAGTCGATTAATACGTCTATGTGTTGTTTTTTATCTTCTTTTTGCCCCCTTCAGGATCATTTGGTCGATGTATAATAGCTCATTTATTATTATTATTATTATTATTATTATTATTATTATTATTATTATTATTATTATTATTATTATTATTATTATTTTGTTGTTGTTTGTTTGTTTGTTTGTTTTGTTGTACTCACTAGGAGTTCTCACACAGATCATGGTCAGTGATTTCTCACCGACAACAATCAGTGGTATTTCCTGGAGTCTGAGTGACAACAAGCCTCCACAGATTTCTTCACTTCTTTTCAATAACCACCGCAAATAACCTTGCAATTCTTCACCTCTTTTCGATAACCACTACAAATAACCTTGCGGTATCGCAACAACCCCTTACCATTGATTTCTCGCTGGCAATGACCTTTGATCTTCTATGGAATTTTGGTGGCAATAAGCCTTCCCAAGGTCGCAGCATTCTCCGCACTTTTCCAGTGGAGATCTGGTTTGTGCTGTCCCTCCTCGGTCTTCTCATACTCCTCGACCCTCTACAAATATTTTGTCTGGTGTCAACCTAGGCTGGCACCGTTATTATTATTATTATTATTAGTAGTAGTAGTAGTAGTAGTAGTAGTACTCACTAGGAGTTCTCACACAGATCATCGTCAGTGATTGCTCACCGACAACAATCAGTGGTATTTCCTGGAGTCTGAGTGACAACAAGTCTCCCCAGATTTCCAGTATTCTACTCCAGAGCATTACTAAAAGAGTCCCTTCTGAAGGCTCCTGTAGAATTAGGCTCCCTCCAATCAGGGGGTTATGTAGGTAACTAAGTATCCATCCAGTGAATCTATGACGTTTTAACTAACGGTCCTTTTTGCAAGACGGATTGACCCCCTTTCCACTGCAGCAAGGTACAACATGAACTCAGCAAAATCTAGCTCCATCGAGATAATATTCTGGAAGATTATAAAAATAGCCATGATTCGACCTGTCAGCCTTCCCGGTACGGGTCGCTCAGCAATCTCTCCGAGAAAGAATGTAATGACTTGGAAAGTGGCTTCCTGGTGTTAAATATTACAGTGGGTAGGTTGACTAGGTGTGTTATGAGCTAGTACATATTAGTGCATAGGTAACATATGTTGTAGACGAAACTTAGAAGGAGTCAAGGGTTACCCCTGAGTGTCAGAGTACCGTGAAAGCAGAGGTCTCTGATATAGTAGGTGGAAATAACATCAGATGAGACATAGAGAGAATTGTGGACGAACCTCTCTTTGATTCTTGGAGGAGCGACCAAGGATAAAAGACGTGATAAATATGGTCTAACGAAAATATAGTGAGAAATGCACTTAACATAATTAACTCTCTCTTACTTACTTTTCCCTCCCCCCTCTCTCTCTCTCTCTCTCTCTCTCTCTCTCTTTCCAGCTTTCTTTCACTCTACTGAAACGATGATACTTAATTGTAATTTAATTATTGGCGGGTTACTGGAATAAATCCATCGTTCCCTAAAAGTGGTTTGTGTAATTCATTGCATAATTAATTTAAGAAGGTACGCCTGGGTCTTCTTTTTTCAGCTCCACAAATAAGCAACATGGACGGCGGCACCGGGGGGGGGGGGGCAGCTGGGCTCCAGCACCCTCACTTTTTGACTCCGCCCCTCCCAACTTTACTGTCATCAATAATTAAGTTGATATGCATGTGTCTAACCGGGCCCCCCTCCACTTTTTAGGAGAAGCCCCCACCCACCACTTTTATAACTGTCCCGCCAACCCTGAGCAATCAGTTTTGAGAGACGTGCGTAACAACAAACCCCTCGATCAGAAGCATAAAAATAAACGGAGAGATGCACGCATTCAAAGGTATCGTTTTAAATTGATTAAATATTTTTAAAACTAAATGATTGCGCGACATTAGCAGCGAATCTAACCGTATCTCAATCAGACAAAAACGTCACGGCCCTGAGCAAGCCATACCCGAGTGCCAGAATGTGCTATGGTCGACCCCTATGTCAGTGTTACCTAAACAGCTCGGGTTATCGTCCCTTGTTCCGTGAAAACTGTTCAGTAAATAAAATACATTCCTTACTGTTTATTCGTGCTTGTTCTTTGTCTCTCCATTAATTAACGTCCATTTTTAGTGGTCATTTACAAAGATCAATACAAAAGTCAGCAATCTTTTATGGGGATGGAGAACAGTTTGGGGCATTACATGAACTATGTCAAAAATCAAATAAAAATTAAATTAAAAATACATTAAACCAACTTAAACTTTAAAAGAGTTCATTTTAAATTATTTTTAAAACAACATTAAGTTATTCATTTTTTTCGGAGCAAAATCTATATTTTCCACATTTTTATCGACAAATGCAAGTGGAAAGAAAACGATTATGAAAATTACAAATTTTAAGTAAATTTATCTTATTTATGGCATCATAAGGTTTAGACACTGGTTCTCATTAGATCGCCGAAGTTAATCGTACCAGATGGGTGACCATTTGGGAATATCAGGTGTCGTATGTGGGAAGACGACGATATCTTCCTTGTAAACGTCGTCAAAAAGGTATCTGAATTTGATAGATGAGCCGAACCATTGGTCAACGGTGGCTGCAGAGTAGCTGGGGCAAGTCAGTGATCCTGATCATTGCGTTTGTACTACGCGCGATAGTATCCTTAAAAAACAACACCTGGTGGAAGAGTTTTGAAGACGTCACACCTGTACCTCCCTCCCAAAAGAAAACCATAAAATGGTCCGTAAATTGGTTCTCTCAGACGCGACCTAAACTGATTTTAAAGAGAAGGGTTTGTTTGTTTATTGTGTCACCATTTCATCCGTTTGTAGAAAAATCCGTTAGTCAAAATGTCCGCCTTCCAATCCGGTTCTTATATTGTCTAGAACGGCCGTATACTTTGTGAATAGAATCCTGAGAGAAAATCACAATAGGACATTCGTTGAACATTGTTTAAATCTGTTGAGCAATTGCGGCATGTTCCTTTTATTTTAAAATTGTTCCTTTGTTATTTGTGTTCAGATTTGACCGCGCATTACAATTGAAACCTGATCTATTGTGTGTTCCGTTACTTCACCAACTGGAAACCATTCAATGCCGATTCAAACACAAACTGTTAGGTTACAATAATCCATTGTAAAACACATTGATATTTCGACAGCAGACGTTTACGCTTTTTGTTTCGGCGTTTTTAATTAACTACCTAAATACCCATCCTACGGACGGCGTTAATGTTGGCTTATTAATTAAAAACATCTGAATAATTTAGTATCTTTTTACTACTACTACTAATAATAATACTAATAATTCAGGGAGATTCTAAAACAAGAGGACATAATCTACGACTGACAAGAAATGCTACTACGACAAGCAAAAGACTGTCATTCTTTAGTAACAGAGTGATTCCCTGGTGGAACGTATTGCCAGAAGAGGTTGTCAAAGCCCCTTCGGTGAACGCTTTTAAAGCCAGGTTTGACCGCCTTATGGAAAACCATCTTGTAAAATACAACTTCAGAGCCCTGGACCACCCACAGCAACCCACAGTGTCAGTCGGCTAAAGAAGATGTACAAAGGAGCGGTCTAAACTGGATGTAAAGCACCTACCTGACTGAAGACTCGACTCTACTCTGCTACCAGCAACAACAACCAACAAATTCAACAAATTTTTACGGGTGTACGCGATTAGGTTAATGAATATAGTTGCGGATCATGGAATCGGTTATGCCGAGTTAAAAGTCTCATGTATTTCTTGTGGTCAACTAGTATACACGCTCCGTCAAAAATGACAAAAAAAAAAAAAAAAATATGCTTCGCCAGTGTTCGCACTCGTTATTTATCTAAATATATTACTAAAAGATCCATATAAAATTACAGAATTACGCCAGTAGTCTCATTTCTTCGATTAATAAATTTAAATGATTTCTACACCATCCGTCAAAAATAACAGAATGAGTTTGCATTAGTTATTTATTTAGATATATTACTAAATATTCATGCAAAATCATAGAATTACGGCAGTAATTTAACTTTTCATATATAATTTATTCTTATCATTAATGATGACTTGAAAAAATACCCACAGTTGACTTTTTATTTGGGGTGAGGATTTTTTACGAATTCATTTCAGGCGTCGGGGGTTGTCTGACTCGCTATTTCCTTTCCAATGTAAAGCTCTTTAATGCTGTTTATTTCAATATGCTAGAACTTAACTGCCGCGAGTTGAAATATTTTTAAAAAGTGAGTCATTTCTGATGACCTAAAGAAAAAAGAAACTATTACTTTTAGTTTTAAAATGTCTTTCTTTAATTTTTTCCTTTGGTCATGAAGAGGTAGAGGGTGGCTATTGACAATGGAAAAAGAGAAATCGTCGCCCCGAAACTGGGTATTTACTTCCTTCCCATCACGGTAAGATATGGCACAAGGCAAGAAAGTGGGGAAGATCAGGTCAGCGATCCTAAAAAAGGGCCACTTTGGCCTATTAAAACTTGCCTGGGCAGCCTCGTTGACATTCCCCGGTCGGGGCGCCTCAAGCAGTTAGCAATGAACTAACTATTTCCCAAAGATGGGAGGCAATGCTTGGGAGGGTGGATTTTTCAAAATATTAGCAAAAATCAATAATTACTCGCGGATCTATTATGATAATTTAAGCATTAATACGCCTAGGAAACAGATAATATCAGAGTTTACAGGTGTTAAGTTGGAATATTTTATTAACGTTGGACATTAGTTCGTTGTAAAGGAGTTAGTAATGTGATCGACTTTGCAATTTGTTAGACACAAATACAATATAGCCATGAGAAAAAGAAGAATGATGCACAGAGGAATTAAATGAATATAAAAAATACCCAGTTTTCCTGGTCAGAAGGTACGATTAAGAACTATTAGGTTCAGTCGCCAGTGTCGCAAGAACGTTGATGTTTAATGCCTGGTCGGCTTGCCTCTTGACGTTGCGGTTGAAGAAACAGCTTGACACAATGGTAATCGAGTGCGGACAGCGTATTGAGACTGAAGAAGATCTCGGCGGACTGAAAGAAAATTGTCCTGAAAAGTACAGAGTTTGTCCTGAGAAGAACAGATAGATCGCACGTGTTGTAGTTTCGCGAATTGTCTTATCCTGAGAGACAGATTGATGGCAGGAAATTGGTCAATAAAAAGGGGCATCGATTGGCCTTTTGGCCAAGATCAAAGTGTAGTATCTGTTCCGATGGATACTGCACCCCATATAGACCGGTATTGTCTTGGCCTTCGGGGCTTGATTTCCGCCGATCTATGGGTCTGTCCTGTGCAGTTCTAGGAGGTCCACCCTCCCAGGCGTTCCCTTCTCACCCTTTGAGAAGGGGTTAGTTTATTGCTAATCGCTTGAGGCGCCCCTACCGGAGAATGCCGACGGGGCTGCCCAGGCATTTTTTGTAGGCCAGAGTGCTCACCTTCTCGGGCGCTGGCTTTTCAAATCCCACTTTCCCAACCTTGTGTCACATCTTAGCTTGTGGGAGGAAGATAAATAAATTAAAAAATCTTTTTAAAAAAGGGGGCATCGATTAATGTATTCAGTTAACGGCTAATCGAGTGTGGTGATCAAGATGTAGCTGCAATATTAAATGGTGTCGGGGCTGGTCGAGTCAACGGCTGGACAAGTTGAGTTAGTCGACAGCCAGATGAAATCGCCGGAGCAGCTGATCGACTCAACGGCTGAACCAGCGACGCTAAACAGAGAGCCGAACGAAGTCGCCGGTAGTTATGACTATAGCGGCTGATCACGTAAATAAGTTTAGTTAGCTAAACTGCAACAAGTGTCTTTAAAGAAATAGAAGGAAGAGAAAGAAAGACGCCGTGTCTTGATTTTTATACTGCGCACTAGAATTATCTGATTGGCTGAAAGAAACTGCTGCTTAGAGATTTTGTCCAATGAGAAGTCGATACGTAATTACAATATTCACTGCGGTACTACACCCAACATGTTGATTGGAATGAGATTTAACATATACTGCATGAAAAATACGTGTAAGTTAATGCTATATAAAGCATCATTTTTAAGTTTATAATTAAACTCAGAAATAAAGGTATGAACCCGCAATCCCCGCAACTAGTTTTCAATTAATTTGTGAATGGAAAATAGTAAACAAACATGTTGACTTGTATTTCATCATCATTTAAAAATTCCTATTTTAATTTCTGAAAAGATTTCGTCACTGTTAATTTTGGATTCGCGTCCAGACACTGCCAATCTGTCGTAATTATATAGCATTATAGCACATACACTTTTAATCGCATGTTCTTTTATTCTTTTACGATATGGGTGAAAAGGGGAAGTAATCCTTTACAACGTTTGAAATAGATTGTTTGTTCTTTGTTTTCTTACGATAGAGACGGATAAGAACATTACTGGGCGGAGCTTCGGAATATATGCCGCCTTGTTTAGTTGTTTATTTTTGGACGATTCTTAATCAATTCTGTGAAAAAAAACAAAAAAACGTGGTGCCTTTTAAAATGACAATAAATAAAATACTTCCATTATTATTTTTGTATTTTTTTTTAATGACGTTACAGGTAAAGTGTTAATTATGGATAATAAGGGACGTATGTCGCTTCAACGGGTATCATTTTCGAAAGGTGCAAAAACAAAATACCTAATCATATGACGTCATCAAAAATATGGAACGTTATTTTAAAGGTAAACGCGAAAAATGTTATTAATTCACTGTATGAATATGTTTCAACAGTAAAAACTCATTTTAGCATGAGTATAAACCCCTGTTTCAGGATTTACGAAATTTACGAAATTTACGAAATTATAATTATAAAAGTGCTTGTAAAATGATCCCCGTTAATTAAATCGTCTAATCCTAACCCTAACCCGTCTCTCCCCCTCTCTTATATATATATATATATATATATATATATATATATATATATATATATATATATATATATATATATATATATAATGGTAATAATCCAGGTAAAAAATATCCACAAGGTGGTAATCCAGAGAATTTTAACCGGGTTTATAAAAAGTGCTCAATATCAAAATAGAGCTTTATATATGATCATTTTATTTACACAGACATGTACAAAATCTGCGACACTGGCATGTCGATGTTATCGATCAACAGTTACTATAAACTGAGATCTCATCAGGCAGAGTTAGAATCCGATCTTAACCTCAGATCATATTTGGAGAGAATATATATATCGACATGCCAGTGTCGCAGATTTTGTACAGGTTTGTGTAAATAAAATTATCATATATATATATATATATATATATATATATATATAGTCATCCACATACAGACTGTTTCGCTTTATCACAGCTCTTCAGTGCGGCTAGACCAGTTAGTGCCTCAAGCAGGGATTGATACTCAACCGTAGAGCTGACAGTCGGCGCTCCTACCCCTACGCTATCATTATACACGGAATGAATGTAAGTAATATTTCAATGCAAACATTGTCAAGTGCCGGGAGCTCGAATTAGTTTTACCTAATGAGCTATGCCTTAAAGCTAATGGCAGTTGGCGATATCCTTACATATAAGCTCTAACCAGGGAGGGAGCTTCATATAGTCATCCAATATATATATATATATATATTAGTTAATAGTTATTCCAGTCCGGGGTTAGAGTCGTTTGACCGGCGGTACAGTTACATCATCCGCACTGATGATTGTTGGTGAACATGAAACGTATATTTCTGTGGATATAGAAAATATTTATTTATTAAAAAATAATTAAGCTCGATTCAAGTCGAGCACTTTGAGAGAAATATAATAAAAGATTCAAATTTAGCAACGTTGCGAATTCTCTCCCTTGGGTAGATAGAATACTGCCCGTTTCTAACAAATAAAAATATAGTGTTTATTTCTCTCGCATTTGAAATGGTCCTGTCACGACGACTGAGGGCAAGAAGCTTGGATCGAGTCATACGGGGTTCGAAATGTGTAACTGGCGGTACAGTTTCATCATCCATACTGATAATTGTCCAGAACATAACATATAAATGTCTATAGATATATTAAAACTATTTAATTATTAAAAATAATTATATATATATATATATATATATATATATATATATATATATATATATATATATATATATATATATATATTTAGTGGGTTCCCCCACGTGTGAGTTTGCTCTTTCCTTTGTTTTTTTGTTTGGTTTCACCAAAAAAGGAACCACTGTATAGTGTAGGTTTTTTCAAGACACTTTAATCCAAGAACTTTTTACTCTTTGTGAATTTTTCTGATGATTTTGTAATGTTGCAGAGACGACATTTACATAAAAATGTTGTTTGGCACAAGACAAATGAAACGGACCGTAAAAAATATATATCACAGAAATGTTATGTTTTTCTGGAAATGTGAAAAAATAAAAATAAAAATAATAAAAGTCAGGTTCATATTATATTCCAATAACCATGTTTTTTTTAATTATTTTTATTTTTATTTTTTCACATTTCCAAAAAAGCATAACATTTCTGTGAGATATAGTTTTTACGGTCTGTTTCATTTGTCTTGTGCCAAACAACATTTTTATGTTAATATCCTCTCTGCAACATTACATATTTCTTAATTATATATATAGTGTGTCAAGTTGTATTGAAAAGAAATCAATAAACTGTTCGATCGCAGAAGAGTGAGAGCTAATAGAAATGATTTATTTGAAAACTATATGTTACATATTTCAGAATCCTACCGCGGTTTCATCCAATTTTTAAGAAGTCTATACCCAAATGGAATCGTCAGCGTACTGAAATGAGATTTTTAAAAACACAATGAGAAATGTTGTTTGTGTTCATCGTTAAAAAACCGGTGCATTACTGAAGTGTCTTTTTGGAAATAGTATATTGGTTGAGATTCATTGGGTTTTATTTTATTATTTATAGTTTTGTGTTTAAAAAATGCTTTTATTTTATTTTAAGTGTTATATTTAATTATTTATTTATAGTTTTGTAGTTTAATTTTAAAGGGTTGTATTTTGAAGATCGTTTATAGACCGTAGGAGATTTTCGGCGTCTTGAAAAATGAAAACAGTATATATATATATATATATATATATATATATATATATATATATATATATATATATAGTGTGTGTTAGAGTGAAATAAATTCCAAAATGAAATCTGAGTATGAGAGCTCAATGTAATAAACAGAGCAAGAATTTTAAAAAATAAAGTAACACGGAATCAAATAATCACCGGTGCGATAGTTTATTTCTATTCTCCGGCCTTATTCAACCATCCAAGCGAGGCGATTAGATTTTTGAAAAATCTATTTTTTTCAAAAATGTGATCGCCTCGCTTGAATGCTTGAATAAGGCCGGAGGGTCGTAATAAATGATTGCGCCGGTGATTATGTGATTCAGTGTTACTTTTCTTTCTTTCTTTCTTTCTTTCTCTCTCTCTCTCTCTTTAAATATATATATATATATATATATATATATATATATATATATATATATATATATATATATATATATATATATATGTAGTGGAAAGGAAGATAAAGATATAACATATATCTTTAAAATATAACATATATGATTTGTTTCACTCTTACTTCTAAGAATCGGATTTCTATACAATTCTGTCTTCCTAAATTCATTCCTCGCACAAGACCAAACACTAAAGTCTTCGAATCTGACCTCACGAACTTTTCATGTATCTTCAAAGGTGAATATTTGCCTACATCCTCTACATTCTCTTATTGTCTTTTATGTTTTCATACCTTTTCAAATGTTGACATTATGGTAAATTTTATTTTAATAACTTATTTGTCGAATCTCTTCTGACGATAATATTACATCTTTAAAAAGCCATGGCTTAAAGAAGGAATAACATAATAAAAATATTTTCCTATATAAATCCCTTGTTTCAACAATTGATGATTTAATAGATATTGTATTCTATCACATCTTTTTAATTTTCATAAGTTACTTATATCGTGTGTGTATTTAGGCAGAATATTTTCATTTAGGCAAACATTATTAAATAACACGGACTGTTTTTGCTTGTAAGACTTTTTTTTTAATTTTTCAAATAGTCAATTTAGTATTTCGGTCAAATTGGTGTATGTAAGTTCCGTGAGGTTCTTGTTCCATTGTTCTTTCCTTTTTCGCGAATATTTTCGATTTGATTCCTCAAATTATTTTAAGGCGGTGTTAGTCTTAGTCTCTTTACAAATATGTCTTTACTGTTGAGTTTTTTTTTATTAGAACGTCTCTAATATTGAGATGTTATTTAATAATGTTTGCCTATATATATATATATATATATATATATATATATATATATATATATATATATATATATATATATATATATATTCGGGCCGAAAACTGAATTTCGAGCTAGCCAAAAATTGTGTGTGTGTGATGTTAAGAATAGGTATATGTGTGCGTGTGTATGGAGGCGTATGAACGTTAAATGTCACCAAGTCGTAAATGTAGAAAGAATATGTGCGTTTAACACAGACGTTATTATTTTAATAAAAACAAACAAAAAAAAACATAAGATCCCTTTCGATTGCCTTAGTTAAATATAAGATGTTAATTCCTACTCGCTCTGTAATGGGTGTTCAGATTGGCTGCGACCACCACTCTCTCTGGTTGTATTTGAATTGTCGAGGGTGAATTCAGTTTTCTGTCAGTCTCAAAAATGTAATTGTCAAATTTGATGCTTGAATAAAACCGCAAGGTTGAAATAAATTATTGCATCGACAATCATGTAATTTCGTGTTATTATATTTTACGTTAGTCTTGCTCTGTTTACCACATTGAGCTCTCTTACCCGGATTTCTTCCTGGAATTATTCCATTATAACACAAATATATATATATATATATATATATATATATATATATATATATATATATATATATATATATATATATAAGAATACTCGTCACAAGACTGGTAATATTAATTCCCCAAACACAATTTTGCACCACTCGTATGTCCTCTTACGAAGATTAAAATCAACATATAATGCTCCTAAACCTTATGTCTAGAATCCTTATACCAATTTTGATCAAAATACATTACTTAATTTTGATTCTAGAAAATGTCTGAAATTTAAGGCTTAAGCTTAAGGAGTCTAAAGAATGAATTAAAATTCAGGGAATCTTGCTTAATTGAAGTCTAATGACTATGGATCAAATTTAATGCAAATCTCAAATGTTTTCTGAAATTTGTGGATTATTTATTAATTGATGGTATAATTTTCACAAAACTTGACGGCATCTGAATTTTTACAAAAGGCTTCCACCCGTCTTCCCCCCTTTTTTGCATAAAAGTACACTTGAGCATTCTGAAATGCACACCACTTTCCTGAACCTTGACATTCTCATCCAAAACGGTGAGTTGATGTATAATCTTTTTGATAAACGGGACTCATCCCCTTTTTCTGTGGTCAGAATGCCGGACGTTTCGTGAATGCATATTCTACTCTGAACTTGTTGGAGAAGTCCATCGTACAACACGTTCTTCTATTCTCCAGGAAGACTTCGTGAATAGAGCGAAAGAACTGCTTCATAGAATATCTTTTAGTTAGATTGTCTCCACATTAAAAACAGACATTGTGTCTAACTCTGCCCTCGTGGGGAGACAAGTAAATATGGGACTCGTCAATCAGTAAACATTTTTAAAAAAATAAAAACAATTATAAATGGTTTCTTATCGCTAAATAAATGACATTTACTGATTGTGAAATTAAAAGTTTAAGATACTGCGAGGGCTCATTGATGATGATGATGATGATGATGATGATGATGATGATGATGATGATGATGACATCGATAACGATGATGATCATGATCATGATGATGACGACGACGATGACGATGACGCCGATGATGATGATGATTATGATGATGATGATGATGATGACGTCGATGACGATGATGATGACGACGACGACGATGACGATGACGATGACGACGACGACGACGACGAAGACGACGACGATGATGATGATGATGATGATGATGATGATGATGATGATGATGATGATGACGTCGATGATGATGATGATGATGATGATGATGATGACGATAACGTCGATGACGATGATGATGATAATGACGATGATAATGATGATGATCATCATCATGATCATCATCATGATGATGATGTTTCGTCATAAGCAAAAGAAAAGAACTGAGATTTCATCATTCTAAAAATAAATGTTCCCCTGTCTCCAAAAACAGACTGCACATGCCTGAAAGTCATCTGAAAATGTGTGTTGACAGCAAGGAAGATGCGAGAGTAGAAATTGAAACAGACGCGACGAAAAAATGTTAATCCCATTGAGAGCGAATTTGCGATTATAAATAAAATACGTGATGTCATAACTGAGCTTCTCTCTTTCCTTTATCCCCCTCTCGTCACCTCCCTCTTCTCCCTTTTTTTTTCCATATTTACTTCCCCTGTTAATTTCTCTCTTCTTTCATCTCCTTCTCTTTTAATTGTTTACGTCATTCGCCTTCTACTACTACTTCTCCTATCATTCATCTTTTATTCATATGGTTCGCCCTTCCTCCAACCATCTAAAATACTCATATAAAGGTGAAAAGATATACATATGATTTGGTGATTCAACTCGTGAGGCAGCGACGTATAGTTGGCCGTGAATGAAGCACGGTTCTTGTATTTATGATCCAGCATGACGGCTGATAACACCAGACACAAATTAACATTTATATTCTTGCCGGAATTCGTTTGGGCTCAGAGTAGATTTCCCGAATTATATAATAATGTCAACAGTAGAACACATGAAATAAGATAACTGGCGAAATTAGGACGAACACATAAACATGTTTAGTGTTAACTGTGCCAGAAAAATAAAAGAATTAAAAAAAAACAAGTTTTGACTATAATTCAATTTCCAACCGAATTTCGTACAACCCACTTTCTCTCTGCGTTTCTCTCCAATCCAAATCACTTCTCCCCCTTCCCAGCTGTCCTCTTCATTTATATCACCTGAAATCCACATATGCAAATCAGAGACCACCATAAACACCTGCACCTATGAAGAGAACCACTTTTTAAATCTGCATGCACGACATGCGAAGCACCTCATTCTTTTTCCTGATGGTGAGTGTTTCTCTTTATTGTCACGTTTAGATAAGCAGTTAAATGGGTAAAACACAACAGGAATTAAATTGGATAAAAATATGGGATACAAAAAGGTGTTATTTTGGTGGAGCTCGAGCATCGTACGTAACATTTAACACATATTTTTATGTTGGTCAACAGTTCAAAGTTCAATATGCACTTATTTGTGTAGATATATGGTTCAACTGAACCATAGTCTCTTCACATAAATAATCCATACAGGTGTGTAAACTTTTCATCCGATAGGACATATCTTGTTTCTTACTCAATCATCTCTTTTTTCTTCTCCGCATCAGTATTGTGTATGAGTTTACATTAAATTTTAAAAAGGACATGCTGTAGTAATATCGTGGTAATGTGTTTCATAGATGGGGAGTTCTTGGAAAGAAACTCTGTTCATGGAAATTCCGTTTGGTGTCAGTCACAAGGAGGAAGGTAGGAAAGTTATTTTCAGTTGTGGTAGAAGGCGAGTTCTTGCTGGAATGTATTACGAGGAAGAAGGATCATAAAGACAGAGCAGAGAAAGACTAGCAATATCTCTTCTCTAAGTAAGGGGCTGTAGCGAACAGAAGATAACCCTCGTCTCCCCACTAGATTGCAAAGTGGATTTTGTGCTTTGTCACGGTAAGAATGAATGCTCTGAGCGGAATCTCCCCAGGTGTAGCAGCAGTGCTCTGTCTTTGGATATATCTGACTTATATAGGTACGAGAAAAATACCCGTTCCAGGACGGGCACAATTAATTCCTCGAACAGTTTTGCACCACTTTTATGCCTCTTTACAAAGGTTAAAATCAAAATATACTTATACTAATCCTTATGACTTATACTAAACCTTATGTCTAGAATCCATATTCCAATTTTGAGCAAAATCATTGCATGATTTTAATTTTAAAACATGTCTACAAGTTAAGGTTTAAGCATAAGAGGTTTTAAGAAGAAATTGGAATTCAAGGAATTTTGTTTAATTGATGTCTAATAATTATAGATCGAATTTAATGAAACTCTGAAATATTTGAATTTTCAAATTGGAGGTTCTGCTTATATTATGCGCTCTAAAGCCCCTTTAACCCTTTTTGCATAATTTAATTAAACTAAATATAGCCTACATTATCACCCCTTACGCCTAGTAGCTGTGTTCCAAAATTCATAATGATCGGTTAATTAGTTTAGGATTGAATCCTGTACGTACAAATATATGAACATATACACGTACAAATATATGAACATATACACGTACAAATATATCAACATATAGGTAGAGAGTGGAAATGTGGGGAGACTTGTTGTCACCCAGATTTCAGGGAATACCACCGGGTAGTATCAACAATGTGGAAAATGCTAACGGCACAACTGAGAGAACAAATCTACGACTCCCTGAACAATCGTGGACTGCTACCCAAGGAACAAAAACAATGCCGTAAATGGAAAAGAGGGGCGCATGATCTGCTATACATAAATCAAAAAGTCTTGAAGGAGGACAAAAGCAGAAAAAAGAACATATCCATGGCATTGATTGACTACAAGAAAGCCTAAATCCATCAAGCATGGATAATTGAATGCTTAAAAATGTACAAGATACCCGACAAGATTATGGAGACTAGAAATGACAGCTGGAGGGCAACACTTGACTGAGATAAAAAAAAAATACAGAGAGCTATTTTCCAAGGAGACTCTCTATCACCATTACTATTTATCATAGCCATGATGCCACTCAACTACACATTCAGGAAATGTGATCCTGGATACAAGTTTACAGACACAGAACAAAGAATAAACCACCTCATGTACATGGACGACCTGAAGCTATTTGCAAAACGCAAAAAGGAACTGGAACACCTGATAGATACGACCAGAATCTTCAGCCAGGACATTCAAATGGAATTTAGAATGGAAAAGTGTGCCCTGCTAAAGATGAAAAGGGGAAAACTGGAGACAAAAGACGGCATGGAACTCCCCAACCAAGAGGAGATGAGGGCGCTAGAAGAACAAGATAGTTATAAATACCTGGGAGTTCTGGAAGCAGACACAATCAAATATACAAAAATGAAAGAGAAGATTGGAAAAGAATATCTACGAAGAACAAGGAAACTCTTAGAAACTAAACTATATAGCAGAAACCTAGTAAAAGGGGTAAACACATGGGCTATATCACTAATAAGATACTCTGGACCATTTATAGGCTGGACTAAAAAAGAACTCAGGCACCTTGAACAGAAGACTAGAAAATTAATGACCATGCACAACACACTACATCCAAAAGACGATACGGACAGACTCTATGCGAAAAGATACCAAGGAGGAAGAGAACTGGTAAGTATAGAAGACTGTGTGGAAGACAAAAAAAAGCTAGAGAAATACATAACCCAGAACGCAGAAAGGTTAATCACCGCAGCAAGAGACACCGTTCCAATGAACAACTCGAGAAGTACCGAAACCAGAAACAAAAAGACAAGAAAAGAAAAGTTAGAGAAAAAAATCCCACATGGACGTTTCATAAGAATGACAAGAGAAGAGACCTACCAACATTCCTGGACATGGCCAGGAAAAGCACACTTGAACAGAGAAACTGAATCGCTACTGACGGCTGTACAGAACAACGCGATTACGACAAACTACATTAAAGCTAAAATAGATAAAACCCAGGAAAACCGTAAATGCAGACTATGTGGACAAAGAGAGGAAACGGTAAATCATGTAATAAGTAAATATAGCAAACTAGCCCAAAAAGAATACAAGAACAGACACGACTGCGTGGGAAAAGCAGTACACTGGGAACTGTGCAAACAACTTCATTTTGAACATGCAGACTAATGGTACAAACATAAAGCAGAGACAGTACTGGAAAACGAAAAACACAAACTCCCTTGGGTATCGAGGTGCAAAGAGATAAACTCATACCAGCAAGGAAACCGGATGTCATAATAATCGACAAGAAGGAAAAATCCTGCCGAATCGTAGATTTTGCTGTATCAGCAGACCACAGGGTGAAGATCAAAGAGACAGAAGAACGAAGCAAATACACGGAACTCGACAGAGAATTGAAAAGGATATGGAGTATGAAGAAAGTCAATATTATACCAATAATCGTTGGAGCACGAGGAACAGTTTCGAAAACCTGGAAAAAAGACTATAAGAAATTGGAATCAAAGAGAAGACTGAGACCATACAACGGACGGCAATGATGAAAACAGCTGAAATCTTAAGGAAAATCCTTGAATGCGGAAACCAACACTCTTAAGTTACGAATACTAACCAATCACATGGAAGTTGCAATAGGAAGAAAACAAAAACACGGAAAGAACACAACCACATGGAACCAAGGAACAGAAAATGCAAGAAATTTCATAAACTACACACCTCCCCCCCCCAAAAAAAGTGATGGAACCAGCCTCGGCTTCTTCTTTTTTCGTGTGAATCAGATAATTCTGGTGTTGGCATTAGTTTCCCCGATTTTTTACTAGTTAGAAATCTTTCTGGAAAGACATCGGGTACTTACGGGAAGGATCACGAGAAGGTTGCCAACATCCCTAAGTGAAAGTGATACTGTGGAACCGACTGGATTCGAACTTGGAACACCCAGGTCTTCAGTCAGTGTCGATATCCACTTCACCACAGTCACCTCCCAGCCTCAGCTAATACCACACAAAATAGTTGTGATACTACTACTACTACTACTACTACTACTACTACTACAACAACAACAACAACAATAACAATAATAATAATAATAATAATAATAATAATAATAATAATAATAATAATAAATACATAAAAGTAAATAAATAAATAAATAAATAATTTTAAAAAATAATTAAAAAATAAAAACATAAAACAAAATAGTACCAGCCTAGGCTGACACCACACAAAACATTTGCATAGGGTCAAGGAGGATGAGAAGACCGAGGAGGGACAGCACAAACCAGACCTCCACTGGAAGTACAGAGACTGCTGGGACCTTGGGGAGGCTTATTGCCACCCAAATCCTAGAGAAGACTAATGGTCCTTACCAGCGAGAAATCAATGGTAAACGGCTGTTGTGATACTGAAAGTTTATTTGCGGTGGCTATCGAAAAGAGGTGGAGAATACTGGAAATCTGGGGAGACTTGTTGTCACTCAGACTCCAGGGAATACCACCGGTTGTCGGTGAGCAATCACTGATGACCTGTGTGAGAACTCCTAGTGAGTAAATAATAATAATAATAATAATAATAATAATAATAATAATAATAACAACAACAAAAACAAAAACAACTACAAATTTAGACAGACGTGCGGCAAAATAATTTTATTTTGTAATTATTTTCCGAAAAGAAATTTGCGTTCAAATTTTATGGAAAACAGTTATTTACAAAAATAATTAACAGAAAAAAAAAAAAAATACAGAAGTGGTGCAGGGCCGATCGGCCTTACAATAGAGGTATTTTAATGCAAGTGCGCTTCACAAACAATATTAAGTCAGACCTGCGCACGAATTAGTATAGTGGACAAGATGAAAGGAAACGAGCGGGAGTTACAGGTGTTGCATTACCCGTTCTTTCGGAGTACCCTGTAAGATCCAATACGAATGACAAAGAACAGAACGTATTTCCCATCACCGGTTTACGTCGGCTACGCGCACACATACAAATCTTTTGACATACTTTTGTCTCATGAAAGTCTTTTTCTTGCTGAGGTCAAAGACTTGGTTTCCGTTAGAAACTCGTTCATATATACATCCGATTGAAAAGCAATTTGGTCTGCATTGTCTATCCGAGTGTGAACTGAAGCAAGTGTTCCACAAGCACTTTGATGAAATACAAGTCAGGGGATTCCTTCACGGTACCAACTTGCTTATCAGTCGCATTTTTAGTCAGCAGACACGAAAGCCTAACAACAAGACGGGCTTTGGTACCATAGCCAATAAAACTTCATCGGTGCCATAAACATCGGTAAACTCCCATTCTTCCGGCATTTCGATATTCCGATCACCAAGTGCTCCGACTTTTCGCGTTTCTGAAACCGCCGTCTTTCAAGTCTCGCTTACACTGCGGAACCTTCTCCTTTTTAACAGTTATCAAGTCGCTTTCTTTCTCGACGTCCCACCCACAATGGACTCGTCCCCGATTCATTTTTGCCACTCTTCATTATCTTACACAAGCACTAGCCTTTTCCCCACATATATGTTAAGTTTTCTTTTTCAAAACTTTTAATAATGGTCGATTAAGACCATTTAAAAAAACAAAACCTTTTGAATGTGTATTATTTAAATTATTCGAACTACTGCTCTCATTTTGGATGTTATTCTCACAACGTTTCGGCCGATGTAACTTCCGACCTTCTTCAGGTGCGTCTTGTTGAACTCGGGAATCTTTATGTCGAATTCAATATACAGAATTTGAAACGGAACTCTTTATTTAATCTACAAGATAGCTTGTTCTAGTTCCGTCAGCCATGACAGGGTACAAGTCTAAAGTAATTCTTAATTGCATTCTTGATATCAAGCACTAAGAAGACTGTCACTTAGAACTAATTATTAGTTAGCACTTTTATCCGTTGCGCCACGGGTCCACGCACGAAGAACGTCGGAGGTTACATTGATCGAAACGTTATAAGAATAACATCCAAGGTGAGAACAGTAGTCCGAATAATTAAAATAAAACAAAAAATTCCGAAATACGTTTGTAGGTGTCTAATTTTGAATTTATATTGTGCCACTTTAACGATTTCAGAATTTTTATCGCTAGTTTTTTTTCCTAAAATGTATCAGCATTTTAAAGAAAAATGTAAATTCCTTTTCCAAAAAAACAAAAAAACCAACAAAAACGCATTCGTTAAATTTGCGCGTGTTTTTTCTTTTAATTTGAAATATTTAAACTCCCGACGCGCAACGCCACGAGCAGACGCTGTTATTTCAAATTTCTTTTGCGCTTCACACGGACATTTCTTGATAATCAAAGGTAAATTACTGTTTAAGTTTTAAGTTTACATTCTTTTACGAGTATAAAACCATTTGGAAAATTGCTTCAAATTCTAAATGAACTAATTTAGAAATAACTTATTATTTCATTTATTCCTAGTTGGCTTTTCCCCCTAAAACGTATTGGATAAATGAATGAACACAGTGGGACTTAATGGGTCATCGCCGTTTGGAATGTTTAAGTTTCTTTTGAGAGATTTCAGCTTTTTGATTAGTCTTTATTGACAAGACTGTTTTCTTCGTTTTTTTTCTTTTTTATTTTTTTTTTAAACATAGTTCACCCCAATCAAGGCAGGTCGCCACTGTAGACGTAAGGGGCTACTGAGAAAAAGGGTGAGAGTTTTTTGTTTTTTTTAGGGGGGGGGCAACCTAAATTGGGAACTGCGCAGTGAGATGTCTGTTTACTTTAGTTTTAAATTTCTGCATGTCAGTACCGTCAGGAAAACAGGGAGCAGGGAGGGAGTTCCAGAGTCCAGCAGCACGAGGAAAGAAGCTTTTGGAGTAGAAGGCTCATCGGCATCTGGGGACCTCCACAGTGAACGGATGGGATTTGGCAGATTGTCGGGTTGGTCTAGTGAATTTGCGTCATGGGGGCACCAGAGCAGCAAGCTCATCAGAGCACAATCCATTGAAGTACTTGTAAAAAAGGCACAATGAAGCAACATTGTGGCGGTGGGATAGGGACTGGAGCTTTGTGGATATTAAGACCAACTCCTCTATATTAGGACAACGGTCGTCACACGAAGGAAAACAAAACCTGTTTTAGAAACATGACTAAAGTATAAGTGCTAGTACTGAGAAATATTATGAGTAACGGAGATAGTTTGAATATGATTGGATGCCCCCCCCCCCCCCATTTTGGATGTCTGGAGCCACCGCCCCGTCATCCCCTCCTCTGAACACTACTGACGCTGACTTTATAGCCGGTGTAACTGGAACCCCTAATTTATACATTAATGACATTAACACATGTCAGCATGGTTTTTACCCCACCTAATAAACTGGTATCGTCCGGGCCTTTGGGTCTGGATTTACGCCGGTCTATTGGGGGCTGCTGGTCCTGTGCAGTTCTAGGAGGTACACCCTCCCAGGCTTTGCCTCCCCTCTTTGGGGAGGAGTAAGTTTATTGCTTACTGTCTGAGGCGCCCCTACCGGGGAATGCCGACGGGGCATTTTTAAATGGCCAGAGTGCTCACCTCTCGAGCGCTGGCTTATCTAATCCCACTTTCCCGACCTTGTGTCACATCTTACCTTGTGGGAGGTAGATAAATAAAAGCATCTAAAATGGATGTTAAACCGAATATTATGATGAAATCGGCGTTTTAAATTCTAAATCAAATATTTCAGTTACACCGGCTATAAAGTCAATGTCCAATGAAAGGGTAACAGCGAAGTGAACCGCATTTGAGGTATGAAAATAATTTTGAAATAACTAAAAAAAAAAAAATAAAAAACGAGGCGTTCTCTATTCCGAAAATTGAATGCGCTAATTTAATTTTTTTTTTAAATTTAAAATTAAAAATGTAAATGTTTATTTTAGCATTTTGTTAACCGTTTTTGTATTATTCAATTTAATTGACGTCTGGGTACTTATGCAGTTTACGAACCGGGCTGAAATAATAACGTTATGATTTAGAAACCCATTCTTAGCGTGGGAGATGAGTGGGGGGGGGGGGGTGATTAACTATTCTGTTATTTCACCTAACAATTTAATAAGCAAAATATACCGTAAAAATTGAATTTAACTTGAAAATCCTATCTAAAAAATAGCCCGGTCCGTAAACTGCAGAAGCACCGACTTCTGTACATTTGGAAAATAATTTGGAAGTTACTAGACATTCCTTTCGAGTGTTAACTCTCTTTACCACGACTCCAATTATCACGTGACCTTCGCAATGACCAATCCTCACAAAATATCAACGGTAAGTGGATGGGGGCGGGGTCATTTTACGTTAAATTTACATAGCAAACTGAACCCCCACGTAAAAATTGAACAATTCAACTTTTAAAAAGAATTGTATAATCTGAAAAATGTTATGACTGATCGATAATGTCAATCCGAACAGTTTGTTTTTTAAGCATTAAATTGAAATCAAATTTAGGCAGAGCTGGCGGGGATTCGTATCCGTGCGCCAAATAAATTATTTTGTAATTCTTTTTGAAAAGAAGTTTACGCTCAAATAATTTACCAAAATTATTAACAACAAAAAAAAAAATAAGTAAAATAAACTCAAAATAATTATTTTATTGTATTTTTAAAAGCTTAAAACTTATTTTTAAGCTTGACGAAAACATTTAAGAAAAGAAATTCGTTTAATTTAACAATTATATTGTGTCACTTTAATGATTTCAGAATTTTTCCAGTTTGTTTGTTTATTCTTAATTTTCAGAAAATGTAAATTCCTTTTTTCTTTTTTCTGTTTTTTTTTCTTTAGACGCATTCGTTAAATTTGCGCGTGTTTTTTCTTTTAATTTGAAATATTTAAACTCCCGACGCGCAACGCCACGAGCAGACGCTGTTATTTCAAATTTCTTTTGCGCTTCACACGGACATTTCTTGATAATCAAAGGTAAATTACTTTTCGACTTTATATTTATTTACGGGTATAAAACCATTTGGAAAATTGTTTCAAATTCTAAATAAACAAATTTAGAAATAACTTATTCTTTCATTTATTCCTAGTTGGCTCTTTTTTTTTCTAAAAAGTATTGGATAAATAAATCAACACAGTGGGACTTCATGGGTCATCGCCGTTTTGAATGTTTAAGTTTCTTTTGAGATATTTCAGCTTTTTGCTTAGTCTATATTGATAACACTGTTTTTTTATTTAATTTAATTTACCGATGTTAACTTTGCACACTTAAATATGTTTTCAACCATATATTATTTTGCATAGCTTTTAGGGTTTTATGGCGTGCTAAAACTGTACATATGTTTTTTATGCAATTAGTTTGTGGGTATGTGTTGTAAACTTATAGTTTGTAAATAATACATGGACGGCGGCACCGGGGGGGGGGCAGGGGGGGGGGGGGCTCAGGCCCCCCCCCCCACCTTTTTGACTTGGCCCCCCACACTTTACGGTCATCAATAATGAAGTTATATATGCATGTGTTTAACCGCCCCCCCCCCCACTTTTTAGGAGAGCCCCCCCCCCCCCCACTTTTATAACTGTCCCGCCGGCCCTGTAATAGTTAGTATTTAACTCATCATTGCCTGTTATTATCACTCTGGGACTGAGTGGACCTGGTAACTGAGGGGATTGTCCCAAATAACAAAAATGGGGCTTCACCACCGGATTTAGTTTAAGGTCATAACCAGGGCGGTTGGAAAGAGCTTGAGTAGTTGATGACAATGATGATGACTTTTTCTCTCTTGAACGCCGACGATTACATGGTGATCTCATTTTGGCCTACAATCTCCTCAATGGTCATTACGATATACCTCAGGATCTATTATTCACTCCTGCACCAGAAAAAGGTCTATACATACACCCCAAGAAACTATTTCACCGCCGATTTGAATTGGAGGAGGGCCACCTTCTCAATCAGGATCCCTGGATTTTGGGATAGTCTTCCGAGAGAGGTAATAAATGCGCCAACAACGCAGCAATTCAACATGAATTTGGACAGGTGCTGGCCTACTGTATCCTCTTCTGTGTAAATTTCTACCACCCTTTACCTACATAGCAACTTGTTTGATTCATTTGTTGTCAAATTAATAATTGAATTGAATCATATTCGGTTTAATGTCCGTTTTACATGCTGGCACATGTTTGACGGCTTTCAGAAATTGACATAACGTGTATTTTGTAACCAAATAGTCTGTAAACGATAGTGTCTAAGTACCCCCATAGATAGGGCCCTGGTAGGGTCAGTGTGGACCTGAGAGTAGTGGTAACAAAGGGATGACTCCAAATTGGGATCTCATTACTTGATTAGTTTTGCGTCATATTCAGTTGATAGGGTTGGGAAATAAGGTAGGTAGAAAAAAAAGATGGAAAGAACTGAGGAATATCGATTTCGGGAGTTGGGTGTGGGGTTAGTGTTAAACACTTTTCCCAAGTCGGACCGGGACAAATATTGGTACTTGTTCAGATTAGGACCCACGCTAAAATCGACTTGGTTACGGTACTTTCCGGATGTTTACGTAAACCACCGGAAATTACCAAAGCACTTAACTAATCAAATTGCGAGAAATAAGCAGACGACATGTCAACATTTCAATTGATTGAAATGCGAAATAAATTTTGATCACAGTTGCAATGAATTTCAACGATCTAGCATAAGGCTATTGCGTCTCCCGAAGGAGTGATTAACTTTTGTCAGGAAAAGAAATTGATTAGCAAAGGAAAAAAAATGCACAAAATGTGGAGATAGCTGTAAGATCACAAAACGCGACAAACTTAGTGATAAATACTCTTGGCGATCCTGTTCGAACACTTCATTCCACTTCTTTTTCGACGTCTGCGTTGCCGTTCTTGTAACATTCCCGATAAAAAAAAATTAAAAACTGTTTTGTGCGAAAAAAAACTTTCTTACTACTTGTTCAGTGAAATTTTTCTTACAAAAAAATGTTTAGGAAAAAAAAAAAATTCTTTGATTGATTCTTACTAAAGCAAACTTTTTTATGCTAACAAAAATCTTTAATACTTAACACTAACCCTAACCCCAAACCTTAAGCCTAACCCTAACCACAAACCTAACCCTAACGACGTCATTTTTACCTGATTACAAACCAAAAATAAAAAATTTTAATACCTAACCTTAAACCCTAAACCTATACCCTAAACCTATACCCTAAACCTATACCCTAACCACAAACCCTAACAACGCAATGTTTACCTGATTACAAACCAAAAATAATTTGAAGAAAAAAAATAACCTTTTTTCGTGAAAAATCAACATTTTTATCACTATTTTATCTCTATCACCATTATTCGTGGAAACGCCTTGAGTCTGCTCTCGGCCTGCCAAGCCAGCCGGACATTCGAAGAAAACTATTGACTGTGATACGATTATATATAATGAATCAGGATTTCTTGCTACTGAACTAAGCAATGTCCAAGTGACGAATAAGGGATTTATTAATTGGTCCCCCGATTTAAAAAATCGAGGGACCTATGTTTTGAGGCATGTCTATCCGTCCGTCCGTCCGTCCGGATTTTTCTCCGCAACCATCCATTGAATTTCTCTGAAATTTTGCACGAAGTTGTAACTTTGGTCAGGTTAGAAAGTGACATTCTCCGATTTTTGAAAAACAAATCTGGTTAGCCCCCCCCCCCCGGAGGTCAAAAGGCCCCGAAATGGCAAAAAATGACAGTTTTTGCCCCATAACTTTTCATCCATCCCTTCAATTTCTCTGAAACTTGGCCAAAATATGGAGGCAATTGTTCCTAATAAAAAATAAGTATCGCTGACCTTGGAAAAAATCTGGTTCGCGCCCCAGGGGGTCAAAAGCCCCCTAAAATTGCAAAAAATTACCCTTTTCTCCCATGACGTTTGATCCATCCATTCAATTTTTCTGAAACTTGGCCAAAATGTAGAGGCAATTGTTCTGGACATAAAATGAGCATCCTTGACCTCAGAAAAATTCTGGTTCACGCTCCCAGGGGGTCAAAGGGGGGTCAAAAGTGCCCCAAATTGCCCAAATTTATTGCATTTTACACTCGCCACATCGAGTCACATACAGAGGAGGACCAAGCACGCGCGGCTTGTTAATATTTTGAAATAAATTTTATTATTTGCTTTTATCACTTAAAAAAATATACCACCTTTTTATTTTTATTTCTTGGTTAAAAAAATAAATATTTCTTTCATACAATTTAACTAAATGTATTATTTGATTTTTTTTGCTTTAAATGCTAGTTAATGTTTGTTTTTTTCCCACTTGTAAATCCAGGCTCGTTTTTGATTTTGTGGACGCAGGTAAGTCAACCGACTTTTTATTCGGCATGTTTTGGCGTTTTACATAAACATCTGCAAAGTACCGACACCAAGTCAAATTTAGCGTGGGTCCTAATCTGAAGAAGCACCCAAATATTATTTAACCCATAAATGGTACCCCGACAGGTACTACGACGTTCGGTCAGAGATGGCCTGGGAGTATTAGTAACTAAGTGATAAGTGTGTAGTTACCCCTTAGTAGTAACCATTACTCCCAGGTCCACTCTTACCTGGCGTGGTAGTATCTGTCAGGACCTCATTTATTGGTTAAATAGTATTTGTTTCGAGCACAACTCTAAACTGTCTTGGATAAAGTGTTCACCTCTCCCTATCAACCACCTTGAAATCTATTTTTCCCAGTCCTTTCTACTTTTTATGCTGCCTACCCTGTTTCCCAACCCTATCAACTTCTCAAATTCCCTTTAACCGTCCTGAGTCATTATCATCATCACTATCATTATCATATTCGGTTTAAAATCTGTTTTACATGCTGGCACATATATATATATATATATATATATATATATATATATATATATATATATATATATATATATATATATATATATATATATATATATATATATATATATATATATATATATATATATATATATAAAGGTTAATACAACAAAAGATATAAGAGGCAACTAATATCTTTAATTAGTGAACATCCGGATAAAAATAAAGCTCAATATACTGGATAGAGCATTAATAGCAATAGATAAAGTGAAAGAATAAAATAAGGTACAAATCAAATTTTATTACAATTCAATGTTCAGGCAAAGTTCTTTAAAGTCCTTAACTCATGAGTTTTCAAAGAAAATCTTCTCCTCAGAGGACCATTACCGCAATGACATTACTGCAGGTAATAAAAATTAAACTTTGATATCAACCTCTTTGATATCTTGCCTGGAGCTATTTTGGACCTGTTGACTTGGATGAACTGTATAGTTTTACTAAAAAGTATGTTTTGGGCCGATATATTTAATGTTTTATATACCTTTATGTATTTTTATATATATTTTTTTATATATTTTCAAAGTTTAATTTTTATTACCTGCAGTAATGTCATTGCGGTAATGGTCCTCTGAGGAGAAGATTTTCTTTGAAAACTCATGAGTTAAGGACTTTAAAGAACTTTGCCTGAACATTGAATTGTAATAAAATTTGATTTGTACCTTTCTTTCACTTTATCTATTGCTATATATATATATATATATATATATATATATATATATATATATATATATATATATATATATATTTCTTTATTAACAAAAATCATTCGTTCTTTTTAAATGTTTTATTTCGTTGGTTATCCCTCCCCCCCCCCCCTTCCTCTAACCATTTAAAACATTCACGTACAGGTGAAAAGTCAGCAGGGTGACAAGCAAGCAAGATAACAAACAATAGTGTTTTAATAGTATATCGATTTGTTCAATTTGTACCCAACAGCATTGATCCATTTGATTTGTGTTATTTTATACAGAATCTACGATGAAAAGATGCAAACAAAAATCACCAGAAGGTCATCAAGTGCTACGGTCATCTTCGAAGAAGGTTCATCAAAAGAATCCTGATAGCAAAAATGCTGCATTGGATGCCCCTTCACCACCCACTGCAGTGCCTCAACGTCCTCCTGCACCAAGAGCCAGCTTTGAAGACACCGTGAAAGTAAACCTACCTTCCACCCCTTCCTATTCGATAAAGGACCTGTGTCCAGATCCGAATATCAAAAAAGTTAAAGAGCCTGATGTGTTCAAGAAAAATCCACTGAGTCAATCCATGACGAAGAGCGATAGTGAATTGCCTATGAAGGAGGTAAAGGTGAAGCAAGAAAAGCTGAGCCCTACGATCGACAGGAAAAAGCGTTGGAAGCTTTCTTACCTGGAGTCAAGCCAAAAGGAGTGTCAGCAGTCAGAGGTGAAGCGCCTTGAACACAACTTCAACAATGGAACAAACTCAAAAAACAACGGCTCAAAAAAATCGACTGTTGTAATTAAAAAAGAATATGATTCCACACCGCCGCCCCAGTCGGTGCCAATCAAAACGTCAGTCAGAAACCACACCCTTTCTAATTCTGACATATGTCCAGCCAACAGACCGGTTCTCAACTCAACTGTGCCAAATATTACTGATTATTCATCCACGTGTGTGGATCTTAGCCAACTGATTTCACAGAACAGTTCTTCATATCTGCAAAATAATAACACATTACAGACTTCTTGGTCAAACGATAAAAAATTACAGAACAACTCAAAAAAATTGGAAGCTATTTCAATTCAAACCCCAAATAACCCTGGTAAACAGCTGAGTCAGGCACCGTTAGAAGGTAAAAAGTCTGCAGTTAGCAACAGTCAAAATTTGGAGATACCAAACTATATTCATAATGATTCCTGCCTAAAGAATGAAAGCCACCCTGAAGTCATCCAAAATCTTCCTCCTATAGAAAAAATGCTACTTCCAATACAAACTCACTCATCGCAAGGCTACGACAATTTCATGCCATCTCAACGTTTGGGTCACACAGAAAATTACAACAACTTTGTAGCAGAAAAAACTAGTCATGATTCACACCCATCATTGACGATGGAACCACCAAGAACTCAGCAACCAAATGTTCCCTCTTACCTTTATCGTAGGCCAGAAATAACATATGGCAGCTCCATGGCCTCTTACCCACAGCAGCCTATTCCTCAGTCATCTGCAATGTGCTGGAATCAGAATCAACCTGTCCACGAGAACGGTACGATACCTGGGCTGATGACTCAAGTCTCTGATGGTAATTTAATGCCTGGTCACTTGATTAAAAACCAACCACAAGGCGGTTACTTTGTCCATTCTATACTACCATCTCCGTCTGCACACTTTTCGTTTATTCCGAACCAAAATCCATCCACAATGGGGTCCACTCTATCAAGCATGACAGTCAAGGCACCTCCCAAAGGGACCATGATGAGAATGCCCATGGATCAACTTCCAGAAAGCTTCATCCCAACAGCAGAAACATCAGCTTTTCCAAAAAGCTCCTCGTCAGAATGCCACGATTTTAATCCAGGCAACAATGAAGACTATTCCCAAGGTGCTCAGTTTCTGGACAAACCCACAAAGTTGGTTAACTGTAACAGAACAACTGAACTGTTTGGAGTCTTCCACGATTTCCAAATACCAAAATCGATGAACGGTGTCATCAAAGGAAGATTTATTTTGCGAAATTACATAGATTTCCTGATTTGGGAGAATGAAGAAATCACTGAAATGTCCCAGGAATATACCCCGCCAACACCTCTTTACACCTTTGCGGAAGACCAATATATTTTAAAGGCAGCAACTGATAATGCGCTGTTTCCAACTTCGAAATTCGAAAGGTTCATTGAGATTCATTTCCCGAGCATCGATTTACATATGATCGATTTTGGGAAATGCAAAGGATCCATCTACATTCCTCGGAAACTTGATACAGATGTGGATAAAATACAAGATGTTTTCTTTTACTTCCAAAATTTACGCGGAACAAACAGTAACATGACGGACACTGAAATTTCCGATGATAATAACATAGCTGAAATAGAATTATCATTTACTAATGAGCTGCAACAATATTAGATTTTTCTGACTCGATTTACTCGTATTAGGCAAGTGGTCCGCTATTTGAAATCTGGTTTAATAAAAATTCTTGGATTTATTTCTCCATTCTGTGATATTTTTCCTTAGACAAATGGTACTTCTAAAGCTGCGGATCTATATCGGTTCGAAGGTTTCCGATTGCGGTGTACAGAACAGACCGGAAATGGCCTAGTCGTCATTAAACAGTCAATTAGTACCGATATTAAATGAAACAACTTTTTCAATTTTTGCCTCACTTAGGGTAAAATTACCACCACTTCCTCTGCTTAAGAATGGGTTTAATAATTTTCTTTTTTTTAATAATTTTCTTCAAAATGAATCAACTTTATTTGTTTTATTAATTTTCTTCAAAGTGAATCAACTTTATTTTTTTAAATAATTTTCTTCAAAGTGAATCAACTTTATTTTAAAAAATTATTTTCTTCAAAGTGAATAAACTTTATTTTTTTAAATAATTTTCTTCAAAGTGAATCAACTTTATTTTTTTAAATAATTTTCTTCAAAGTGAATCAACTTTATTTTTTAAAATAATTTTATCTAAAGTGAATCAACTTTATTTTTTTTAATAATTTTCTTCAAAGTGAATCAACTTTATTTTTTTTAATAATTTTCTTCAAAGTGAATCAACTTTATTTTTTTAAATAATTTTCTTCAAAGTGAATCAACTTTATTTTTTTTAATAATTTTCTTCAAAGTGAATCAACATTATTTTTTTTAGGAAGTTTTTTTTTTTTTTTTTGCTAGGTTAATAGATTTTTTAACACTCACCCTAACCCACCTTACTCATACTAGTCTCTATGGGTAATTCCTTTATACAATCGAAAAAGATTTTTCCTACATTTTTATTTACTAATAAAATACAATTTGTAGCAATTTTGGAGTTCCACTATGTCTGTTTTATTTTTAGCAGAATGCGATTAGTTTTTGGGGAGATTGAACAGCTGCTGACATCGTTGTTAAATTACGTTTTTGTTTTGCAGTCGCATACTTTAGTGTCGTCTGCCTTTTAACATTTTTTTCACATTCAGGCCGATATGGATCCCCGGTTGGAGAAGTACAGACAGTTTTAAACTGACTTGTGTTTGAAAAAAGTCTTTCTCAACAATTTTGACGTTTCAAAAGGTGCAATAAAATGATATGCTTTGATATTTAAGAATATTTGAAATATTTATGTTGAAATATTAAAGATTGTAATGTTTTATGTTCAAATTTGAATGCTTAAATATTTAACGTCTTAGGTTGAAATCAAATTCATTGATTTACTTTGTTATTTGGAAATAAATGTTTACGTAATCTTCCATAAATTTCGATTCTTTATGCTAAAACAAACAGACTTTGAGTTAAGGACAAGACGCTAAACAACATGAAGTTAAAATCCAATCTGAAGAATAAGACACTAAAAACATAATGTTCATATGAAATTTATAGATTTAATTTTGTTTGGAAATAAGTTGGTGTATAATCTTCCTTGTTTCCATATCGAATATGTGAAGAAATTGTCCAAAATTGGGAGCGCTGGTGGTAGCAAGGTACCAAATTAGAAAGTTGAATTCGGGATGCTAAAACCCACACAATCAAAAAATGGCCTCAAATCCGCGATCTATATTTTCTTTCTTCATGTACATTAATCATTTATTAATTAAAAAAAAAACAATTTTTCTTTTTACCTTTCATTTATTTCAAATCAACGAGAGCGGAAAACAATTTTATTTCAGCTATTGTTTAAATCCTTAACATTAAAGATGATTATATTATTACAATGAAAGAATAGGTAGACTGTGGATTTGAGACCATTAAATTAATTAACTTGGCATTTAAATTAGATTGGACTAATTTTATTTATTTTTTAAAAGATCTGTGCATTGTAGTAATTAATGTCATTTCATTGTAATAATATAATCACTTCAACTTAACTCTAATGTTAAGGGGTTAAAGAATAGCTAAAATAAAATTGCTTTCCGCTCTCGTTGATTCTAAATAAATAGAAAATTAAAATAAAAAATTGTCTTTTTAAAAATTAATTATAATTAATAATTAATCTATATGAAGAAAGAAGAAGTAGATTTTAGACCATTCTTTAATTGTGTAGGTTTTAGCGTCCCAACTTCACTTTTCAGTTTGGTACCATGCCGCTACAAGATCTACCAAAATTGATATTGATGAATTCAAACTTACAACTATCCAACCAGGTCAGTTTTCAAGATCCTAACTTAACGTCCTTAAAGCTGCTGATGTAGACATTTTAACTTTAAATTTGTGGACATTTTTAATGAAATATGAGATGAAATGAGGAAGAGATGAGAGGCGTGCGATCGATATTTGTATGAGACTATTATTTTGGTAAATTTAGTTTCTAAAATGTATTCTTCTTTTGCAATTGTTTTAAACAGTATTTTAGGATTATCAACGAGGATCTTCCTTAAATGTGTAATCTATTACTAATGGAGATTTGGTATCTGTCTGTCTGAAGTCGGAACTATACTATTACTAATGGAGATTTGGTATCTGTCTGTCTGAAGTCGAAACTATACTATTACTAATGGAGATTTGATGTCTGTCTGAAGTCAAAACTATAATATTACTAATGGAGATTTGGTATCTGTTTGTCTGAAGTCGAAACTATAATATTACTAATGAAGATTTGGTATCTGTCTCTCTGAAGTCGGAACTATACTATTACTAATTGAGATTTATTATCTGTCTGTCCGAAGTCGGAACTATACTATTACTAATTGAGATTTATTATCCGTCTGTCTGAAGTCGAAACTATGAAATTACTAATGGAGATTTGGTATCTGTTTGTTTGAAGTCAAAACTATAATATTACTAATGGAGATTTGGTATCTGTTTGTCTGAAGTAAAAACTATAATATTACTTATGGAAATTTGGTATCTGTCTGTCTGAAGTTGAAACTATAATATTACTAATGGAGATTTGGTATCTGTCTGTCTGAAGTCGAAACTATAATACAGGGTGTTTCAAAAGTCTTGGGAACATAACGATTTTTAATAACTCAAAAACTATTAGGAGTTGAAAAATGAAATTGGTACCGTTGGAAAGGTTAAAGTTTCAAGTTTTGTGGGGAATCTTCAAAGTTGCTCAATATGAGCACCATTCGTCACACGGCAGACATCTAGTCGATAGTCCATTTCCTGCCAAACGCGTTCCAGCATCTTGACGTCAATGGTTCCCACAACTGCCGTAACTCGAGCCTTTAGTTCGTCAATATCTCTTGGAAGGGGCGGCACATAGACTTGTTGCTTGACAAAGCCCCAAAGGAAAAAGTCACACGGGGTAAGATCTGGAGACCTAGGAGGCCAGGGCATGAGAACGTCATCACCTCGCCCAGATCTCCCAATCCATCTACCAGGCAGCCTTGTGTTAAGAAACTGCCTTACTCTAAGACTCCAGTGTGGTGGTGCACCATCTTGTTGAAAAATGAAGTCATCAGATTCTGCTTGTTCCAACTGAGCCATTAACCAGTCTTCCAGCATGTTGAGATAGGATTCACCAGTGATAGTTGCCTCTTCAAAGAAGAACGGTCCATAGACACCTTTCTTGGAAATTGCACAAAACACGTTCACTTTTGGTGAATCTCGCTCGTGCTCAAGAAGTTCATGAGGATTCTCAGTACCCCATATGCGAGTGTTATGCTTGTTAACTTTGCCATTCAGATGGAAGGTCGCCTCATCGCTAAAAACAAGCCGGTCATCAAAGCCGTTATCTTCCAACTTCTCTTGCATTGCAATGCAAAAGTCACGGCGAAGTGGCTTATCAGTGTCCTTCAACTTTTGGACCAACTTGAGCTTGTAAGGTACCATTTGCAGTCGTTTCCTTAAGACACGCCAGACAGTTGCTGGAGCAAGCTGAAGTTCCCTGCTGGCTCTTCTCACTGATTTACGGGGGCTCCGCTGAAAGGCTGTCCGAACTTGCTCAACTGCATCTTCTGAAGTTGAAGGGCGACCTGTTCGCTTACTTGGGCACAAACACCCATCTTTCACAAATTTAGCATGCCATCTGACAATGGATTTCCTTTCAGGGGCTTCTTTTTTAAATTTCCTGCGAAATGCACGCTGAACACATGTCCACGATTCAGTCTTTGCAAATTGGAGGACGCAAAATGCCTTGTCTTGTTTAGAGAACGCCATTACTGCACCTGGAAAGATAACACGAAAATCATTAGTATCACCAAAAACTTGATTAAGCAAGCTTTAAAATGGCACCAGTTTCATTTTTCTACCTGGAATAGTTCATGAGATATACGCATTTGTAATGTTCCCAAGACTTTTGAAACACCCTGTATTACTAATGGAGATTTGGTATCTGTTACTCTGAAGTCGAAACTATAATATTACTAATGGAGATTTGGTATCTGTGTGTCTGAAGTCGAAACTATAATATTACTAATGGAGATTTGGTATCTGTTTGTCTGAAGTCGAAACTATAATATTACTAATGGAGATTTGGTATCTGTTTGTCTGAAGTCGAAACTATAATATTACTAATGGAGATTTGGTATCTGTGTGTCTGAAGTCGAAACTATAATATTACTAATGGAGATTTGGTATCTGTTTGTCTTAAGTCGAAATGTGAAACAGTGATTTCATCCGACGTATCTGCCCCCTTTATGGCGCACCAATATGCATCAGAGAGATCAGCCTCCACGTAGAGAAACGTGACGGTCTGGGAGATGTCAATTTCAACCAATTGACACGAAATAAGGATTGGGCAGATGTGAAACAGTGATTTCAGCCGACGCAATCTGTCTTTTTAGGGTGCACCAGTGTGCATCTCAGCAAGGATGCTGGATCCTACGTAGAAATGAGGTAGAGTTACCACTAGTATATGTTCGGCCCAAATCGGTTGTTTTGGCGAAGAGGGAGAACGGCGCCAGCCTGGCGGGAGAGAGCGTGTAGGTTGTCTGTGGCAATTATCCAGATACAATGGATGAGTTTGACCAGCTGAACAATTTGGTCATGGGTCTTTTAGATACGATGGATGTCAACCCGTGGGTGGTCGCGCGAGCCCCCCCCCCCCGGGAAAGAAAGGGAATAAGTCTTTTGGTCACTCCCCCCTCCCCCATGGTAGAGAGAGAGGGAGAACGGGTCCTTTACGGTGACAGGAAAGAAAACAACCCAACGAGAGAGAGAGAGAGAGAGAGAGAGAGAGAGAGAGTATGAGTTGTACACTTTTCGTCTTTGTTGTTGAGGCGAGAAGGCAGCACAAGAGTTAGAACCGAGATCCCGGCCGAGCTGGTCGTGATTCCCTCGGATCCCGAGGGAGCCGTTGCCCCAGGCTCCACCATCGTTTTCCAACAGAGATTAACGTCTCAATTAATACCAACAGTCGTAAGAGTCCACACACACCGTTTTGAGTAGACAAGTTATATCTCGATTAAGGATTTGCAGTCGTAAAGAGATTCACACACGCACACAGAGAGATAAGATAGTTAGTAAAAAAACCATTATCGCAAAACAGACTTTGGGTTAAAGTTAAAAACCCACCGTTCATTTTTGTTAAATAATTATTGCTATGAAAAGACCTAGCCGTTTGTCGAGTTGTTCTATCGTCGAGTTGTCCTGCTAAGTAATCTTGCCTTCACAGAATCACGAAATCGTCATTCAGCAGACCCGGAGGAGATTCAACGCCACCACAGACGACATCACGAGCCAAAGAAAAGGTGTTCACAGTCAGGAAGGATTCCTGCGCCGAGACGGTTCTCATTACATTTGCGTTATAGAAACATTAATCACACAGATCGACAACAACCATAAAAATGCACGTCTTTTAACTCTGAGGAAGGCGTATATCGCAGAATAAATTCAAAAGAAAAAAATTGCATTGTATGTCTTTCTAGTGGTTTTATTATTTTTCAATAATTCAAATTTCTATATGTCAACAATGCTTATAAACAAGAACATTCCCCAATTTCTATTAATTATTTTTTTCAGATGATTTAGTACTTCAGGATTTTCTTTGTCATTCAGACTCTAGGATGATTCTAGACACGGGTAATCCAGCAGGGCATGATTGGAAGTCTGCTCGCCTTTGTTGCAACTGTACTCCATCGATCTGGCGATGCCTCATTGCCCCATGGTAACTCAGAAGTGTTACGGAGTCAGTTTCATCAGAGGAGCATGTTTGGACTTCAAGTGCAATTGACCATCACCATAAAAGTATACATTTCAAAGAATTCCTTAAAAGTGTCCATAAAAGATTTAGAGGATAATCAAATTCTTTTTGTCTACATAACGAAGGTTGTTGACAGGAAATGTCAATCGTTTCTGGAACGTTTTAAATGCAATTTTGATCGAGCATGACTCAGGATTTTAAAGCATTCATCTGTGCAAACAAGATACGTGAGCAAATGCTTTGAATTTAAAATCTGCGCCGGGAAATAAAAATGACTGTGCATTTGCACATGCACCCAGTACTCTCTTGCCTAACTGCAGCGCAATGACAAATCCATGATTAGATAAATCTGCAATATGAAATCTGATCAAACCCAACATATTAGGTTGGAGGATTTGCTGAAAGCACTACATTCGCCGAGAATAAAGGTTATCATAAGGATCAATGGGTTATGCTGGTGCGGTCATTTTGAGCATCTATCCTCCTGGTGTTGGCTAATGGCCCTATGGGAATGGACGTATCTGTTGGAAATCGTTGGTTTGACTTGCACGAATTAACGCGGGTTGGACCGGCAGTTCTCACAGGCGGAAATCACAGACGTGACAAGGCCACCGTGTGACAAGACCCCGGATCAAGGGTCGGTGTGCACCTGCAAGAGGCTCTGTAGCTACACACGCCTTGTGTGGGAAACAGAGGGATCCGTGACGTTACTCGTTCTTCGTGAGAAGCGAGTTTCGTCAGTCTGGGTTTTGGAGGCAAGTCGATGAGACGTGATTGTTAAAATGTAATTTACAACAGATAAGGGAAATATTTCCCTAAGAAAATACAAGCAAGAGATATCTTCCCCCCCACCAGTGATAAGAAAATAATTGTTAACTAACTACGATAAAGTAGTGATTGCTCTTTGTCTCTCTCTCTCTCTCTCTCGACGTAGTGAATGACTCCCATCTGATAAATAACAAACGCTTGTAATAAAAAGAATTGAAACTTAAGGAAATCGTTGTTTGGTGAGTCGATCGTGGCGTTTTGTTGCAGACAACGGACGGCGTGGTTCATGGCAGGAAGGAAAGAAGAAAGAATTCATCCACTAGACGACACGACCCTCTACACGGCGAGGGAGAAAACTAAAGGTATGCAAACAATATATGAACTATGTGATTTATGATGTTTAAAAAATGACGAGTATTAAAAGTGAACTGCCACGGTCCTTTCAGGGACGAGTATAGCAAACGAGTAAAGCCACGACTCGTATCGGGAACCAGTATACGAAACGAATAAAGCCATGGCCCATAGCGGGTGTGAGTGTACGAAACACGTACTGCCGCGGTCCATGCAGGAGTGGGTCAATGCAACACTGGATAAACTGTTGTAGAAGCATAGATTTCTTGAATTCTAGGAATTTTGTCCAGTCAAAGAAATCGTCGAAACAATAATATTACTTCGATTAATATTGTACTATTATATTACCTTTTAATGCTCAATTTAGTTTACTATACTATTTGAGACTAATGTACTATCTTTCAATGCTCAATTGAGTTTACTATACTATTTGAGACTAATGTTCTATCTTTCAATGCTCAATTCAGAGGGGGAGGAGGTAGTGTAATATTTGTTCTGTTGCCATGAGACTATTCGCCTTGTTTTGGTGAGAGAGGAGAGTAGTATATGTTCATTCGTTATGATACCATCTTCTAAGGCATTACCTCATCCTTTTTTTTGGGGGGGGGGGAGTGATTATTTTAGTATCTGTTCGTTTGTAATTAGAACATGCTTCCATTATTACCTCTTTCTTTTTTAGGGGGTACTTTAGTATCTGTCCTCCCAGGCATTACCTTCTCCATTATTAGATGAATCTGTAATATGAAATCCGATCAAACCCAACACATTAGGTTGGAGGATTTGCTGTGAAGGCACTACATTTTCCCAGAATAGAGGTTATCCTAAGGAGGAGTGGGTTATGCTGGTGCGGTCATTTTGAGCATTTATTCTTCTGGATAAACCATTGTTCTACATGGATTTCTTGACTTCCAGGAATGTTGTCCAGTCAAGGAAATCTTGGAAACAAGGGATTGGACAAAATCGTACAGAATGGAATTTGGAGAGACAATTTACCCACTGAACCGTGAGGATTGTAGAGTGAGCTTGCAAAATATCAAAACGTCTGACTCCTCAACAAGAGAGAAGTAACGTTAAATGTATGTATGTATGCATTTATGTATGTATGTATGTATGTATGTATGTATGTATGTATGTATGTATGTATGTATAGAGATGGAAGATACTGCGTCATTTACTTAATTAATCATTAAGATATTCGTTTGATATAGTTAGATTCTTGCTGGCATGTTAAGCTATTGATTAAGAAATTCATTCTAAGCTATTGATTAAGAAATTCATTCTAAGCTATTGATTAAGAAATTCATTCTAAGCTATTGATTAAGAAATTCATTCTAAGCTATTGATTAAGAAATTCATTCTAAGCTATTGATTAAGAAATTCATTCTAAGCTATTGATTAAGAAATTCATTCAAGAACTGAAACGCTATCTTTACAAAAAAGTGATAAAGCCTTTTTTAGTGATAAACACTCAATATATAAATTTACACCAGAACACAGCGTCACTTCCTTAAAAAATCAGAGAAAGACATTATCAATCCAAGGCAATAAATAATTACATTTTGTTGACCCCAACTGATTATCCACTTATAATATAAGAGCAGTTTCTCTGTCTGTCTGTCCTGGAGAATTTTTGTAAACGTAAGGGAGGGTAAATACTATTTATTTAATTTTTTAAGTCAGCAAGAATCTTTGTAAACATAAGAAATACATTGGGGCACATCTTAACAATTAAATAAACAATAAATAAATTTAATGTAGAGATTAGGATTTGAACTCGCAACCACAATGTCTTAAGTCAAAGTGGGTGAATTTTGTCTGAATCTCTACCAACTGAGCAAACGTGACAAAGGGCCCCTTTGACTTATTGCTAATGAATGCTTTTTTCACTTTTTTACTTAGCGACACCGAATGATCTTAAAACGAGGCTATGTATAAAAACTGGTTCTTTGATATAGTATGGGGTCTGCGTTCGCGCTTGATTTTTTTGGGGGAGGGGGGTAAATTTTTATTTTTTTATTTTTTAGTAACTAAAAATATTTCTTTGGTTGGGGGAGAGTAAAAATATTTTTTTGGGTGGGGGGGGGATTTTTTTTTTTTTAACTTAAAATAGTTTTGGTCCAAAACAAAGAAAATCAATGTCTAACCACCCAAGAAATATGACTGGGGCGCCATCGGTTAACGGGTGAGCGTTCATTTCTGACGCAGCAGCCTAGCAAAAATAGACGAGCATAGAGAGGCTATTTTGGCTAGTCTATTATATAAAGAGCAGTTGTCTATTTGTGTGTGTCCACCTAAACGTCAGAAACTACACAGGACACACCCAAAAAGCTGACATATTCTTTTTCAACATTGCCTCAGACAGATTATAGACACATTTTTTTGTATTATTCATTCTTTTGGGGGTCAGCAGAAGAAAATTAGTTGGGGGGGGGGGGTAATTAATTTTTTCCATCAACCGTTGATGTGAAATGGTACTTGTGATCTAGAGAGAAGGGTGATAGAGAGAGAGTGGGAGAGATAGGGGGAGAGAGATGGGAGGTGGAGGGTGATATAGAGAGATAGATAGAGATGGGGATATAGAGAGGTAGAGAGAGGTTTTAAAAGAAAGATGTTACACACACTTTTTAACTCTTCTCTTTTGTTGACCATGCCCCCCCCCCGGCAACGCCTGGTAGCTATGCTAGTAAAAAATAAATTGACTAATTTTCTTTCTGAAACCAGTTCACAAAACACTTCATAAAAGTGGATCTGATCAATTCCAATTGACCACACTCAATTTGCAGTCTAACGACAATCCTCTGAAAACGAGAAGTTAAAAGGAGATCTTTTTAGTAAATAGATTTATTTAACTGAACCAGCTTTTATTAGCTATGTTCAAAAGCGCTTGCATAATTGACATCTCAGATAAGTTTTTATCAGTCAAGTAAATTACCCTTACAATTAGTCGGAATGTCCTCTCCTGTTTTAATGAAAACAGTTTTTGGTCTTGTCATATATTTTCCAGATTGAGGCAAATTCCCGGAAATAGTTTCTCCTTTTCATGGATTTTCTTATATCGACAATACTGGTACCAAATTCGAAATATCTGAAAAATAAATTTTGTTTCAATTGAGTTTAGCATAAAACTAGCATCAAACTACGTGTTTCTAATTTTCTGCGACAACGACTCAATGTTATTAAAAGTGCAATCAAAAAATTGTCCGATCAGGTTAAAAATAGAACTAATATAAATTAAAAATAAAAAAAACTGGATGAATTAAAAAAATGATATTTTATTATCATTTTTTTAATTCATCCAGTTCATGATTGAGTTTATAAGAACATTTGTTGCGTCTCTCTGATGGAATATTTAAGAGAATTTGATCTGTATCTTTTAAGGATGAGTCAAATGTTTTGCAGTATTTTGGTAACTTATTCGCTTTTGTTGAGTTGTGTAAAGTGATAGATAAGGTTGGACTCTAAGATGCCGAGCTCGTCTGATATTCTCTGAGTGTTACTCTTCCAATTTTCCTCTATAGTTTGGAGTATGGCTTTGAAATTCAGTTTTGGTCCTAGCTGACCTTGTCTGATCGTTGATATTCTTGAGACTTAAGAAAATGTTATGGGTTGTTTCCGCATTATTATGGCCGAGTTTAAACCCCTTCAATTAAACTACGTGGCACATTCATCTGTGTGGTTTTCAAATAATGCCTGGAATGAAGCAATACACAGCATCTCAGTGCACCAACCATCATGATACTACCAACTAGAGCGGGTGCAACTTCCAAGATTGAATGGTTTCGGTCGCATGATATATGCGCTTCAAACTTGCACACATGCAAATATTGCAAAACTTCTTTGAAATATTCTTGCAAAAATTACACTTGTGTAGAAAACATTAGGAATACATTGGATGAATTCAGAAATAATGGTAAGAAAATGACTTTGTTGGCGTCTGTCTGAAGAAATATTTAAGAGAATTTCATCTGTATATGTCTATTCTATATTTTGTGAGAGTGTAGGCAAATTATCTATTGAGAAAGAATTTTTTATAGAAAATTTATTTTTTACATTAAATTAAAAATTAATGAAAAAAGAGATGCCCAAAGAGGCATAAATCAATATACACCACAATCATGACAATTATTCAATGTGACTAAACCAACGAAATCTCCTGTTCTGTATACATATCCTGATATTCTCCAGGGTTAATCTTTCTCTGAGGTCATCGGATCTAAACCTGTCTTTAAGTCTAAAATTACACATCCATTGTATTATTCTCATATCTCAATGAGTATGCAACATGTATTCTCAACTCTCACTTGCCAGGTTTCACTTCAATACATCTTCACACTGTGCACACATGCCTGATAGACTCTTCCCTTGGTCGAAAGTGGTAACACTGTGCTGGTTAGTAATGACAGAATTTCTCTGAACTTACTCCATCCACTTCTTCCATTCGAAAAGTAAAAAATATAACCTTATGGAAAACATAAAAGCTTTGTAATGATAGATGTTATTAGAAACCGTTAATGCATTGATTTTAATTGATGAAAGACGAACGGAGAGAAAAGGAAAAAAATTTGCAATGAAAACAATTTGTAGTTATTTGTTTTTATCCAGAAAAACATTTTTTGAAATGTTAAAAAATAAGGAAGATCTGTGTTTTTTTTTGTTTCGTTTTTTTTTTTACATATGCTTGACTTATAGAATTCATAAAATGATTAATAATTAATTAATTAATTATTAATTAATATTCTGGACAGTCCTCTGCCTTTCATCAAAAAATGTTTTTTCTTGATAAAAACAAATAACTAAAAGAGAAAAGGAAAAAAAATTGCAATGAAAACGATTTGTAGTCATTTGTTTTTATACAGAAAAACATTTTTAATGAAAGGCCGAGGACTGTCCGGAATATTATTATTAATTAATTAGATTGAGGAACTTGACCTTTGGTACTAATACGAGAAGCGTGTGTTTATCTAGACATCTACCCATCTTTCTGTTAGTGTGTCTGGTAACTACTAAAACGGATTTATTAAAACATGCACAATATTAAATTAAATATTAATTAAATCTCTAAACTGCAGTAAAATGTTTAGTTAAACCACATCTATTATTTATTGCTGTTATTCAGCTCTATCTGAAAGGGTATCGAGCACTTTGTGTGTGCAAAGTCTATCTTTTTATATCTAAAGTGAAGTGATTTTTCTATTTCAGTGAAGAGTATAGCTTTATATCCAAAAGTTGCATATGTGAATCTGCTTCAGCACCAATTTAGGCCAATTCTTGATGCATGTTTTAAGAAAATATGTGTTTGTTTCGTTTGCTTTCAATAATTTTTACATTATATCTGGATCGACAACTTCTTCTACAAGAAGTTGGAGGAATTTTCACTCTTAAACTCAGATCAACTGATAGTGCCACCTACGTTCACCAAGAATTTTATCTTCATAGGACACAACCACCATTATTATTTATAAACTACCATTCTCTTTTATTATTATTTCATATTCGTTGATCTTGCTATTGTCTTCTGGCTACTCTACATTTTCAACCTAAATGCTCCCTTCACCTACACTTTTTGCTTTGGGAGCGATTTGATTGACTATTCCAAGGAATTTTTTACATTCCTGATTGATGGAATAACTGATTAGCAGATTAGCATTCAGCAAACACAGAGTAACCGTCGAAGTCAATAAAACAATCATTCGTTGACAGTTGCTTACATTATTCATACTTTTCACTATACATTTCTTCTTCTTAAATTTTCTATTACAGTTCTTAAATCATATGATTTATGTAAAAAAAGAACTTCTCGGGTCACACTGGGTACATCAAGCTACTTATTTGACTTTTAATTTTACTTCTTCAAGTATCGATTTTCATGGGCTTATGCATACCGTTGTGGGGTGTACTATTGTTGTCATATCGGAATAATAGTATGGCAGAATATCAGAATTGACACATATTTTAAACACTATGCAACCTTTGCAGACAATAACACAATCACTAATTAATACTCCATTCAATTATTCTTACATAAACAATCCTATTTTCTTCTTTTTCCTTTTACTACATTCTATATACTACTCTCCACATATAACAACATTCCCAGTCAACACCGCTTACATTGAATGACTCATTTTGTTTTTCAAAAGTTAAACTCTGTCTCTGAAAGCTAAACTCTGTCTCTGAAAGCATAGATAGAGCACTCTTAATTGACTCGAATGCCCAGATACATGTATTTGGGGATTTTAATGCCCACCACCGAGACTGGTTGGAATTCTCTAGCCTTACTGACGCAGCCGGCGACTCTACGTATAATTTCTCCCTAGCTCCTTCCTCTCTCAGACTGTCGATTTTCCGACCCGCATCCCCGATCGAGTAGACCAGCAAGCCTCACTTCTAGACCTTTTCTTGACGTCAATGCCCGAAGCTTGTGTAACAAAAGCTCATAGCCCACTCGGGAATGCTGATCACATTGTGCTAATGATACATATCACCCTAAAAAGTCGTCCAAAAGCTGATGAACCGTTGCTCAAAACAACAAGATACTATGAGCAGGCTGATTTTGAGTCAATCAGAGATCACATCAGTGATGCCCCATGGAGGGAAACCTTCTCACTACCTGCCAACCAGTGTGCAAACGAATTAACTGAATGGGTCAAAACAGGCATTGAAGCCTATGTCCCCATGCGAAAATTCTTTAGCAAGCCCCACTCTCCTCAATGGTTCACTTCAGAATGTGCAGCTGCCATTTCTGAGAGGCAACAAGCATTCCGTAAATTCGGCCGCCATAAGTCAGCTACTAATAGACATAAATTTATAGAGTCAAGAAATAAGTGCAAGGCCGTGATAGGCGAAGCAAAGAGAAGGTATAATGAGTTAACAAAAAGACGCATCCAGTCTCAGAAACTAGGTACTCGCGATTTCTGGAAAATCTACAATAGTGTAGTGAATAATGGTCAATCAACGATTCCCCCACTATCAAACCACAATGATGTCGTCTGCACGGCCACTGATAAGGCTGAACTACTTGCCCAGCGTTTCGCTTCTAACTCTACTTAAGACTCAGATAGCCACCCCCTCCCGAATTCCCTTTGCGGACCGAAGTCACACTTGATAACCTGGTTATCACCCCATTCCAGGTCGGAGACATCATAAAAAACCTTGACACCTCTAAAGCTTGTGGGCCTGATCTTATACCTGTAATAGTAATAAAGAAATGCTCCGCTGAACTGGCCCCTGTCCTCTCCAAACTCTACAATAAATGCCTAGCTGAATCATACTTCCCCGATAGCTGGAAAATTGCCTCTGTGGTACAAGTCTACAAGAGTTCTGGGAATAGAACCGATCCTCAGAACTACCGCCCAATCAGTCTACTGCCGATCTTTGCCAAAATCTTTGAATCCTTAATCAATCTAGTGTTAGTACGGCACTTAGTTAATGCTAGACTTCTATCTGACCGCCAGTATGGATTTAGACAAGCACGATCTACTGCAGACATCCTAACAGTCATCTCTGAACGTATGTATCATACACTCGACAAGGCAGGAGTAGCTAGGGCAGTAGCGCTTGATATATCCAAGGCCTTTGACAAGGTTTGGCATAAAGGGCTTCTTCTGAAAATACGCTCATAATGTATTACGGGCAATGACTTAATATAATTAGATCGTTCCTAACCAAAAGAAAGATCCAGGTTGTCCTCGATGGCCGTTCATCTAAGCAACATGACATAAATGCAGGTGTACCCCAGGGATCTATCCTTGGACCTTTGTTGTTCCTGATCTATATAAACGATCTCCCTGATGATATAGAGTCTGAGATTGGCTTATTTGCTGACGACACCACGCTTTACTCTCGCCATGTTGATAAAACAGACGCGATCATATCCGAAGCAATGGCTGAATCTTTAGTAAATAACCTCCAGGCTGTAGTGGATTGGGGTCATAAATGGTTGGTGACTTTTAATGCCGCAAAGACAAAGCTACTTTCCTTCAACAACTACAAGAAGCCTCTCCAACCACCGATTGCCATGGCAAATAACACCCTATCTGAGAGTTCATCATTCAAACTCCTCGGCCTAACCTTCACAGGTAACATGAATTGGAACAAATACATTGTAGGCATTGCCAAGGCTGCCACAAAAAAGGTTGGCTCCCTCTACCGTGCTAGTAAGCTCCTCACACCTGACATTATCCTATATCTATACAAAGCCACCATCCGCCCATGCATGGAGTATTGTTGCCACATCTGGGCTGGTGCATCATCTACTACTCTCTCCCTCCTTGATAAGGTCCAAAAAAGAGTCACCAACCTAATAGGTCCTTCACTGTCAACCAAGCTCCAGCCCCTGTCCCATCGCTGCAATGTAGCATCCTTATGTTTGTTTTATAAGTACTTCAATGGATTATGCTCTGATGAATTAGCTACTCTGGTGCCCCCTCGACGTAAATTCACTAGACTAACTCGACAATCAACTAAATCTCATTCATTAACTGTGGAGGGGTCCAGGTGCCGGAGAGCCTTCTACTCAAATAGCTTCTTTCCTCGTGCTGCTGGCCTCTGGAACTCTCTCCCTGCCTCCTGTTTCCCCGACAGTACTGACATGCAGAAATTTAAAACTAATGTAAACAGACATCTCGCTGCGCGGATCATGATTTAGGCTGACACCCCCCCCCCACCTTCTCCCCTTTTCTTTTTTCTCAGTAGCCCCTTACGTCTACAGTGGTGGCCTGCCTTGTTTGGGGTGAACCATGTTAAAAAAAACAAAAAGAACATTGTGCTCTACCGTGCATGTTCAAACAAGATGACAGCCTTTACATTTTCAGCATAACGGAATAAATTCCATCATCTATGATTCAATGTTTACCTGTTGTCGTGTCCACCTAACAGTAGGAGTGGGCCAGCCGGTGGCAATGGTGATAATAATTGTTGGCGATTTTTATTTTCCCCTATTCTCATAGATTTAGATGTAAGCATTACTACCGGCTACTGAGCGAGTATTATTATTCATTTTCAAAATAGGTGCTCATGAGTTGTGCCGAGAATTCAATAATTGATATCTTTAAATAAATTTCATACTTGGAAATAGCTGCAAATATCATGAGAAGCCATCATCCTATGCATTATCTCTTCCTCATGGCATAAAGATGGATTCATTGTCTGTCCCCTGTGTTGCTTTCATTCATGACACAAAGCTGATAAGACAGAATTTAGACAAAACATTGTGCACTGTGCATGCACTGTTTCACATTTTGAATGCATGACACAACAATATGTGATTTACAAAACAGAATTATTAAAAAATGTGAAAAATTAAGTGTAACAATCTGTGAAACTGCAATAAAATGTTAAGTTAATGTGTTTGCAAGATCTGCCGTCTTATATAAATATGTATATATATATATATATATGTCTTTTAAGGGAAGTGGGGTCTGATCAACTCTGCTGAGAAGCCATGAAATAAAATACTGTTTTGTTTTTAAATTCCCGAAACAGTTTTTCATGGTAAACAACTGATGACCCCTTAAATAATGTTAAGACTAGCGTAAATTCTTGGAAGCAAACTAATATAGTAACTACAAAAAATAAATTGACTTACATGAGTGATTTTCTACTGAACGACTTGGGACTAAAATGTTTTGTTTTTTTCTTGTTTTGTTTTTTTCCTTATATAGTTTTAATGGTTGAGAAACTTCCGAAACTATATATATATATATATATATATATATATATATTAACGGTGACTTAATGCAATATTCTGCATACCCTTTACCGTTTAGGAAGTGGAAAAATACAAAAAAAAAACAATGCTGTTTCTATCGCTAGTAAAAACAATAACAAACTACATAATATATTTAGGTGATAAAAAATCGTACATATTCCGGGCAAGATGTCATAGTCCGAAGGTAAAACTTCAGACTAAAGACAATATAATCGAAGGTTCGACCCTTGTCTATGTTAGCCATGCTGATGACGGCTAATAGCCAGAAACACGTGTACATAAAAATTAATTCATAAATATATATATAAAATAAAAATAATGACACGTCCTATTTACTGCTTAGGAAGTGAAAATATACATAAAAACAATGTTGTTACTATCGCCAGTAAAAACAATAACAAACTATGTAACTTAATACATATATATATATATATATATATATATATATATATATATATATATATATATATATATATACAATAATATTTATAAACACACACAGTGGAAGATGGTGAGAGAAATAGATAGATAACTAAGAAAGAGATGGGTGACTTGTGCAGTTAATTATAAATTACGGCTAATTAGAATGATTAAAACAGAATTATTTCTAAACATAACTAAATTCCAGAACTAAACGATATTGTAACATATATTTTTTCTATTAAAGTATATAGGAAAAACCCTTAGGGAAATACACGTTAATTTACTCACATTTTGTATAATAAAAGATATTTACTATTAAAGCAATCATAGAGTTTAAGAATGTATTATGTCATGCAAATATTTATTCAATTGAAATTTATTTCATTGTCAATGATGTAATTAAATTTGCAAACATTTGATGTTTGTCAATAATAAGAGTGTGTTTATGCTTGTGAATGTCGCTAAATGTCGAACAAAGATTCAAAGGTAACTGTCGAGACCATTTTATTATTTCTGGGAATAGCTGCAATATTTCATTAAACAAAGAGCCATCCCCAACTCTTAAAACGAAAACAAACGTTCAACAAAGCTGAATCATTTTTAACCGCAATTCTATAGACCACGTGTGTTGAAATAGCATAGGCATTGGCACGATCCCAACGTCAGTAGTATCCTTATGCAACATTCAAGGAAAAAATATCCCCAAACATAATGTAGAGTGTAAACCTCCGCCACGGTTGAACAGTAAAAATAAAACTTACTAAATTATGTAAATTAAATAGATATTAGCAAATAAAATAAAATTTGTGTTTGATGGAAAAATGCTACTCCACTGAGCAACTTGACATTTAGTAGGAATTATCTTGTACCGATACTAATATAAGATACGTTGGTCTGTCTGTCCGTTTGTCTGTTGCCTCTTCTTAGGCTATTAGACTGAAGAACATGAAATTTGGTACCAAGGTGAGAGTATAAATATTAAAAAGAATTAATATTGCTTCACGTAAATAGAAGAAGAGATATTATTTTTACTTATATTTGTTTATTCCCATTGTAACAGCAAGCAAACTGGAGCAAAAATTTCGGACACAAATTATACTGATGAATATGTATTTATTTGCGCACATGTGGCAAACGCTGACCTATAACATGTTTTCATCGTAAAACTGGAAATACATGAAAATAAACAAGTCTTACAAACATGTTCTAAGACAAAACAAAGCAAATTATAAAAGAGTAAAAATTCAAATAGGTTTAGAGAACTATGCGTTGCTTACCTCTATTTTTGCCAAGCTACTTGCCCCAGAGCCAACGTCTATCACAAGCGGAACAAACGTCCGACTCCCATGTTGACTGATTCGAAAAGACCGCCTATGGGAAAGCAGGCGGTGTAGAGGCCCGACAGTTACCCCGTGCGCATGTCTTCCGGAAGAGGACGGTGCTGAATACAAAATGTCCCCTTCCTGAATTATGACCGGCCAACATGTGAAACTCCTACGTTTACACCCATGTATATGTGTTTGTTAACAAAATTACGTAAAAACTTCATTTTTTTGTTTGTTAATGGGAGTAAACACAATCTATATTTGTTTATTTGTTAGTAAGATCAGGCAAAAGATATGTTTGTTGATTTGTTTGTTAACAGGATGAAAAGGAACTATAATTAATTGTTTTGTTAACATGATTATAAAAAATATATCAATTTATTTGTTTACATAATTGCATGAAAATACATTTTTTATTCATCTGTGTGTCGACAGTATCATGCAACAAAAAATGATTTGTTAGTTAACAAGATTACTCAAACACTAGGTTAGTTTTTTTGTTAATAAGATTATGGGAAAATCTAGATTGGTTTGTCTGTTAACATGATTACTCAAATTACCATAACGGTCTGTTTGTTAACAGGATTACTAAAAAGTTAGATTAACGGGATTACTTAACAGGATTAGTGAAAAATTATATTCGTTTGTCTGTTAACAGATCTACTCAAAAACTAGATTTCGTTTAATTGTTAAAAGAGAGTAATCTTTTAACCATGACTCGTTTGTTTGTTAACAGGATTACTAAAAAAAAAAAAAATGTTGTTAACAGGAATACTCAAAAACAAGATTCGTTTGTTTGTTAACAGGATTACTCAAAATTTAATTTTTTTTTGTTAACAGGAATAATCAAAAAAAAGATTCGTTTGTTTGTTAACAGGATTACTCAAAATTCAAATTCTTTTTAACAAGAATACTCAAAAACAACATTCGTTTGTTTGTTAACAGGATTACTCAAAATTCAAATTCGTTTTGTTATCAAGAATAATCAAAAACAACATTCGTTTGTTTGCTAACATGATTACTCAAAATTCAAATTCGTTTTTGTTAACAGGAATAATCAAAAACAAGATTCGTTTGTTTGTTAACAGGATTACTCAAAATCTAGATATGTTTATTTATTACTCATTAACAGGATTATACAAAATATATATTTATTTGTTAACATGATTATACAAAACTATATATTACCTAAATAAAGAAAAATGGAATCTTCTGTCTTTTTATAAAAAACTAAAACTAAAGAGATCTCATGGGACTTGCTAGCTCACGTAGCGATTGCTGAATTACTCTGTTCACCTTGTTTATTTCATTTAGAAAACCTTATTTTCTATCCTAAATATTTGTTGGAGTTTTCCATATAATTTTCTCTGTTAACCTTTATACTCGAGTAGCAATTCTTTGTGAACATGATTGCGCAACATCTATATTTGTTTGTTTAGAATAGTATGCAGAAACTACTAATGCTATATTTGTTTGTTTAGAATAGTATGCAGAAACTACTAATGCTATATTTGTTTGTTTAGAATAGTATGCAGAAACTACAAATGCTATATTTGTTTGTTTAGAATAGTATGCAGAAACTACAAATGCTATATTTGTTTGTTTAGAATAATATGCAGAAACTACTAATGCTATATTTGTTTGTTTAGAATAGTATGCATAAACTACTAATGCTATATTTGTTTGTTTAGAATAATATGCAGAAACTACTAATGCTATATTTGTTTGTTTAGAATAGTATGCAGAAACTACTAATGCTATATTTGTTTGTTTAGAATAGTATGCAGAAACTACTAATGCTATATTTGTTTGTTTAGAATAATATGCAGAAACTACTAATGCTATATTTGTTTGTTTAGAATAGTATGCAGAAACTACTAATGCTATATTTGTTTGTTTAGAATAGTATGCAGAAACTACTAATGCTATATTTGTTTGTTTAGAATAGTATGCAGAAACTACTAATGCTATATTTGTTTGTTTAGAATAGTATGCAGAAACTACTAATGCTATATTTGTTTGTTTAGAATAATATGCAGAAACTACTAATGCTATATTTGTTTGTTTAGAATAGTATGCAGAAACTACTAATGCTATATTTGTTTGTTTAGAATAGTATGCATAAACTACTAATGCTATATTTGTTTGTTTAGAATAATATGCAGAAACTACTAATGCTATATTTGTTTGTTTAGAATAGTATGCAGAAACTACTAATGCTATATTTGTTTGTTTAGAATAGTATGCAGAAACTACTAATGCTATATTTGTTTGTTTAGAATAGTATGCAGAAACTACTAATGCTATATTTGTTTGTTTAGAATAGTATGCAGAAACTACTAATGCTATATTTGTTTGTTTAGAATAGTATGCAGAAACTACTAATGCTATATTTGTTTGTTTAGAATAGTATGCAGAAACTACTAATGCTATATTTGTTTGTTTAGAATAGTATGCAGAAACTACTAATGCTATATTTGTTTGTTTAGAATAGTATGCAGAAACTACATCCCGCCTGAAGCAAATGATATAATCTTCAATCACTCAAACAACACTGAATTAATTATCGCCAAATCTAAACTATTCAATTTCTACAATCAGTAAAATCCCTAACTAATTTTTCAGCCACTTTTCACAGCTATTATTTTAGACATGTAGAATTCTCAAAAATGGACTGGCTAAAGTTATCATGCAGATTCAAATCATATTAATTTAAAGCCTATTCCTACTCTTCTGCTAATGTCAGATGAAGACCCTGGAATCCCTGAGCCAAAAAACACAAAATCTTCAGTTTTTTTCAACCGTTTTTTTGTTTATTAAGATCTTGCGTTTTCCTGAGTTCACTTTCATCCACCATTTATCACAAGAGTCTTTGAACGTCTCAAAGAAAATATATTGAGCACGATGAACATAGGAAGACCTCCGAAGTTAGGACTTTACAATGCATTGACAGTTCATATTGCTGTATATGCAAGTAAAACATGGACCATACTGGCTATGCATGAGAGGAGTTCAAGGTCTTTAAAATTAAATGTGTAAGAACTATTCTTGGAGTAACGTTACGGGATAGACTAAGAAATACAGATATCAGAAAGTGGCTTAATATTAACAGATCCATCAGCAACATTATCCGAGATTCCTAGTTTCGAAAAGACACACCTGAAGAAGGTCGGAGGCTAAATCAGCCGAAATGATGTGAGAATGACATCCAAGATGAGTACAGTAGTCCGAATAATTTAAATTTAATTTTAACGTAAAAATCATAAAAAAACACTTCCTTACCCTAAGGCCGGATGGCAATATGAAAAACAAATCTCTCACTATCTGTCTACTTTATATTGTTATGCTTTTTTTGTGGCACGCAATTCATTCCAGAAAAAGGTTTGCTTTTTCGCCAGACACCTCAAAAAAATATCACCTGACCTAGATTGGGGAGGTGCAGCAACTTGGTATTGCGATTTTACCAGAAAAAAATGTTTATTTTTATTTGCTAATTTCTGTTTAAATTTATATCATTCAATAATCTTTCTTTTCACTGTTCCGCCGTGGTGGAGGTATGCACTCTATAGCGTGCCATTCTATTTAGAGATATTTTCTCTTTGAATGTTACATGAGAATACTATTGACCTTGGGGTCGTGCCAATGCCTACGCCACTGCAACACATATGGTCTATAGAATTATTCGCGCGTGGTTAAAAATAATTCAGCTTTGTTGAACGTTTGTTTTCGTTTTAAGAGTTGAGGGTGGCTCTTTCTTTAATGAAATATTGCAGCTATTTCCAGAGAGAATAAAATTCTCTCCATTTTGTTATGATGTTGTTGACCGTTACCTTTGAATCTTTGTTCGACATTTAGCGACATTCACAAGCATAAACAGACACTTATTATTGACAAACATCAAACGTTTACAAATTTAATTACATCATTGACAATGAAATAAATTCCAATTGAATAAATATTTGGATGACATAATACATTCTATGATTGCTTTAAAAGTAAATATCTTTTATTATACAAAATGTGAATAAATTAACATTTATTTCCCTAAAGGTTTTTCCTATATACTTTAATAGCACAAAATATATGTCAAAATATCGTTTAGTTCTGGGATTTAGTTATATTTGGGAATAATTCTGTTTTTATCATTCTAATTAGCCGTAATTTATAATTAACTGCATAAGTCACCCATCTCTTTCTTAGTTATCTATCTATTTCTCTCACCATCTTCCACCGTGTGTTGATTCAATTAGTCTTTAATAGTTTTAATGTATCAGTGCATTGTGGGGGTCGTCATACCCTTTTGGTCGGGGTTACCAACTTCCTCCACAAATAAAAATAATAAGAAGAATATTTACATGCACAATTAACGGAAGTTTATTTACTGAAATAAACATATTAACAAGTAGAATATATTACTTTGTGTAATGAGTTCATGAGTCCTTTCTTTAGTTTCATGTAAGTAAAAAGAAGAATGTCTTTTCTTTTTGTTGAAGTGTTCATTTGTCATAAAATATTAAAAGAGGCAATAGTGAATGTTCGCCTGTGAAATTGTATGAAACGCGCGAAATGGTGAACTGGAAGAGTGATAGAGATGCGTGTAAGCTCCTGATGAAAGTCAGTTGAAAAAAGAGAAAGTTTTATGTTTGTGTGTGCTTATATACTATTGGGTCGGCTCCAGCGAGCTTATTGAGAAAAGTTTAGAAAAATATGTTTTTGGAGAAATCTCATTGGACAAAAATATCACGTGGTGTGCTTGCTAATACGTCCGCTCGTTTTAAATTGATTTAGTATAAAAAGGCACATCGGAATGTGCGTGGGCGTTATTTTATATTTGTCACGCGCCAATACAACAATTTTCACTCTGCGCGCCTAAATTGTATTTATTTCAAACAACATTTTTTATTCGAATCTTAACCGTGTCAACTGGCACAATACTCCCCCCAGATTGAAAAAAAGGAAAAAAATATATATATTTTTTTTTTTTTAATATGTAATGTATTCCTTGAAATGTTTCGGCCAGTGGACTTTTCTACCGGTTTTTGTCGTAGGTTTGACGTTTCCGTGACTTTCTGCTGGACTCCCATGTTCTAAGGGAATTTGTTCTGGTGGGGAAATTGGCTGAGGGTGTTCCTCAATATATGCTGGTTTAATTCGGTCGATCGCGATGTTGTCTTTCTTGTTTTTCCTTTGGACAGTGAAATATTTTTTACTTCTGTCCAAAACTTGGTATGGTCCTGTGTAATTTGGACAAAATGGCTTTTTGACTGTATCATTCCTAATAAATACATATTTGCATGTGTGAAGGTCATTTGGCATGTGTGTTTGTTTGTCAGCCCTCCTGGTGGGTGTAAATTTGAGAGAAGACATTTTGTTCTTTAATTCCGTCACAAATGTATTTGTGGGTGAAATGTCTGTGTATGCATCAAAATATTGTCCAGGTAGTGTGACTGCTGATCCAAAAACTACCTCCGCTGGCGTGCTTTGTAAATCCTCTTTCATCGTGTTTCGGATCATTAATAGGATTAATGGTAAATTATCTGACCAGTCTGCGTTGTTATGACTCATAGCCAAAGAAGTTTTTAGCTGTCTGTGGAAGCGTTCGACGAGGCCATTCGAGCAAGGGTGATAAGCCGTTGTCTTTATGTGGGACGTTCCCAACAATTGGTTGAACTCTGCGAAGAGTTTCGATTGAAATCGCGAGCCTCTGTCCGTTGTGAGTACTGACGGTACTCCAAAAATCGCTATCCAGTCTTTTAATATTGTGACAGCTACTGTCGCCGCCGATGTGTCCTTCACGGGTATGGCTGTTGGCCATCTGCTGAACCTGTCGACTATGGTGAGAATGTGGGTGTGTCCTTTCGAAGGGGGTAATGGCCCCACCAAGTCAACATGGATATTGGTAAACCTGGCATCTGGCGTACTGAAAGTACCCAGTGGTGACTTTGTATGCCTGTGTATTTTATTCTTTTGACAGGATACACAAGTCTTGGTCCAATTTCGAATATCTGTATTCATTTTCGGCCAAACGAAACGGTCTGCTATTATTCTTACCGTGGCTCGTTTGCCTGGATGAGATAAATTGTGGAAATGTTGAAAAACATGTCGTCTGATGCTTGGCGGTATGTATGGACGTGGTTGTTTTTTTGTTGTATCACAATAAAATGTTGTTGTACTAAAAGGTACAGGCATTTCCTTCAATTGCAAAGACGTTTTCTGTTGTACGTCAGTGAGTGTCTCGTCCGTTTTTTGTTCTTGTGCAATTAATTCCATACTCAGCGAACTGGAATTTATCGAAGTTATTGCAGCTCGTGATAATGCGTCAGCCACAATGTTTTCTTGTCCTTTGACGTATCTGATGTCTGTAGAATATTGAGCAATATAATCAAGATGTCTGATTTCTCTTTGACCATACTTATCTATGTGTGTATGCAGTGCATACGTTAACGGTTTATGGTCAGTGTAAATACAAAAGTCTCTTCCTTCCAACAGATGTCTAAAATGTTTAATTGCCAAATAAATTGCTAATAATTCCCTTGAAAAGGTACTGTACTTTGTCTGTGTCTTGCTCAGTTTGGCTGAAAAAAACGAAATAGGGGTCATTGTACTCCCTGTCAGTTGGTGTATAACTGCTCCTACAGCTATGTCTGATGCATCTGTTGTAAGTGTAAGTTTCGATTCCTCACTGTCCTTAATATTATTCAATTTTGTGAAATTGACTAAGGCAGTTTTAGCTTGATGGAAAGCTTTTAAAGCTGATCCTTCCAGTTTTAATTGTTGGTTTTTTGTTTTGTTCTTCAATAATGACGTTAACGGTGCAAGGATTGTGGAACAGTTGGGTAAAAATCGTCTGTAATAATTAATTATACCTATGAAGCGACGAATTTGTCTAACAGACGTAGGTTGTGGAAAATTCGTAATAGCACTTACTTTTTCGGGTAATGGTGATATTCCATCCTTATCAATTGAATGTCCGAGGAAATTTACTTCTTGCTGACCGAAAATACATTTGTCCAAGTTTATTTTTAAACCGTAATGGGACAGTCTTTGGAAAACTTGTTCCAAGTGTTGTTTATGTTCGTCGAGGTTTCTACTAGAAATTAGGACATCGTCCACGTATGCGAATACGAATGGAAGGTCCCTAAAAACCTCGTCTATCAACCTTTGGAAGGTTTGACAGGCGTTCCTAAGTCCGAATGGCATTCTGACAAACTCGTAAAGTCCAAATGGTGTGGTCAGTGCTGTTTTATGGATATCTTCTTCCGCCACCGGTATTTGGTGATATGCTTTCACTAAATCCAGTTTAGAAAATATCGTGGCGTTTTGCAGTCCGATTGCGAAATCGTGAATGTGTGGGATAGGGTATCTATCCGGTACAGTTTGTGCATTTAATCTCCTGAAATCGCCGCAAGGACGCCATGTTGTCGCGTCTGATTTCTGTACCATATGTAGAGGAGATGACCAGGCACTTTTGGAAGGTCGAATAATTCCTTGTTGTAACATGCGTTGGAATTCGTCCTTTGCGATCCTGTACTTATCCGGCTTCAAACGTCTGGGGGTAGCGTAGACGGGTTGTCCACTCGTTTTAATATAATGCCTTGCATTATGTTTTATATTATCCGCGACTGTGAATGGCTGAGTGAGTTGTGGGTATTTTTGAAACAGCCGACGAATGTACGTCTCTTCAGGAAAGGCAGAACTAATCCCAGTAGACTGGTATCTTGTGGTGATACCTTTTATTACGATTTTTGTTTGGTTATCAGTCAGTGTGCGATTAGTCATGTCTACCGATAGATTATATCGTGCTAGGAAATCTGCTCCTAATATTGGTGTCGTCACGTTGGCTATGGTAAATATCCATGAAAATGTGCGACGCAAGCCGAGATTGATGCTTAAGTACTTCTCACCGTATGTCGGTATTTGGGTGCCATTAGCTGCCTGGAGGTGGTAAGGCTGTGGAGTAGCTTTCTGTTTACTTAGCGCTGGTATCACGCTTATTTCGGCTCCGGTATCTATTAAAAAGTTATATCCGTGATTCCTGTCACGAATAAAAAATAGACGACCTTTAGTAGAAAATCCAGCAACAGTTGTCGTCTCTACTGGCTGGAATGACCGTTTCCCTCATTCTTGTTAAAGGTACAAGGATACGTGCATCGCCTTGCTTGTGTGCCGAATTTTTTGTGGTAAAAACAGATTTCGTTCGCTCGTTCTCGTGTGTTGCTTCGACCTCTGCTAAAACTTCGTTTTCGGTAGTTAGGTCGATTATTAAATGAATAACGACGGTCTATTTGCATTAATTCCTGCAATTTACGAGTGAGATTTTCGACCGTGGTTTTTAGTTCGGCCACTTCGACATCTCTCGTCTGTTTTGGCTGTGCTTGTGTTGAGTTTAATCTGCGGCCCCTCAGATTTTCATGTATCCGGTCCGCCATGTCGGCTAGTTTTGCCGTGCTTGTCTCTTCCGTTGTGGGTGCCAGAATTTGTACTGTTGTGTCTGGGAGTTTATCCAGCCACAAACTTCTCATAATAGTTTCGGACATCTTGTTGTCTCCTAGCAATGATCGCATGTATCGTAAGAGTTGTGACGGTGTACGATCTCCCAATTCTACTTGGGTGAAGAGATTGCGTAACATTGTCTCGTTTGATAAGCCAGTCCGTCTCAAAATAGCCTCCTTAAGTTCGTCGTATGGATTATGTTCTGGAACGTTCTCCAACAAATCAGTTACTTCCTCGACGACGTCTGCCGGGAGTTTCTCAACCAAATAACAATACTTGGTTCGCTGAGACGTAATCCGTTTTGCGTCGAAAAGGGCCTGGATCTGGATAAACCACGTCTTTATATTGGTGGGATTAAAAGGTGGAATATTTAGCGTTAACGTAGCTAGAGGTGTTTCAACGCGGGGAGCGTCCATTTTTGTGTTTTTCGTTTGAAAGTGATTTTGAAGCCTTTAAACTGTCGGTTGATTTTTTTTATCTTTCGACTTAATAGCGACTACCGGCGTAACTCGCTAATTTGTTGCTACATTGTACTGAGATCCACGCTTCGTTTGACGGCTTGTATCATCCCTTGAGATTCGCATCGTCTTTTTCTTCCTTTGAGTGTTACCGCACGCATGATATCGCCAGTATGTTAGGAAACGCGTGTAGCTTAAAGAGATTCCGTTGTATATGCAATTCTAAGTCGTGGTCACCAATTTGTGGGGGTCGTCATACCCTTTTGGTCGGGGTTACCAACTTCCTCCACAAATAAAAATAATAAGAAGAATATTTACATGCACAATTAACGGAAGTTTATTTACTGAAATAAACATATTAACAAGTAGAATATATTACTTTGTGTAATGAGTTCATGAGTCCTTTCTTTAGTTTCATGTAAGTAAAAAGAAGAATGTCTTTTCTTTTTGTTGAAGTGTTCATTTGTCATAAAATATTAAAAGAGGCAATAGTGAATGTTCGCCTGTGAAATTGTATGAAACGCGCGAAATGGTGAACTGGAAGAGTGATAGAGATGCGTGTAAGCTCCTGATGAAAGTCAGTTGAAAAAAGAGAAAGTTTTATGTTTGTGTGTGCTTATATACTATTGGGTCGGCTCCAGCGAGCTTATTGAGAAAAGTTTAGAAAAATATGTTTTTGGAGAAATCTCATTGGACAAAAATATCACGTGGTGTGCTTGCTAATACGTCCGCTCGTTTTAAATTGATTTAGTATAAAAAGGCACATCGGAATGTGCGTGGGCGTTATTTTATATTTGTCACGCGCCAATACAACAATTTTCACTCTGCGCGCCTAAATTGTATTTATTTCAAACAACATTTTTTATTCGAATCTTAACCGTGTCAACTGGCACAGCATTCAAACACATGCCAACATGTAAAGCAGACATTAAACCGATGATGATGATGATGATGATGATGATGATGATGATGATGATGATGATGATGATGATCTGTGAGCATTTAGAGAAATAGTGACTCTCTTTTTAAACATCGTCATCTAATTTACATAGTGTATTTGTACACACAATATACACGTATGTGAATTAGATGGCAAAATAGTAAGTCTCTTTACTTCTATATAAGAATAATAACAAAGAATAATACTTCTATATAATAATAATAATAATAATAATAATAATAATAATAATAATAATAATAATAATAACAAAGAATAATACTTCTATATAATAATAATAATAATAATAATAATAACAAAGAATAATACTTCTATATTATAATAATAATAATAATAATAATAATAATAATAATAATAATAATAACGAAGAATAATACTTCTATATAATAATAATAATAATAATAATAATAATAATAATAATAATAATAACGAATAATAATACTTCCATATAATAATAATAATAATAATAATAATAATAACGACGAATAATACTTCTATATAATAATAATAATAATAATAATAATAATAATAATAATAATAATAATAATAATAACGAAGAATAATACTTCTATATAATAATAATAATAATAATAATAATAATACTTCTATATAATAATAATAATAATAATAATAATAATAACAAAGAATAATACTTCTATATAATAATAATAATGATAATAATAATAATAATAATAATAACGAAGAATAATACTTCCATATAATAATAATAATAATAATAAAAACGACGAATAATACTTCTATATAATAATAATAATAATAATAATAATAATAATAATAATAATAACGAAGAATAATACTTCTATATAATAATAATAATAATAACGAAGAATAATACTTCTATATAATAATAATAATAATAATAATAATAATAATAATAATAATAATAATAATAATAATAATAATAATAACGAAGAATAATACTTCTATATAATAATAATAATAATAATAATAATAATAATACTTCTATATAATAATAATAATAATAATAATAATAAAGAATAATACTTCTATATAATAATAATAATGATAATAATAATAATAATAATAATAACGAAGAATAATACTTCCATATAATAATAATAATAATAATAAAAACGACGAATAATACTTCTATATAATAATAATAATAATAATAATAATAATAATAATAACGAAGAATAATACTTCTATATAATAATAATAATAATAACGAAGAATAATACTTCTATATAATAATAATAATAATAATAATAATAATAATAATAATAATAATAATAATAATAACGAAGAATAATACTTCTATATTATAATAATAAAATAATAGTGCACAATATCACTCATTAAAATGAATGAGACAATCACTATCCCTGTGACAGGACCACAGGCAGATTAAGCCTGGGCCTGGTGTGGCCACACACACCAAAAATTTGAATAATGCACAATAATATCAATACAAGCCGTGGGACTCAGGAGAAAGACCTGAGTGTCATGATGGGCAGGTGCTCCCTCGTTAGCCAACATGGGGGACCCGGTCCGTATCCTGCGAATGTTGGCCCTTCTCATTTCAGAAACAAGACAACGGACAAGAACCAGGTAAGTAACCTCTCTGACTCCAGGTATGACAAGGACACAGACAAAAGACAAGAAAACCAGAGCGAAAACAGCAAACTGAAAAGATATAGAAAGAAATGGACCACGAAAGAGAACAGACTGGTGATGGAGTGCTATTATAAAAGCCGCTACCCTACAGAAAGAGGCTACCGAAAACGAATGAAACATCTCTGGGACATTGCTAGTGACTACCATACAACGGAACAAAGGATAGCAGATCAAGCAAGACAGATCCTCAAGCGAGGATGGTTCTCGGAGATAGAACTGACGGAAATCAGACAGAAGGTTAATGGTGAAACGGAGCAAGAAACACCACCGAAGGAGAAACCACAGGAAGAGGACGGGCAAAACATACACACTGAAACTGAAGTGAGTGAAGGCTACAGGATCACAGAACCAGATGAGATAGAAGACTGCGGAACCACAGAACCTGCTGAGATAGAACTCAACGAAAAAGAAGCAAGTGACGTGGAGAACATTAGACGATACATGTTAGAAAACAAAACAAAACTCCCATCTCTCAGGAATGAAGTAGCGAAGAAGTTAAAAGCAGAAACAGAAAGAGTAAACAGACTCCTCACACACATCCCAACAGAAACTATTACGGACCTAAACAACCTGATATATGCAGGGGCAAAATCGGTAAGTATGAAACTAAGAAACGAAGAGAATGGACAAAAGAGAGGATCGACAAAACCTGGATGGGAAATCAGACTGGAAACCCAGATCACCAAACTTCGGAAAGAAGCTAAAACCGTGAACCGAAGGAAGGAGGACATGAAACGATTAAGAAGCAAAAATCAGAAACGCAAGGAAAAACTAAATGGGAAACATGAAGAAATAAAACAAAAGATAGCAGCAATAGAACGAAGACTGAGACGATACAGGTACAAATCAGAACAGAGCAAACAGAACAGGACCTTTGAAAACAATGAAAGGCAGTTTTACAAAAACGTAAATGGAGAAAAAACAACAACAGAGCAACCGAACCCAACAGAAACAAAACAATTCTGGAGCAAGATATGGGAAGAGCCAAAAAAGCACAACAAGAATGCCCAATGGTTGAAAAACATGAAAGATGAACTGCAGGAAATCGAACAAGGAACCGAAACAGAAATCAACAAAGAAACGATCAAGAAAGACTAGCGCAGAAACTGAGTGGATGTATCCGCAAAACAGACGTACCAGAATGGATGACGGAAGGAAGAACAACATTAATACAAAAAGACCCCAAAAAGGGAACGACCCCCAGCAACTACAGACCGATAACATGTCTACCAATAATGTGGAAAATTCTCACAGCACAACTGAGAGAACAAATCTACCAATCCCTAGACAAACGTGGACTGCTCCCCGAGGAACAAAAAGGATGCCGGAAAGGACAAAGAGGGGCACATGATCTACTATACATTGAGCAAAAGACCCTGAAGGAGGTGAAGAGCAGACAAAAGAACATAGCCATGGCATGGATTGACTACAGGAAAGCCTACGACAGAACCCCCCAAATGTCGATAATTGAATGCTTAAAAATATACAAGATACCAGACACGATTATTAATCTCATCCAGAAAGCGATGGAAACATGGAGACTAAAACTGACAGCCGGAGGACAACACCTGTCTGAGATAAAAATACAGAGAGCCATTTTTCAAGGAGACTCTCTATCACCACTATTGTTTATAATAGCCATGATGCCACTCAACTACATACTCAGAATGTGTGATGCCGGATACAGGTTTACGGATACAGAACAAAGAATAAACCACCTGATGTACATGGATGACCTTAAACTGTTTGCAAAAAACAAAATAGAACTGGAAAAGCTGATAAATACAACCAGGATATTCAGCCAGGATATCCAAATGGAGTTTGGAATAGAAAAATGTGCACTACTAGAGATTAAAAGAGGAAAACTGGTGACGACAGAAGGTATAGAACTTCCCAACCAAGAGGAGATGAGGGCGCTAGGAGAACAAGTAGTTATAAATACCTGGGAGTTCTGGAAGCAGACACAATCAAATATACAGAAATGAAAGAGAAGATTGGAAAAGAATATCTACGAAGAACAAGGAAACTCTTAGAAACTAAACTATATAGCAGAAACCTAGTAAAAGGGATAAACACATGGGCTGTATCACTAATAAGATACTCTGGACCATTCATAGGCTGGACCAAAGAAGAACGCAGGCACCTTGACCAGAGGACTAGAAAACTAATGACTATGCACAATGCATTGCACCCAAAAGACGATACGGACAGACTCTACATGAAAAGAAATGAAGGAGGTAGAGGACTGGTAAGTATAGAAGACTGTGTGAAAGACACCAAAAAAGAGCTGGAGAAATATGTAACCCAGAACACGGAAAAACTGATCACCACATCAAGAGACACCAGCCCAACAAACAACTCCGGAAGCACTGAAACCAGAAACAAAAAGACAAGAAAGGAAAAGTGGGAAGAAAAACAACTACATGGACGCTTTATAAGACTCACAAGCGATGAAGCCAATGAAAACAGCTGGGCATGGCTAAGAAAAGGACACTTGAACAGAGAAACGGAATCTCTGCTGACGGCCGCACAGAACAATGCGATTAGGACAAACTTTATTAAAGAAAAGATAGATAAAACCCAAGAAAACAGCAAATGCCGAGTGTGTGGACAAAGAGACGAAACGATAAATCATATAATAAGTGAATGCAGCAAGCTAGCCCAAAAGGAATACAAGAACAGACATGACAGCGTCGGGAAATGTGCAAACAACTGAATTTCGAATATGCAAAAAAACGGTACAAACACAAACCAGAAACTGTACTAGAAAACGAAAAACACAAAATCATATGGGATATGAATGTACAAACAGACAAACCCATAACAGCAAGGAGACCGGATATGATAATAATCAACAAGAAAGAAAAATCCTGCAAAATCGTAGACTTTGCCGTTCCAGCGGACCAGAGTGAAGATCAAAGAGACGGAAAAAAGAAGCAAATATACTGAACTTGCCAGAGAATTGAAAGGAATATGGAACATGAAGAAAGTCAGTATAACACCAATAATCATAGGAGCACTAGGAACAGTCCCCAAAAACATGGAGAAAAGACTAGGAGAAATAGGAATCAAAGGGATAACTGAGACCATACAAAGGACAGTAATGATCAAAACAGCTACAATCCTGAGAAATGTCCTCGAATGCGGAAACCAACCCACATAAGCAACGAATGGAGAACAAACACATGGAAGCACAAGACAACAGAACCGGGGAAAATACAACCGCACGAGAGAGGTGCAAGCATAGGCTGACACAACGAAAATTATGGACAGAGGGTCGAGGAGGGAAAGCGAAAACCAGACCTCCAGTGGAAGAGCGCGGACAGCTCTGGGACCTTGGGGAGGCTTGTTGCCACTCGGGCCCCAGAGGGGACCAATGGCACTTATCAGCGGGAAATCGGTGGTAGGTGGCTGTTGCGATACCGCAAGGTCATCAGCGGTAATGAACGGAGAGAAGTGGAGCATACTGGAAGTCTGAGGAGACTTGTTGTCACTCAGACTCCAGGGAATACCACAGGTTGTTGGCAGTGGGCGATCACTGACGATGACCTGTGTGATAACTCCTAGTGAGTAAATAATAATAATAATAATAACGAAGAATAATACTTCTATATAATAATAATAAAATAATAATAATAATAATAACGAAGAATAATACTTCTATATAATAATAATAATAATAATAATAACGAAGAATAATACTTCTATATTATAATAATAAAATAATAATAATAATAATAACGAAGAATAATACTTCTATATAATAATAATAATAATAATAATAATAACGAAGAATAATACTTCTATATAATAATAATAATAATAATAATAATAACGAAGAATAATACTTCTATATAATAATAATAATAATAATAATAATAATAATAATAATAATAATAATAATAATAATAATAACGAAGAATAATACTTCTACATAATACATTCTTAAACTCTATTATTGCTTTAAAAGAAAATATCTTTTATTATATTTAAGCTGAAATAATCAACGTTTGTTTCCCTATGGATTTTTTCCTTTATACTTTAATAGCACAAAATACATGTTAAAATATCGTTTAGTGCTGGGATTGACTTATGTTTGAAAAAGACTCTATTTCAATTATTCTAACTAGCCGTAATTTATAATTAACTGAACAAGTCACCTATTTCTCTCAGTTCTTTATGTATGTATTTTGCGCTCTCTCACTCGTCTAGTATATATATATATATATATATATAAATATATATATATATATATATATATATATAATATTAAAAAAGTGGCTGAATTAACATATTAACACTCTTTAATCTTTTTTAATGTCTCTGTGTCGTCCAACATATGCCAGCACGTAAAACAGATGTTAAATCGATGATGATGATGATGATGATGATGATGATGATGATGATGATGATGATGATGATGATGATGATGATGATGATGATCCGTGACCGTTTAGAAAAATTGTGAGTCTTTTTTAAGGGTTGTATCGAATTTACATACGTTTGCACTCACATCAATTATGTATGTAATTAGATGGCCAAATTATATATCTGTACTTATATATATATATATGAATAATAAATAATAATAATATCTCTTTATAATAATGTCTCTGTAATAATAATAATAATAATAATAATAATAATAATAGTATAGAAGTAAAGAGACTTATTACTTTTAGTTATTCAAGAAGAATGTCTTAAAAGATATGTCACAGTTTATGAATTTTTGAATGAAATCCAAGCAGAATAAATAGCTGTATTCGTTGTAACTCAACGTATCATAGGTTTGTGCAGTGTATATGTAAGACGGCAGACCTTGCATACACAAAGTTCTCAATATCCTTTCAGATAGAGCATTATAACAATAATAAATAATAAATGTGGCTTAACTCAACACGTTACTGCAGTTTCACACATTTTTAAACTTAATAAATCTGTTTAGTAAATTACATATTTTTGAACAATGCCTATTCATTCAGGTAGAATGTTGTAGTGTGCACTGCACAATGACATCACGCCATGTGCATTTGATTCATTTTCGGGCAACACCAAGTGTTGTTTAACTATTAAATGCAATATATGCACAATTTTATTCTCTGTTTTTCTGAAATCGTGTTCAGAAATATTTTTTTGTAAAAGTAAAAAAAAATCAAATGCATCTCGTTATACGGATTTCGAAACTATTTTTTTTTTTTATATATGTTTTCCTGTTTGCCTCAAGTTTCAAAATTGACAAATATAAATTTTCTTTCTCACCTGCCGTAAATTCTGTCTTCGGAATTCTGCCTCCATTACGGCCGCTGTCTTCTCCCGGATGAATGCGGCTCTCCATTTACACCAAATGCGATAATAACTCTGTTTTTCACGCTGAACAAAATAAACAGGCAAAAAGAGGCAAAAATATTTCTAATTTCTAGCGAGAATTTCTTTGAAGAATTGTAAGCATTTTATTTCTGAATATTAAACATAACTTAAGGCCAGATTAAAAGAGATTAATTTCAAAACAGTTATTTTCTTTTATTTATTATCAAAAATAAAAACAAATAAATAATAACAGATAAAACCTGAGTTATCCTCATGTAATTACTTCTACTTGAATAAGTAAACCAGTTGTCTCCCCTTGCAATCATTAGTACTTGAATAAGTAAACCAGGAGTTGTCTAGTCCTGCAATCACTACTCCTTGAGTAAAGTAAACCATTAGTTATCTTCTCCTGCAATCACTATTATTTGAATAAGTAAACTATTAGTTGTCTACTCCTGGAAGCACTACGAATTCAATAAGTAAACCATGAGTTGTGTGCCCCTGCACTCATTAATACTTTAATAAGTGAACAATAAGTTGTCTCCCTATACAATTGCTACTACTTGAATAAGTAAACCAACAGTTGTCTCCCCCTGCACTTAAACCAAGAGTTGTCTCCCCCTGCAATCACTATTACTTGAAAGATGTAAACACAGATAGCTAAATGTTGATGGATTTTATGCAAGAAAACATCGATCAATCTGGTTATAGCACACACGATGGACAACCAAAAATGGCAGACGAACGACAATACAATATAACTATATAACAAATTTTGAAAAGAAAGACCTAATTAAACAATTGTGAGAAAATGAGAAAACGACCGGACAAAGCATGTGTGATCCTCTGTCATCACTATTAATTGAGCAATGAACCAAAGATAACACATTTTTTGTCTGATTCTGTGCAAAAACTAATGACCATATCTTAAAATATTTTCACAGGATTGCATTATTTTTATCATGTGAGGGTCATTTTCAGTACCCAGGGGTGGTGGTAAATTTGGCAAAGTCAGTCTTCACTTTGTTAAAAACTAACAAACCAATTTTAAGAAAACCAGAAGACAAACAGAATAACAAAATAAAATAATGGAATAACAGAATAACAGAATAAAATAACAGAATAACAGAATAACAAAATAAAATAATTGAATAACAGAATAAAAGAACAGAATAACAGAATAAAATAACAGAATAACAGAATAAAATAACAGAATAACAGAATAAAATAATGGAATAACAGAATAAAATAACAGAATAACAGAATAAAATAATGGAATAACAGAATAAAAGAACAGAATAACAGAATAAAATAACAGAATAACAGAATAAAATAATGGAATAACAGAATAAAATAACAGAATAACAAAATAAAATAACAGAATAACAGAATAAAATAACAGAATAACAGAATAAAATAACAGAATAAAATAACAGAATAACAGACTGTGACAAAAACATAAGTACTTTTTGATTAACGCCAGGGACCAAAACAACAACAAAAACCGAACAAATCTATATAATACAAAAACTCTGATAATCTTTCTTGCTTGTTTGCACATTGAATATTTTAGTTGGTGGGAGGAAGTGACACTGGGTTGTATGTGTACAATATAAAATATAGATTTAAATAAGTGATGCTATAACAGGCATGGGATAAAAGGTTTGCAGATGGATAGTATCTTTTTGAGTTGACCTCCACGGGTGTCCTCGACTGGTCTTCATGCATCGCAGCATTATGTGATGTGCAAAATATAGCCTCTCCATAGTGAATGACCGTCCGTGTGTGGTAAGGAGCCACATCCTTCTCGAGATTACCCTGGCAATAAGCACAGATATAGACAGAACACGGAGGGTCTAGAGGAGTAAACCATGACCATAAATCCTGCTATTCCACGGGTAGCAGTAGTTGGAGTTGCGCTCATCAACAAACTGATGATCTGGTTTTGAGAACAGCATCACTTCGCAGATGATCATATATATTTGATAATGGGAAGGCATAACTGCTCCAGTTAATGGAGTACCATGGACTATGTGTAGGTTTGGAGTGCTGCCTATACAATAAGCATTAGGAAATAAAACATAATGACTGTTTCACCATCAATTGATGGATGACCCAAGAAGATGACAGGCATCTGTAAATGCATTGGATAGAAAAACCGAAGAAAATGAGTATTTAGAAGAAACAGACAGAAGAAGGATCAAAGAGAAAAACAGTGTGAAGGAACAAGTGAAAAAAATAGAATAAGAAAATTGAGATAATAAGTACAGTGACTACTGGTTTAGTATTAATAGACTGGGATATGTTTTAGAAGAGTAGGAGAAACGTCCAAGATTATAAGTTATGAGATGTTTGTTAACAACAGGTGACTTTTCATACATTCATAATAATAGAGAGCACAAGAAAGGAAAAAATGTTACCCAAAGGGAAGCAGTGTAACTGAGATCGGTGTGATACTTCCATCGGTTGCAATATTTATTGGCAAGGTGCATTCGGCGCCGGACTATGCAGCGAGATACCAGAGTTTCTTGGTGCCAGATGTGAAAGTAAGCCATACTGAAATGAAAAAAAAAATGTCTGAACTGATTTTATTAGCTTGTCCGGAAAGTCTGTGTTGATTTTTAGTAGTTAATGTTTTGACACGTTAGAACATGTCAAATTACTGACGTGCAAACGACATCATGATGGTTGGATAGCAGAGGAATTGTGGATTGCCCATTATTCACAACACTATTATAGATATAATAATATAATATAATATAATATAATATACAATCCCAATCCGAACAGTTGTTACTAAAAATGACGAGATACTACAAACGGGCTGATTGGGAATCCATCAGAGATCACATCAAAGACGTTCCATGGAGTATAACTTTTTCTCTCACTGCTGATCAGTGCACAAATGAAATAACAGAATGGGTCAAAGCAGACATAGAAGCACATGTCCCCATGCAGAAATTCTATAGGAAGCCCCATTCTCCGCAACAGTTAACTTCAAACTGTGCAGCTGCTATTGCTCATAGGCAGCAAGCATTCTGCCGATTACAACCGCCATGAGTCAGTTATAAACACACAGAAATTTATAGCATCAAGAAATCATTGTAAGAGTGTAATAGTCAGAGCTAAGAGAAGGTGTACCAAGATGACGAGAAAACATATTAAATCACAGAAATTAGCAACTTGTGATTTCTGGAAAATCTGTAATAGTGTGGTGAATAATATGCAATCAATATTTATCCACTATCCAACCACCATGATGTCATTTGCACAGCAACGGATAAGGCTGAATTGCGTGCCCAGCAGTTTGCTGGGAATTTCAACTTGGACTCCACAAACCACTCTCTCCCAAATTTCCCATTGTGGACTGCAGCCACACTTGATGCTCTGATGATCACCTCTTCCCACGTCTGGGATATCATAAAAAAACCTTTACACCTCAAAAGCATGTGGGCCTGATCATATCTCTGTTATAGTACTAAAGAAATGCTCTGCTGAGCTGGCCCCTGTCCTCTCCACACTCTACAACAAATGCCTTGCCGAATCTTGCTTCTCAGATAGCTGAGAATTGCTTCTGTGGTACCAGTGTTCAAGAATTCTGGTGAAAGAACTGAGATGCATCAGTCTCTTCTTGCTCTTTGATAAAATCTTTGAATCATTAATCAATCTAGTGATAGTCCACCATTTTGTTAATGCTAAACTTCTTTCTGCTCATCAGTATGGATTTAGCGAAGCTGGTTCTACTGCGGATATCCTAACTGCCATCTCTGAACGCATATATCATACACTGGACAAGGCAGGTAAAGCTAGGACGGTAGTGCTTGATATATCTAAAGCATTTGACGAGGTCTGGTCTGAAGGTCTTCTCATGAAAATGACTTCATACAATATTAATGGAAGAATATTTAATATAATCAGATCCTTCTTAGCCAAAAGAAAGATCTATGTTGTCCTCGATGGCCGTGCATCTAAACAACATCACATTAATGCGGGTGTACCCCAGGGGTCGATCCTTTATTATTCCTAATCTTCATAAACGACCTCATTGATGTAATTGTGTCCGAGATGGGTATATTTGCTGATGACACCATGCTCTATTCTCGACATGTGTGAAAAACGAACACACACATATCAGAGGCAATGGTTGAATCCTTAGAAAATGACCTCCATTCTGTAGTTGAATGGGGATAAAAATGGATGGTAACATTTAATGCTACTAAGACAAAGCTGCTTTCCTTTAAAAATTATAAGAAATCTTTTCAACCACCGATTGCCATGGCACCTTACTTGATAGTCCAACATTCGAACTCCTCGGCTTAACACAGGTAACATGAATTGAAACATATAGATGAAGATACTGCCAAGGCTGCTACAAGGCGAGTGGACTCCTTCTACCATGCTAGAAAACTTCTCCAACATGCCGGTATCTTACATCGCTACAAGGCTACAATTCGCCCATGCATGAAGTATTTCTGGGCTGTTGAATCAACCACTAGTCTCTCCCTCTTAGAATCTATAACAAAAAGATATAATAAACAAATGATATATGTTTATTCGTATGGCATACATAGCTGGGTGTAGGCTGCCAGAAGTTAAGACAGTGAATACAAAGGAATTAAATGGTAATAATAAGTGTCGGCTGCCGAAAATCTTTTCTTTGAGCAGTATATCTTCAAATAAAGACAGCTTTGCTGAGTGTCCAGTCAACAGGGGCAGGACAGAGTTGCAACCTGGAAGCTCTCTGACTGCCCTGCAAATACCTAAAGGTCTCCGCATGGAATCCTTAAAAGGTCCGGTTGAAATTACTACACCCAGAAATCTGATTTGTCGTCATGTCACCAAACAACCTCGACTGGGTTGGTCTCTGCCAGAGGAAAGAAATGTCAATGTTTATAACTGTTAAGACCAGATGCCACTCGAGGATGGAATGATTATAAGGACCGAGTTTTAATATTTTGGGGGACGGTTCTTGATAGGAATCTGTTGACATTGGCTTTGAAGATGACCAAGTTTTAATCTGCAGGGAAGCAGTCCCATGGCAATGTGTTCCTCAGACAGGGAACCCTTGTGAAGAAGCTATGTTCATTGAAATTTCGCCTGATGCTAGACACATTGAGGAAGAAAGGAAAGTTTTTCTTCATTGTTGTAGAAGACGAATTCTTGCTGTGAAATTTTTACAAGGAGGAACCAGAGGTTGGAGCTCAGTCGAGCACTTTCCATGGAAACAATGATAGAAGAGAGAGAGAGAGAGACTAGGAACGTCACTTCTGTCAAAAAATGGAGAGGTAATGAAGAGAAGAGATCATTACCCACTAGATTTCGAAGTTGATTCTGAATTCTGTCAAGTCAGGAAAGAGTGCTATGTGTGACACCTCCCCAGTTGTGGCAGTAGTATCTCCCCATCTTGGGACGTATCTGACTCTTATACAGGTAGGGGATTGCATCAGATGTCGGATACTTTCTGGAGTAGTAAAATAAGCCAATCATTTTTTTAGTGGTTATAGTGACAGATTGGATGTAAGCCTTCCATTTTAGGTCTGGAGTGAAAGGCAGTCCTAGGGTCTTATAAAAAAGGAGCTTCCTCAAGGAGAGAGACACCCATTTCGACTGGGGCAAAACAGGGATCCAGGCGTTGGTGATGGAGGGAGGAGGGGGGGGGGCTTGATTTTAGAAGTGTTGAAAGTTCTTGAATCGCGTTTTCATGTTCCTTTGTTGATGTTTTTTTCTATTTTATTGCAATGGTAACTAAACAGCAAATGGAACGGTGGAAAAAAAGTGATAATCAGAAAGACATCTTCTTCTTCTTTTCTTTCGTTTACTTCACAGCATCTCGTTGTTAGATCACCAACTCGGTTGCGAAAAGCCATGCTAATGTTTTGTTGTCTAGCACAGCTATGTCGGCTTCGCAGCCGAATTATTGACAGTGCCTACCACGTCCAATATAGACGAGGCCTACAAGGCATACTGCACGATGTTGACCACCGCCACCAAGAAACACGTCCCACGGGGAGTCCAAAAAAACTATGTACCCTGCTGGGATGAAGAGTGCGAGTGCATGCTCACAACGAAGCCAAAACCAAGGCCGAGAGGGCCAGAGCTGCCACAGACCTCATGACCTGCCTCAACAACAACAGAAAGACATAGGATTTTGTCACGCAAAATGTGTAAATAAAATATTCCAAATTGTCTTTTTCATCGAATTTTCATTTGAGAGCTTTTTAATTAGAACTTATATAACTTGTGTAGAGTAACAAAATGTGTATACATTAAAAAGTATTTTATATTTTATATTTTAAACAAATATTTAAAATTTTCAAAGACATGAATTTTAAATGGAGACGTGCTTAAAACCTGTTCCACAAATTGTATTGACTTAATAAGTTTAGTGCAATTGTGTTGATTTTATATATTTATTGTAATTGTATTGACATAATTGTTTTTATTTAATGAGTTTATCATGATTGTATTAATTAAATTTTATTGATTTAATTGTATTGATTTAATTGTATTGATTTAATTGTATTGATTACATATATTTGCTATAATTCTATTTAGTGCATTCATTTAATTACATTATTTAATACAATTACTGTAGTAATATTGCTTTTATTGTATTGATTTAATAAGTTTAGTATAATTTTATTGATTAATATTAATTTAAAACAATTAGTGTAATTGTATTGATGTAATAAGTTTGGTATAATTTAATTGATTAATCGTATTAGTTTAATACAATTACTTTAATTGTATTGATTTAATAAGTTTAGTATAATTTTATTGATTAATCGTATTAGTTTAATACAATTACTTTAATTGTATTGATTCAATAAGTTTAGTATAATTTTATTGATTAATCGTATTAATTTAATACAATTACTGTAATTGTATTGATTTAATAAGTTTAGTATAAATTATTGATTAATCGTATTAGTTTAATACAATTACTTTAATTGTATTGATTCAATAAGTTTAGTATAATTTTATTGATTAATCGTACTAATTTAATACAATTACTGTAATTGTATTGATTTAATAAGTTTAGTATAAATTATTGATTAATCGTATTAGTTTAATACAATTACTTTAATTGTATTGATTCAATAAGTTTAGTATAATTTTATTGATTAATCGTATTAGTTTAATACAATTACTTTAATTGTATTGATTCAATAAGTTTAGTATAATTTTATTGATTAATCGTACTAATTTAATACAATTACTGTAATTGTATTGATTTAATAAGTTTAGTATAATTTTATTGATTAATCGTATTAGTTAAATACAATTACTGTAATTGTATTGATTTAATAAGTTTAGTATAATTTTATTGATTAATCGTACTAATTTAATACAATTACTGTAATTGTATTGATTTAATAAGTTTAGTATAATTTTATTGATTAATCGTATTAATTTAATACAATTACTGTAATTGTATTGAATTAATAAGTTTAGTATAATTTTATTGATTAATTGTATTAGTTTAATACAATTACTGTAATTGTATTGATTTAATAAGTTTAGTATAATTTAATTGATTAATTGTATTAGTTAAATACAATTACTGTAATTGTCTGGATTTAATAAGTTTAGTATAATTTTATTGATTAATCGTATTAATTTAATACAATTACTGTAATTGTATTGATTCAACAAGTTTAGTATAATTTCATTGATTAATCGTATTAGTTTAATACAATTACTTTAATTGTATTGATTCAATAAGTTTAGTATAATTTAATTGATTAATCGTATTAATTTAATACAATTACTGTAATTGTATTGATTTAATAAGTTTAGTATAATTTAATTGATTAATCGTATTAATTTAATACAATTACTGTAATTGTATTGATTCAATAAGTTTAGCATAATTTTATTGATTAATCGTACTAATTTAATACAATTACTGTAATTGTATTGATTTAATAAGTTTAGTATAATTTAATTGATTAATCGTATTAATTTAATACAATTACTGTAATTGTATTGAATTAATAAGTTTAGTATAATTTTATTGATTAATTGTATTAGTTTAATACAATTACTGTAATTGTATTGATTTAATAAGTTTAGTATAATTTAATTGATTAATTGTTTTAGTTTAATACAATTACTGTAATTGCGTTGATTTAATAAGTTTAGTATAATTTAATTGATTAATCGTATTAGTTTAATACAATTACTGTAATTGTATTGATTTAATAAGTTTAGTATAATTTAATTGATTAATCGTATTAATTTAATACAATTACTGTAATTGTATTGATTTAATAAGTTTAGTATAATTTAATTGATTAATCGTATTAATTTAATACAATTACTGTAATTGTATTGATTTAATAAGTTTAGTATAATTTTATTGATGATTCGTATTAGTTTAATACAATTACTGTAATTGTATTGATTTAATAAGTTTAGTATAATTTAATTGATTAATCGTATTAATTTAATACAATTACTGTAATTGTATTGATTTAATAAGTTTAGTATAATTTTATTGATGATTCGTATTAGTTTAATACAATTACTGTAATTGTATTGATTTAATAAGTTTAGTATAATTTTATTGATTAATCGTATTAGTTTAATACAATTACTGTAATTGTATTGATTCAATAAGTTTAGCATAATTTTATTGATTAATCGTACTAATTTAATACAATTACTGTAATTGTATTGATTTAATAAGTTTTGTATAATTTAATTGATTAATCGTATTAGTTTAATACAATTACTGTAATTGTATTGATTTAATAAGTTTAGTATAATTTAATTGATTAATCGTATTAATTTAATACAATTACTGTAATTGTATTGAATTAATAAGTTTAGTATAATTTTATTGATTAATCGTATTAATTTAATACAATTACTGTAATTGTATTGATTTAATAAGTTTAGTATAATTTAATTGATTAATTGTATTAGTTTAATACAATTACTGTAATTGTATTGATTTAATAAGTTTAGTATAATTTTATTGATTAATCGTACTAATTTAATACAATTACTGTAATTGTATTGATTTAATAAGTTTAGTATAATTTTATTGATTAATCGTATTAATTTAATACAATTACTGTAATTGTATTGATTTAATAAGTTTAGTATAATTTAATTGATTAATCGTATTAATTTAATACAATTACTGTAATTGTATTGATTTAATAAGTTTAGTATAATTTAATTGATTAATCGTATTAGTTTAATACAATTACTTTAATTGTATTGATTCAATAAGTTTAGTATAATTTAATTGATTAATCGTATTAATTTAATACAATTACTGTAATTGTATTGATTTAATAAGTTTAGTATAATTTTATTGATTAATCGTATTAATTAAATACAATTACTGTAATTGTATTGATTCAATAAGTTTAGCATAATTTTATTGATTAATCGTATTAATTTAATACAATTACTGTAATTGTATTGATTTAATAAGTTTAGTATAATTTAATTGATTAATCGTATTAATTTAATACAATTACTGTAATTGTATTGATTCAATAAGTTTAGTATAATTTAATTGATTAATCGTATTAATTTAATACAATTACTGTAATTGTATTGATTTAATAAGTTTAGTATAATTTAATTGATTAATCGTATTAATTTAATACAATTACTGTAATTGTATTGATTTAATAAGTTTAGTATAATTTAATTGATTAATCGTATTAGTTTAATACAATTACTGTAATTGTATTGATTTAATAAGTTTAGTATAATTTTATTGATTAATCGTATTAATTTAATACAATAACTGTAATTGTATTGATTCAATAAGTTTAGTATAATTTAATTGATTAATCGTATTAATTTAATACAATTACTGTAATTGTATTGATTTAATAAGTTTAGTATAATTTTATTGATTAATCGTATTAATTTAATACAATTACTGTAATTGTATTGATTCAATAAGTTTAGCATAATTTTATTGATTAATCGTACTAATTTAATACAATTACTGTAATTGTATTGATTTAATAAGTTTAGTATAATTTAATTGATTAATCGTATTAATTTAATACAATTACTGTAATTGTATTGAATTAATAAGTTTAGTATAATTTTATTGATTAATTGTATTAGTTTAATACAATTACTGTAATTGTATTGATTTAATAAGTTTAGTATAATTTTATTGATTAATCGTATTAATTAAATACAATTACTGTAATTGTATTGATTCAATAAGTTTAGCATAATTTTATTGATTAATCGTATTAATTTAATACAATTACTGTAATTGTATTGATTTAATAAGTTTAGTATAATTTAATTGATTAATCGTATTAATTTAATACAATTACTGTAATTGTATTGATTCAATAAGTTTAGTATAATTTTATTGATTAATCGTATTAGTTTAATACAATTACTGTAATTGTATTGATTTAATAAGTTTAGTATAATTTTATTGATTAATTGTATTAGTTTAATACAATTACTGTAATTGTATTGATTCAATAAGTTTAGTATAATTTTATTGATTAATCGTATTAGTTTAATACAATTACTGTAATTGTATTGATTTAATAAGTTTAGTATAATTTTATTGATTAATTGTATTAGTTTAATACAATTACTGTAATTGCATTGATTTAATAAGTTTAGTATAATTTTATTGATTAATCGTATTAATTAAATACAATTACTGTAATTGTATTGATTCAATAAGTTTAGCATAATTTTATTGATTAATCGTATTAATTTAATACAATTACTGTAATTGTATTGATTTAATAAGTTTAGTATAATTTAATTGATTAATCGTATTAATTTAATACAATTACTGTAATTGTATTGATTCAATAAGTTTAGTATAATTTAATTGATTAATCGTATTAATTTTATACAATTACTGTAATTGTATTGATTTAATAAGTTTAGTATAATTTAATTGATTAATCGTATTAATTTAATACAATTACTGTAATTGTATTGATTTAATAAGTTTAGTATAATTTAATTGATTAATCGTATTAGTTTAATACAATTACTGTAATTGTATTGATTTAATAAGTTTAGTATAATTTTATTGATTAATCGTATTAATTTAATACAATTACTGTAATTGTATTGATTCAATAAGTTTAGTATAATTTAATTGATTAATCGTATTAATTTAATACAATTACTGTAATTGTATTGATTTAATAAGTTTAGTATAATTTTATTGATTAATCGTATTAATTTAATACAATTACTGTAATTGTATTGATTTAATAAGTTTAGTATAATTTTATTGATTAATCGTATTAATTTAATACAATTACTGTAATTGTATTGATTTAATAAGTTTAGTATAATTTTATTGATTAATCGTATTAATTTAATACAATTACTGTAATTGTATTGATTTAATAAGTTTAGTATAATTTTATTGATTAATCGTATTAATTTAATACAATTACTGTAATTGTATTGATTCAATAAGTTTAGTATAATTTAATTGATTAATCGTATTAATTTAATACAATTACTGTAATTGTATTGATTTAATAAGTTTAGTATAATTTTATTGATTAATCGTATTAATTTAATACAATTACTGTAATTGTATTGATTTAATAAGTTTAGTATAATTTTATTGATTAATCGTATTAATTTAATACAATTACTGTAATTGTATTGATTTAATATATTTAGTATAATTTAATTGATTAATCGTATTAGTTTAATACAATTACTTTAATTGTATTGATTCAATAAGTTTAGTATACTTTTATTGATTAATCGTATTAATTTAATACAATTACTGTAATTGTATTGATTTAATAAGTTTAGTATAATTTTATTGATTAATCGTATTAATTTAATACAATTACTGTAATTGTATTGATTTAATAAGTTTAGTATAATTTAATTGATTAATCGTATTAGTTTAATACAATTACTTTAATTGTATTGATTCAATAAGTTTAGTATAATTTAATTGATTAATCGTATTAATTTAATACAATTACTGTAATTGTATTGATTTAATAAGTTCAGTATAATTTAATTGATTAATCGTATTAGTTTAATACAATTACTTTAATTGTATTGATTCAATAAGTTTAGTATAATTTTATTGATTAATCGTATTAATTTAATACAATTACTGTAATTGTATTGATTTAATAAGTTTAGTATAATTTAATTGATTAATTGTATTAATTTAATACAATTACTGTAATTGTATTGATTTAATAAGTTTAGTATAATTTAATTGATTAATCGTATTAATTTAATACAATTACTGTAATTGTATTGAATTAATAAGTTTAGTATAATTTTATTGATTAATTGTATTAGTTTAATACAATTACTGTAATTTTATTGATTTAATAAGTTTAGTATAATTTTATTGATTAATCGTATTAATTAAATACAATTACTGTAATTGTATTGATTCAATAAGTTTAGCATAATTTTATTGATTAATCGTATTAATTTAATACAATTACTGTAATTGTATTGATTTAATAAGTTTAGTATAATTTAATTGATTAATCGTATTAATTTAATACAATTACTGTAATTGTATTGATTCAATAAGTTTAGTATAATTTTATTGATTAATCGTATTAGTTTAATACAATTACTGTAATTGTATTGATTTAATAAGTTTAGTATAATTTTATTGATTAATTGTATTAGTTTAATACAATTACTGTAATTGTATTGATTCAATAAGTTTAGTATAATTTTATTGATTAATCGTATTAGTTTAATACAATTACTGTAATTGTATTGATTTAATAAGTTTAGTATAATTTTATTGATTAATTGTATTAGTTTAATACAATTACTGTAATTGTATTGATTTAATAAGTTTAGTATAATTTTATTGATTAATCGTATTAATTAAATACAATTACTGTAATTGTATTGATTCAATAAGTTTAGCATAATTTTATTGATTAATCGTATTAATTTAATACAATTACTGTAATTGTATTGATTTAATAAGTTTAGTATAATTTAATTGATTAATCGTATTAATTTAATACAATTACTGTAATTGTATTGATTCAATAAGTTTAGTATAATTTAATTGATTAATCGTATTAATTTAATACAATTACTGTAATTGTATTGATTTAATAAGTTTAGTATAATTTAATTGATTAATCGTATTAATTTAATACAATTACTGTAATTGTATTGATTTAATAAGTTTAGTATAATTTAATTGATTAATCGTATTAGTTTAATACAATTACTGTAATTGTATTGATTTAATAAGTTTAGTATAATTTTATTGATTAATCGTATTAATTTAATACAATTACTGTAATTGTATTGATTCAATAAGTTTAGTATAATTTAATTGATTAATCGTATTAATTTAATACAATTACTGTAATTGTATTGATTTAATAAGTTTAGTATAATTTTATTGATTAATCGTATTAATTTAATACAATTACTGTAATTGTATTGATTTAATAAGTTTAGTATAATTTTATTGATTAATCGTATTAATTTAATACAATTACTGTAATTGTATTGATTTAATAAGTTTAGTATAATTTTATTGATTAATCGTATTAATTTAATACAATTACTGTAATTGTATTGATTTAATAAGTTTAGTATAATTTTATTGATTAATCGTATTAATTTAATACAATTACTGTAATTGTATTGATTCAATAAGTTTAGTATAATTTAATTGATTAATCGTATTAATTTAATACAATTACTGTAATTGTATTGATTTAATAAGTTTAGTATAATTTTATTGATTAATCGTATTAATTTAATACAATTACTGTAATTGTATTGATTTAATAAGTTTAGTATAATTTTATTGATTAATCGTATTAATTTAATACAATTACTGTAATTGTATTGATTTAATATATTTAGTATAATTTAATTGATTAATCGTATTAGTTTAATACAATTACTTTAATTGTATTGATTCAATAAGTTTAGTATACTTTTATTGATTAATCGTATTAATTTAATACAATTACTGTAATTGTATTTATTTAATAAGTTTAGTATAATTTTATTGATTAATCGTATTAATTTAATACAATTACTGTAATTGTATTGATTTAATAAGTTTAGTATAATTTAATTGATTAATCGTATTAGTTTAATACAATTACTTTAATTGTATTGATTCAATAAGTTTAGTATAATTTAATTGATTAATCGTATTAATTTAATACAATTACTGTAATTGTATTGATTTAATAAGTTCAGTATAATTTAATTGATTAATCGTATTAGTTTAATACAATTACTTTAATTGTATTGATTCAATAAGTTTAGTATAATTTTATTGATTAATCGTATTAATTTAATACAATTACTGTAATTGTATTGATTTAATAAGTTTAGTATAATTTAATTGATTAATTGTATTAATTTAATACAATTACTGTAATTGTATTGATTTAATAAGTTTAGTATAATTTAATTGATTAATCGTATTAGTTTAATACAATTACTTTAATTGTATTGATTCAATAAGTTTAGTATAATTTAATTGATTAATCGTATTAGTTTAATACAATTACTTTAATTGTATTGATTCAATAAGTTTAGTATAATTTTATTGATTAATCGTATTAATTTAATACAATTACTGTAATTGTATTGATTTAATAAGTTTAGTATAATTTTATTGATTAATCGTATTAATTTAATACAATTACTGTAATTGTATTGATTTAATAAGTTGATTATAATTTAATTGATTAATCGTATTAGTTTAATACAATTACTTTAATTGTATTGATTCAATAAGTTTAGTATAATTTTATTGATTAATCGTATTAATTTAATACAATTACTGTAATTGTATTGATTTAATAAGTTTAGTATAATTTAATTGATTAATTGTATTAATTTAATACAATTACTGTAATTGTATTGATTTAATAAGTTTGGTATAATTTTATTGATTAATCGTATTAATTTAATACAATTACTGTAATTGTATTGATTTTATAAGTTTAGTATAATTTAATTGATTAATCGTATTAGTTTAATACAATTACTGTAATTGTATTGATTTAATAAGTTTAGTATAATTTTATTGAATTATCGTATTAATTTAATACAATTACTGTAATTGTATTGATTCAATAAGTTTAGTATAATTTAATTGATTAATTGTATTAGTTTAATACAATTACTGTAATTGTATTGATTTAATAAGTTTAGTATAATTTTATTGATTAATTGTATTAGTTTAATACAATTACTGTAATTGTATTGATTCAATAAGTTTAGTACAATTTTATTGATTAATCGTATTAATTTAATACAATTACTGTAATTGTCTGGATTTAATAAGTTTAGTATAATTTTATTGATTAATCGTATTAATTTAATACAATTACTGTAATTGTATTGATTTAATAAGTTTTGTATAATTTTATTGATTAATCGTATTAATTTAATACAATTACTGTAATTGTATTGATTTAATAAGTTTAGTATAATTTTATTGATTAATCGTATTAATTTAATACAATTACTGTAATTGTATTGATTTAATAAGTTTAGTATAATTTTATTGATTAATCGTATTAATTTAATACAATTACTGTAATTGTATTGATTTAATAAGTTTAGTATAATTTAATTGATTAATCGTATTAATTTAATACAATTACTGTAATTGTATTGATTTAATAAGTTTAGTATAATTTTATTGATTAATCGTATTAGTTTAATACAATTACTGTAATTGTATTGATTTAATAAGTTTAGTATAATTTAATTGATTAATCGTATTAATTTAATACAATTACTGTAATTTTATTGATTTAATAAGTTTAGTATAATTTTATTGATTAATCGTATTAATTTAATACAATTACTGTAATTGTATTGATTTAATAAGTTTAGTATAATTTAATTGATTAATTGTATTAGTTTAATACAATTACTGTAATTGTATTGATTCAATAAGTTTAGTATAATTTTATTGATTAATCGTATTAGTTTAATACAATTACTGTAATTGTATTGATTTAATAAGTTTAGTATAATTTTATTGATTAATTGTATTAGTTTAATACAATTACTGTAATTGTATTGATTCAATAAGTTTAGTATAATTTTATTGATTAATCGTATTAGTTTTATACAATTACTGTAATTGTATTGATTCAATAAGTTTAGTATAATTTTATTGATTAATTGTATTAGTTTAATACAATTACTGTAATTGTATTGATTCAATAAGTTTAGTATAATTTTATTGATTAATTGTATTAGTTTAATACAATTACTGTAATTGTATTGATTCAATAAGTTTAGTATAATTTAATTGATTAATTGTATTAGTTTAATACAATTACTGTAATTGTATTGATTCAATAAGTTTAGTATAATTTTATTGATTAATCGTATTAGTTTAATACAATTACTGTAATTGTATTGATTCAATAAGTTTAGTATAATTTTATTGATTAATTGTATTAGTTTAATACAATTACTGTAATTGTATTGATTCAATAAGTTTAGTATAATTTTATTGATTAATCGTATTAATTTAATACAATTACTTTAATTGTATTGATTCAATAAGTTTAGTATAATTTAATTGATTAATCGTATTAGTTTAATACAATTACTTTAATTGTATTGATTCAATAAGTTTAGTATAATTTTATTGATTAATCGTATTAATTTAATACAATTACTTTAATTGTATTGATTTAATAAGTTTAGTATAATTTTATTGATTAATCGTATTAATTTAATACAATTACTGTAACTGTATTGATTTAATAAGTTTAGTATAATTTAATTGATTAATCGTATTAGTTTAATACAATTACTTTAATTGTATTGATTCAATAAGTTTAGTATAATTTTATTGATTAATCGTATTAATTTAATACAATTACTGTAATTGTATTGATTTAATAAGTTTAGTATAATTTAATTGATTAATCGTATTAATTTAATACAATTACTGTAACTGTATTGATTTAATAAGTTTAGTATAATTTTATTGATTAATCGTATTAATTTAATACAATTACTGTAATTGTATTGATTCAATAAGTTTAGTATAATTTTATTGATTAATCGTATTAGTTTAATACAATTACTGTAATTGTATTGATTCAATAAGTTTAGTATAATTTTATTGATTAATTGTATTAGTTTAATACAATTACTGTAATTGTATTGATTCAATAAGTTTAGTATAATTTTATTGATTAATCGTATTAATTTAATACAATTACTTTAATTGTATTGATTCAATAAGTTTAGTATAATTTAATTGATTAATCGTATTAGTTTAATACAATTACTTTAATTGTATTGATTCAATAAGTTTAGTATAATTTTATTGATTAATCGTATTAATTTAATACAATTACTGTAATTGTATTGATTTAATAAGTTTAGTATAATTTTATTGATTAATCGTATTAATTTAATACAATTACTGTAACTGTATTGATTTAATAAGTTTAGTATAATTTAATTGATTAATCGTATTAGTTTAATACAATTACTTTAATTGTATTGATTCAATAAGTTTAGTATAATTTTATTGATTAATCGTATTAATTTAATACAATTACTGTAATTGTATTGATTTAATAAGTTTAGTATAATTTAATTGATTAATCGTATTAATTTAATACAATTACTGTAACTGTATTGATTTAATAAGTTTAGTATAATTTAATTAATTAATCGTATTAGTTTAATACAATTACTTTAATTGTATTGATTCAATAAGTTTAGTATAATTTTATTGATTAATCGTATTAATTTAATACAATTACTGTAATTGTATTGATTTAATAAGTTTAGTATAATTTTATTGATTAATCGTATTAGTTTAATACAATTACTGTAATTGTATTGATTCAATAAGTTTAGTATAATTTTATTGATTAATTGTATTAGTTTAATACAATTACTGTAATTGTATTGATTTAATAAGTTTAGTATAATTTTATTGATTAATCGTATTAATTAAATACAATTACTGTAATTGTATTGATTCAATAAGTTTAGCATAATTTTATTGATTAATCGTATTAATTTAATACAATTACTGTAATTGTATTGATTTAATAAGTTTAGTATAATTTAATTGATTAATCGTATTAATTTAATACAATTACTGTAATTGTATTGATTCAATAAGTTTAGTATAATTTAATTGATTAATCGTATTAATTTAATACAATTACTGTAATTGTATTGATTTAATAAGTTTAGTATAATTTAATTGATTAATCGTATTAATTTAATACAATTACTGTAATTGTATTGATTTAATAAGTTTAGTATAATTTAATTGATTAATCGTATTAGTTTAATACAATTACTGTAATTGTATTGATTTAATAAGTTTAGTATAATTTTATTGATTAATCGTATTAATTTAATACAATTACTGTAATTGTATTGATTCAATAAGTTTAGTATAATTTAATTGATTAATCGTATTAATTTAATACAATTACTGTAATTGTATTGATTTAATAAGTTTAGTATAATTTTATTGATTAATCGTATTAATTTAATACAATTACTGTAATTGTATTGATTTAATAAGTTTAGTATAATTTTATTGATTAATCGTATTAATTTAATACAATTACTGTAATTGTATTGATTTAATAAGTTTAGTATAATTTTATTGATTAATCGTATTAATTTAATACAATTACTGTAATTGTATTGATTTAATAAGTTTAGTATAATTTTATTGATTAATCGTATTAATTTAATACAATTACTGTAATTGTATTGATTTAATAAGTTTTGTATAATTTTATTGATTAATCGTATTAATTTAATACAATTACTGTAATTGTATTGATTTAATAAGTTTAGTATAATTTTATTGATTAATCGTATTAATTTAATACAATTACTGTAATTGTATTGATTTAATAAGTTTAGTATAATTTTATTGATTAATCGTATTAATTTAATACAATTACTGTAATTGTATTGATTTAATAAGTTTAGTATAATTTAATTGATTAATCGTATTAATTTAATACAATTACTGTAATTGTATTGATTTAATAAGTTTAGTATAATTTTATTGATTAATCGTATTAGTTTAATACAATTACTGTAATTGTATTGATTTAATAAGTTTAGTATAATTTAATTGATTAATCGTATTAATTTAATACAATTACTGTAATTGTATTGATTTAATAAGTTTAGTATAATTTTATTGATTAATCGTATTAATTTAATACAATTACTGTAATTGTATTGATTTAATAAGTTTAGTATAATTTAATTGATTAATTGTATTAGTTTAATACAATTACTGTAATTGTATTCATTCAATAAGTTTAGTATAATTTTATTGATTAATCGTATTAGTTTAATACAATTACTGTAATTGTATTGATTTAATAAGTTTAGTATAATTTTATTGATTAATTGTATTAGTTTAATACAATTACTGTAATTGTATTGATTCAATAAGTTTAGTATAATTTTATTGATTAATCGTATTAGTTTTATACAATTACTGTAATTGTATTGATTCAATAAGTTTAGTATAATTTTATTGATTAATTGTATTAGTTTAATACAATTACTGTAATTGTATTGATTCAATAAGTTTAGTATAATTTTATTGATTAATTGTATTAGTTTAATACAATTACTGTAATTGTATTGATTCAATAAGTTTAGTATAATTTAATTGATTAATTGTATTAGTTTAATACAATTACTGTAATTGTATTGATTCAATAAGTTTAGTATAATTTTATTGATTAATCGTATTAGTTTAATACAATTACTGTAATTGTATTGATTCAATAAGTTTAGTATAATTTTATTGATTAATTGTATTAGTTTAATACAATTACTGTAATTGTATTGATTCAATAAGTTTAGTATAATTTTATTGATTAATCGTATTAATTTAATACAATTACTTTAATTGTATTGATTCAATAAGTTTAGTATAATTTAATTGATTAATCGTATTAGTTTAATACAATTACTTTAATTGTATTGATTCAATAAGTTTAGTATAATTTTATTGATTAATCGTATTAATTTAATACAATTACTGTAATTGTATTGATTTAATAAGTTTAGTATAATTTTATTGATTAATCGTATTAATTTAATACAATTACTGTAACTGTATTGATTTAATAAGTTTAGTATAATTTAATTGATTAATCGTATTAGTTTAATACAATTACTTTAATTGTATTGATTCAATAAGTTTAGTATAATTTTATTGATTAATCGTATTAATTTAATACAATTACTGTAATTGTATTGATTTAATAAGTTTTGTATAATTTTATTGATTAATCGTATTAATTTAATACAATTACTGTAATTGTATTGATTTAATAAGTTTAGTATAATTTTATTGATTAATCGTATTAATTTAATACAATTACTGTAATTGTATTGATTTAATAAGTTTAGTATAATTTTATTGATTAATCGTATTAATTTAATACAATTACTGTAATTGTATTGATTTAATAAGTTTAGTATAATTTAATTGATTAATCGTATTAATTTAATACAATTACTGTAATTGTATTGATTTAATAAGTTTAGTATAATTTTATTGATTAATCGTATTAGTTTAATTCAATTACTGTAATTGTATTGATTTAATAAGTTTAGTATAATTTAATTGATTAATCGTATTAATTTAATACAATTACTGTAATTGTATTGATTTAATAAGTTTAGTATAATTTTATTGATTAATCGTATTAATTTAATACAATTACTGTAATTGTATTGATTTAATAAGTTTAGTATAATTTAATTGATTAATTGTATTAGTTTAATACAATTACTGTAATTGTATTGATTCAATAAGTTTAGTATAATTTTATTGATTAATCGTATTAGTTTAATACAATTACTGTAATTGTATTGATTTAATAAGTTTAGTATAATTTTATTGATTAATTGTATTAGTTTAATACAATTACTGTAATTGTATTGATTCAATAAGTTTAGTATAATTTTATTGATTAATCGTATTAGTTTTATACAATTACTGTAATTGTATTGATTCAATAAGTTTAGTATAATTTTATTGATTAATTGTATTAGTTTAATACAATTACTGTAATTGTATTGATTCAATAAGTTTAGTATAATTTTATTGATTAATTGTATTAGTTTAATACAATTACTGTAATTGTATTGATTCAATAAGTTTAGTATAATTTAATTGATTAATTGTATTAGTTTAATACAATTACTGTAATTGTATTGATTCAATAAGTTTAGTATAATTTTATTGATTAATCGTATTAGTTTAATACAATTACTGTAATTGTATTGATTCAATAAGTTTAGTATAATTTTATTGATTAATTGTATTAGTTTAATACAATTACTGTAATTGTATTGATTCAATAAGTTTAGTATAATTTTATTGATTAATCGTATTAATTTAATACAATTACTTTAATTGTATTGATTCAATAAGTTTAGTATAATTTAATTGATTAATCGTATTAGTTTAATACAATTACTTTAATTGTATTGATTCAATAAGTTTAGTATAATTTTATTGATTAATCGTATTAATTTAATACAATTACTGTAATTGTATTGATTTAATAAGTTTAGTATAATTTTATTGATTAATCGTATTAATTTAATACAATTACTGTAACTGTATTGATTTAATAAGTTTAGTATAATTTAATTGATTAATCGTATTAGTTTAATACAATTACTTTAATTGTATTGATTCAATAAGTTTAGTATAATTTTATTGATTAATCGTATTAATTTAATACAATTACTGTAATTGTATTGATTTAATAAGTTTAGTATAATTTAATTGATTAATCGTATTAATTTAATACAATTACTGTAACTGTATTGATTTAATAAGTTTAGTATAATTTAATTGATTAATCGTATTAGTTTAATACAATTACTTTAATTGTATTGATTCAATAAGTTTAGTATAATTTTATTGATTAATCGTATTAATTTAATACAATTACTGTAATTGTATTGATTTAATAAGTTTAGTATAATTTAATTGATTAATTGTATTAGTTTAATACAATTACTGTAATTGTATTGATTCAATAAGTTTAGTATAATTTTATTGATTAATCGTATTAGTTTAATACAATTACTGTAATTGTATTGATTTAATAAGTTTAGTATAATTTTATTGATTAATTGTATTAGTTTAATACAATTACTGTAATTGTATTGATTCAATAAGTTTAGTATAATTTTATTGATTAATCGTATTAGTTTAATACAATTACTGTAATTGTATTGATTCAATAAGTTTAGTATAATTTTATTGATTAATTGTATTAGTTTAATACAATTACTGTAATTGTATTGATTCAATAAGTTTAGTATAATTTTATTGATTAATTGTATTAGTTTTATACAATTACTGTAATTGTATTGATTCAATAAGTTTAGTATAATTTAATTGATTAATTGTATTAGTTTAATACAATTACTGTAATTGTATTGATTCAATAAGTTTAGTATAATTTTATTGATTAATCGTATAAGTTTAATACAATTACTGTAATTGTATTGATTCAATAAGTTTAGTATAATTTTATTGATTAATTGTATTAGTTTAATACAATTACTGTAATTGTATTGATTCAATAAGTTTAGTATAATTTTATTGATTAATCGTATTAATTTAATACAATTACTGTAATTGTATTGATTCAATAAGTTTAGCATAATTGTATTGATTAATCGTATTAATTTAATACAATTACTGTAATTGTATTGATTTAATAAGTTTAGTATAATTTTATTGATTAATCGTATTAATTCAATACAATTACTGTAATTGTATTGATTTAATAAGTTTAGTATAATTGTATTGATTTGTGTTGCTTAATTGTATTTCTTTAATTGGATTAATTTAAAATGTTGTATAATTTGATTACGTTAATAGTTTTTGCTAAAAAACTAGTTATCGATGTTGTACAAATGATTAACTCCCCTTCAAAAAAAAGGTATTCACGTTTGTATGTATTCGAAAGGATTGCTTACCTGAGACGGGTTTTATAATGTTGTTCTGCAAGAATGGCTTGCTGTTTTTCTTTCCTGCGTTCATTCATGCACGAAGTGACCCTCCCTTTCCACTTGTGGTAAGTGGACAGAAGATGCCGAGTACTTAGCCGATCTGCCAGGTATGCTCGGAGGATCTTCAGGCGGAGCTGACCCTGGACATAATCATACCAGGCTTTCAAAGCCCTGAAATTAAAATCGGAAAAGAAAATAGGAAAAGGCGTAAAACATACAGAAAGCCAATTGTTTTATAAGCCAAAAATAAATGTTAGAAATCAAGGGTTTGTGGGGCAAAAAAGAGGCCTCAGCAGTTTAATTATAGCCTATTTTCAGTGCCCGTGGGATTGTTTAGATGTTGGGGAGTTCATTCTGGGACGTTGGAAATAGGGACGTAAGCTTTTGTAGTAGTCATCTTATTTGTGAGGATAGGGCAGGGCCGGGGACAGTGGCAGTGTCCGCCATGGAACATACTAGTCTAAATACAAATTATAGACTGATACTTATTTTTCCGGGTTGTGAAATGAAAACAAAAAAGAGAAGGGAATACGAAAATGCATGAAAATGATGAAAGCAGAAAACAATTAACAATAGAAACTTATTCGTCAAATATAAACAAACTAGTGTTATATACCCCTTTGGCAGGGCCCCTTAACATCCTCCAACAGCCTACCTCAGATTTCACGCTTTTTCTTCATTCAATTTATTACAATGATATTTAACATGGGCCCATGATTGGGAAGGGTCTGGATAACATATAATTTATCTATTTTGGTTTATTTTGTTTTAATCTTGTTTTCATCAATCGAAAATGTAGAAGAAAATATCATTATTATATCATAATTAATTAATTTTTTTTTCGTTAATTTTTTGTAAATTTTAAATATGAAATTCACATGTTTTTGAATTTTTGAGATGAGGATTAATAATTTGTATTATTTTGATTATTTGAATGACTATTCTCATACTGTTAGCGTTTAACACCGGAAGTAGCTGGTGGTGAATTGGATACCAGCACAGACTGACGACTTGTCATGTGTTCGAGCCTTGTCGATTCACTTTGATTTAGAATATTGGCAATTTTCACATGGTCCATTTCGTGATAGCAGAAGCAAGCGAGTTAAAATATCATAAACTTTTAATTCATACGAACTGAATTTACAACAGCAGTAAAAAAAAAAGGTTGCATAGACGGTAGATTTTTGGTTGGTCCCTAGGCTTCCGCCTAATCAGCCAGGGACGGCATTACTTTGATGAGGTCTATAGATGTTCTCTATCTATCGAAGTCAGAGTTTGATGATACGGTCTAGAAAGGTATCTAAAGTTAACAAAAGAATGATTATGGATCCATTTTCCTAAACTATGAGTTCTTTCTGGCTGGTTCAATCTTATATGAGTGTTAGCACCCTTATCTCACAGGATCTTTCATTAGTCGTGTGTCCCCACTAAATATCGACTGCAACTATCTTAACTTCAAATCCGATGCTTCTATAATAAAAAAAGCCGAAAAAAAGTTTCTCTTGTCTTTTAGTGTTGGAGAGGTAAATAAGGGGCAGGTAACTCTTCACAACAGCTCTAGCTTTCGAACAATATTTTTCTAACCCTAACCCTAACCCTAAACCCTAACCCTAACCATAACCATAACCATAACCCTTTTATGTCTAATCGACGTGCTCCTTGTACAGTAGCCACATGTGCAACGCCAATTAAAGCCATCAGTTTTGATTACTGGAAAATTGTGTTTAAAATTCATTGTAAGAGTTACCTGCCCCTTATTTACCTCTCCAACATTAAAAGACAAGAAAAACTTTTTTCGGCTTTTTATTATAGAAGCACCTCAAATCCTTCTATATCACATGACTAAATTAACCAATGAGACGATTCCCTTCGTACATGGGTATAGGTGGACCTTGTCGATCATATCTAAGTAACCTTTTCTATATGGCAAATAATTATACACTTATCTTGAAAAACATAGTACTGCTAAGTAACATGTAGCACTAGTAGAAGTACCCAGCTTTGTCCGGGGACAATTTTTACTTATTTGTCTTTTTTATTAGTTTTTGAAAAAATATATAATAAACACAGACTAAAACAATCTGTATTAAATATTTTTTTAAGTAAAGGGGTAGATAGAACGTAAAAGAAAATTAAGTTCTTGATAAAAAATACTTTTTTACAGTAGAAAAAAGTCAAAATAAGTCGCAGTAAAAAAATGTATTTGAAGTAAAAAATTCAGTATCTGTAAAAAAAATTATTGTTAATTAAAATAGTAAAATTATGGTGAATAAAACGTTAAACTATCTGTAAAAAATAATTTGTTGAAGAAAATTTGTTTAAACATTTTTAAGTCAAGCTAACTGTAAAAATCATTTTTATTTTATTTTAAAAGATGGAAAAAACTATTTTAATATCAAATTGAATGTTTAAAGTAAAAAATGAAGTTATCTGAAAAAACAGTTTTTAATAAAGCAAAAAAAATTAAAAATTAACCTCTCTATGAGAGAAAAGTTTTAAAAAGTAAAAGGACAAAATTAGGACAATCTTTAAACCTTGTAAAACCATTGTTTTCAGCAAGAATGTAAAATAAACTATTTGTATTTAAATAATTAAGTAAAGTAATTAAATAAGTAAAAGAAATATTGAACTAAATGTAAAAAAAATTTTGAGAGAAGTAAAATCGATTTTAAATAAAATAAGTAAAACTAAATAAAAATAATTAAGTCATCTACATACATCGGTATAGAATTTTTTTAAGTAAAGTAAAACATAAATTAAGTTATGTCTTTTTTTTTTCTTTTTCATCAGGTTTTAGTATTTAGGGTGCTGTGAATATCCTGGACTTCCAGACTCTAGGGTGGGCAACATCAGGCAACATCAGGCAACATCAAGCAACATCAGGCAACATCAGGCAATATCAGGCAACATCAGGCAATATCAGACAATATCAGGCAATATCAGGCAACATCAAGCAACATCAAGCAACATCAGGCAACATCAAGCAACATCAGGCAACATCAGGCAACATCCCATGTCCGCTCTCAATGCAGTCCGATTCAAAGGATGCACATCAGTCACGTTGCATGTAGTCATATGACTTCTTACACAATTGAGGTAGAGGTTCCTCAATCTACCACACTCCCTAGTGCCTAGGAAATCCAAACATGTTATGGAGTTGATACAAGAGATGACATGCTGTACATGCTCCAACCACCTGAGACACCGAGCAGAAATCCCACCAATACCAAATTTCTGCTAGAACACAATTGATGGCATCCTTTCTTTCACTTTCTAGTCACACATTCACCTGATCATGGCATGATTATTATGCCGAAGCGGTTGCAGATCACAAGTGTTTGGTGCCTATGTCTCACTGTGATACAAGATGGCAGAGCGAACACAGGCTGAAAAGACTTTGCCCCGAATCTTGAAGTAAAATTGCCTTGATGTAAAGACTAGCAGCAACTTTCTGAGCCTTCTCCGAGCGATGCGTGAAAGAATTTTAAGTGAAAAGTTCAAAAATTAAAAGTATCTGTTAAAGAATTCCTTAATTCCAAGAGTAATGCTGAAAAACAACGTAGATATTAAAATTTTCTTTTAAAAGAAATTGTTCAAGAAGTAAAACGGAAAGTTTGAAAAACTGAACTAATAAAGGTTAGTGTTGCACCTGGTCTTAATGTTACGCTTGAATAATTTGGTAGAGATCCGCTTGTGTCTCCAACGAATTTTCCAATTCCTGAAAGTTGATTTCAACTGTCTTTTCTGCTGAATGGTCTGGTATTCATGGAATCTTCGTTGGTACAAGAGCGAGGCTGAAAAACAACGTACATATCATAGAAGAAGATAATATTCTTGCTTAACATATAAAAGTGAGTAAAAGTCTTTTCAGTATCTACACAGATGCTAGTTTGGGGTGCATGCATCACATGATTGAAGCAGTTCCATGAAGAGGGCTTTCTGTGTTTGGTAAATCTATCATGGTAATTGGTGAATCTGGACAGATGAATCTACGACATAGTCCCTATTTCCTTGCCTCCCCACAAGGGCAGAATTAGACAAAGTCGGTTTTTAATGTTGGGAAAATCCAGCTTCCTAAAAAGGGCACTCTGGATTGGGACAGAATTTTAAGTTGTCTCAGTCTAAAAGGATCTCTATTTACCGACCAAAGACAGAACAGATGCTGCACCTTACTCTCAGTTCGATATGCAACATAGTCTAATTCGGGAACATGCTTTATGAGTTCGAACTGGGCCAGAACACCGTGGAAATAATAAGAAATTCTGCTCAGGTTGCAAGAAACTCAATAATCATGCAAGGTCTGATAGACAGAAAGATGCAAATTCTGAGGCCATACTCAAGCCATGGCGGGTAATCCGGCGAGTAACACTCAAAGAGTGTCAGGTGAATTAAAAAAAATTTTTTTTAAACATAGTTCACCCCCAAACAAGGCAGGCCACCACTGTAGACGTAAGGGGCTACTGAGAAGAAAGAAAAGAGGAGAAGGTTGGGGGGGGGGGTGTCAACCTAAATTGGGATCTGCGCAGCGAGATGTCTGGTTACATTAATTTTAAATTTCTGCATGTCAGTACTGTCGGGGAAACAGGGGGCAGGGAGGGAGTTCCAGAGGCCAGCAGCACGAGGAAAGAAGCTATTTGAGTAGAAAGCTCTCTGGCATCTGGGGACCTCCACAGTGAATGGATGTGATTTAGTTGATTGTCGAGTTGGTCTAGTGAATTTACGTCGAGGGGGCACCAGAGTAGCCAATTCATCGGAGCATAATCCATTGAAGTATTTGTAAAACAAGCACAAGGATGCTACATTGCGGCGATGGGACAGGGACTGGAGCTTGGTTGACAGTGACGGAACTATTAGGTTGGCGACTCTTTTTTGGACCTTGTCTAGGAGGAAGAGACTAGTAGATGATGCACCGGCCCAGAGTTTAGCATTTCACAGTGTTGTCTGTGATCTTCACAGCTTCGATAAAACTAAATATGTCACCAAAATATTGCAAATCTTTTGACTCAACCTTATAAATAACGTTTTTATGTCGAATACCAGCTCCTCATATCGAATAAAAGAATAACCGGAACTCAGTATGATAAAACTAAATTGATTTCTTTTTTTATAGCACCCTTAAGTCTGATTAGATAAGTAATAAAAAAAGAATTTAAATAAACGGACAGAACACAAATAAGCAGTGAATGAAAAGGGATGAAGCAATAGTAATGGAAAGATTTTATTTATTCGTTTGTTTATTAAATGATAGCATTGTAGTTGGTAACCACTATTTTAAAATCTGCTACTGTCCACGATGCTAACGTGGTTCGAAAAGTGACTAGACAACCAGAGGGATGAAGAAAGAAACCTATGAAAGTAAGGGTAAACCCCCCTGAAGGGTCGATGGGTATCTAGTGCATTCAACTCGGGTCTCTAGATGTCAAAAATGTGGATTGGCTATACAATTGTATTTCTAACTCTGAATGAAGTCATGGCAGATGGGAGGGCTAAATAAGCAGGCATTGGACAGTTGATGATAACACCTTTCATATTAGGTATAATTGGGTCGCTCTTAATTATTAAAATTCTAAAAATAAAATATGTATAACTTAATTTCTAGGCAAAAAATGTTTTCTCGATTAGAGGATAAAAAATGATTGAAATTTGCTTTGACTCAAAAGCTATGCAATTTTGTGTGATTTAAATTTAAATAGAATAAGAGGTAACACCTTTTTTTGATGGATGGTTTAAACTTCTTGACCATTCGAAAATTGGAGTCTTTTTCATTTATTGTACTCAACCAGTCAGTTCTCCAGTCAACAAGTGCACTTTAAAGGTCATCGGTTTCTAATTATTTCCATCTGTCTGCATTTCTGTCTTGTGATCAAGTCTGACATAAGGACATCCCTCTGATTGTCCTCAAGTCATTATGTTACATGGTATTAGCAATTTCTTTCAGTATCTATATAATAATGCGCTACGGCAATTTCATATTCGCATGTACATTATCACCCTCCACCCCTTTTTTAAAAAGATGGGATCGCCCGATTGCCAAAGATGCAATGCAAAAAACGTTATTTTTAAATTTCATCCGATGTAGCTGTTATTTCGAACGTGAAACGTTAACTAAAATACACTTTCTTGGCTTTTGTGCTATGATGAAAGTGCAGTATCTGTTCTGTAAGAAGATGGTACTATAATATTGTGCAGTTTACATGTACACCAGACGTTTATAGAATGGAAATATGTCAAAAACTCCAAGAAGAGTTTTGGAGATAGACCTGTATAACCATATATATTCTACATTAACCAGAACAGTTAGATAAATATGTTTCATTTTGAAAAAAGGTGGTACAATAATATCACGGGCGGGGGGGGGGGGGGGGTCTGCGTTTGCGCTGGACATCCATCGAAATCTAACTAGGTGTGTATTTAGATAATGATAACAGTATTAATATTGACATGAAACCATCAATGTTCCAAATTAAAAAAATAAATCTTTGAAAATATAACGTAGCAGTACCTTTGAGAAACATGACACAGGTTCAATTACAGACAGACACCAAATATCCATTAAAATAGGATTATATCTACATTACTTTTTTCTGACTATTTATTTATTTATTACATCTATTTGAGTATCTGTAGCGGTTAAATTTTGATGGACAATTTTCTTTCAGGTAAGCTAATGTTCTGACGCGGAGTGATTGATCTATTACCCAATGAAAATGCTTTGCATAAGATGCATTGTGGAAAATATGAGGAGCGATGACTTACCAGAGTGTGGCTGCTGGCGACTGAGGATGTTCTTCCAACATCTAAGAAGAAGGACGGTTGTTGCAGAGAATTTATATGAGTAGGGATGGCATTCAGTTGTTATATAAACCTTTCTTACTACTGAAGAGCGTTACTCGTCAATTTGTCACCAAACTACAGAAGTTATTAGACCTAAGGAGAGGGTCGCAAAGGAAGTTTTTATCTTTTTCGCAACCTCACTCTTCAGCTAGCTTCACTCTTGGTTACCTATGATTTTTTTTCGACAGCATTTCTGTTGGATAACTTGCACATTTTCCCATGTCAATGTAAGTTGGATTTCAAACCATAGATTTCAACCAAAGCGGACGTACAAGCATGTCTCTTCAAACTCACAACGACATGAAACCTTTTTGTAACATTTGACGTCAAATATTTTGTCAACCCTTTTCTTTTAACAATTGTTTTGTTGTATTCAGTGTTGTTCCAGTCCTGCCGAAATAAAGGATTTTTTTATGTGACTAAAATTTATTCCTTTTGATAATTTCTGATTTCCAGAAAGATTTTATTTTTATAGTTTACAGAATGTAATCAGTTAAACTTTATTTCTGGAATGTTACCAACCTTTACCAACCGACAGATCCCGGCTACCACCAGCACTTTTCTTTTTTAGCGGATTTTTTTGATGATCTTGAGGTGTAGCAGAGCGATATTGATATAATAATGTTGGTTGGCTCACTTCCAGGGAAACGAGTCGTAAATATACATCTCACAGGAATGTTATGTTTTTTCAAAATGTGAAAAAATAAAAACAGAAAATAAAAACCATGGATATTGGAATATAAAATGAACCTGTCTTATTTATATATGCTACTACATATATTGTCATAATCTCTCTCTCGCTCTCTCTCTCTCTTTATATATATATATATATATATATATATATATATATATATATATATATATATATATATATATCATATATATATATATATATATATATATATCATGATTTTTTTTCGACAGCATTTCTGTTGGATAACTTACACATTTTCCCATATCAACGTAAGTTGGATTTCAAACCATAGATTTCAACCAAAGCGGACGTACAAGCACGTCTCTTCAAACTCACAACGACATGAAACAAACATTTTTTAAGTAATAGTGATATGCCGCTGTGTGTAGCACGCGGTTACGTGAATAAGGTAGTTTGAAAAGTCACACATTGAAAACGTTGCTGAAATGGCAATAATAAGGAGAATTTTTTTTTTTAAATATTTTGAAAACCTGGACAACGCAAATTATTTATGTTTTTTTAAATAAATTATTTATTTACTTTAATGTTATTTAGTGTTTGCATTCCTCACCTTTTCGATGTCTAAACAGAATCTGGTTAAACAAACAAATGGCGCCGATCAAAAAAGGCATAAGTTGCTGTTTCTTTTTAATATCTTACGTCACATGTTGAAGACAACCAATCAAGTGTTTACTTTTCATATTTGATTCTCGCTGACTTTGGAGTCATCCCCTCTCATCAATCATCATCCAGGCTAAACAATTGAACGTAAACTTAAGAACTCTCTTCCTGTAATGCACAACAACTACCCAAGGGATTATCGTGCATTTATCAAAGAGGCGGTGGTGGTAGTGGTCATTGTAAAAAGGGGGGGGGGTATTGAACATCGCTAATTTTCGAATCGAGCTGTTCTTAATATACAATGACCGAATGTCAGATTGTCTTACCTTTGGTGCACATTTGCCAACTGTTGAAAACCTTGGTGAATAGTTTGCATTTGTATGTTTGGTCGGCACGGGTGACCGACAGTGTGGACCTCCACCGAGTGAACAGATGCGTCTGTGTTTGTTGTTGCTTCCAAGATGCAAACACATGAAGCCGTCCTTCCAATTGTTTCATCATCCCAAAACGATTTCTCCACACAAAGAAGCAAAAGCGAACCTAAAATGTTTATAAATATGCTTAATAATTAAATCGAATAAATTCCAAGACATACATATATGAACTAAATACTAAAACCCCAGTTTCCTCAGACTCAGAACTAAATACTAAAACTCCAGTTTCCTCAGACTCAGAACTAAATACTAAAACCCCAGTTTCCTCAGACTCAGAACTAAATACTAAAACCCCAGTTTCCTCAGACTCAGAACTAAATACTAAAACCCCAGTTTCCTCAGACTCAGAACTAAATACTAAAACCCCAGTTTCCTCAGACTCAGAACTAAATACTAAAACTCCAGTTTCCTCAGACTCAGAACTAAATACTAAAACCCCAGTTTCCTCAGACTCAGAACTAAATACTAAAACTCCAGTTTCCTCAGACTCAGAACTAAATACTAAAACCCCAGTTTCCTCAGACTCAGAACTAAATACTAAAACCTTAGTTTCCTCAGACTCAGAACTAAATACTGAAACCCCAGTTTCCTCACACTAAGAACTAAATACTTAAACCCCAGTTTCCCTAGACTCAGAACTAAATACTAAAACCCCAGTTTCCTCACACTCAACCCAACAGTTTAACAAGTAAAAAAAAAGGAAGTTCGGACTTTTCTATTAATTATTCCTTCCTTTAATCTTTTATTTTGCTGTTTGCTGTTTGCAGATTTCACGAGTAGCTGTTAGGTTTTAGAGTCCATCCATGTCGAGCCAAATTACCTCTGTGCCCTCACATTAAAAACTTACTCCCTAGAAAATATTATAACTAAGATGTTCCACTCTCTAGTCTAGACCCAGAGAGGAAGGTTCCTTCCCCGGATGTGAAATTGTACCATTTTTTGGAGTTGTTAAATTGTATGGTTATGTCTGAGGATCCTGCAGTAAGGCAGGTGAAATAAATTATTACATTCATATTACATGGTGATTTGTGTTTTTCCATTCAACTTTGCTCAAATTTCTCTATAACTACATGAGCTCTCTAATAGGAGTTATCCTGAAAAGTAGCATAATATCTAAGCATGCATTAATATTTGTTAGTATAAGAATTCTCTCTCTCTAGTTAAGACTGTCTCTAAACATTTCAGTGTAAAATATTAGGTGAGAGAATGAGTTTGCAAGTCAAGGGGTAAAAAGCAAATAAATACTGACCACTCGTTCTGTGAAGACCGTCTCCAAAATCTTCCCCCTACTTTTCTTGGCCTTTCTCTTCCAGCATTCCACAATTCCGCACACTTTCAGATGAATCCTTTGTTCCCTGTTAAATTTCGCTTCACATCTCAATTGGAAAGTGCGCTTCCAAGTGTTAAGAATTCTTTGCATCTACAGATAAGAAAGAATGAAAGAGTCAAATAACAAAAGCATATTAAAATAAGCAACAACACAAAAGACAACGTTGCACATGAGGTATGTCATCAATAAATTCCTATGTTTACTTCATCGTAATTCACTATATTTCGTCGCCACTTGACACAAATTCATAGGAGATAGTTCATATAAAATGTCCTTACTAAAGATAAAAGGAAATGGCATCAAATTTACTGGGTGTGTTCTTGTCAGGGCGATTAGTGTAAAACATATTTGTGTAAAACATCTTAGTGTAAAACATTTTTGTTTCTTGGGGCTTGGTTCCAAACTAAAATCTTTTACCAAAAACTCAGAGTAGGAGGAGAAGTCACATGACCATATTATTACTATCCATCATACATTTAGAGAAGGGAGTAGAAGGAATTCTTGGGGTTCCTGGGGAGGCATGAATGAGAAGATTTTTCCCTTGACCTTATTAGCAGGTAGCCATTTTGCATGCAATTGACCAGAAATTCAAAGGGCTAATTATTCAAAACATTCCAAGCTCTTTGTGATAGCCAGACAGATAGCCACCCCCCCTTAACACAAGTAAAACAAACACATATATAGTTCACAAAGTAAGAGAAGTGAGTTATCTGTACAAATTAGCTTTTTCAACGAGCAGATGTCTGCTAAAAACAATTGCCTTTCATAGGTTCGAATTTTATACGGGTCCTATTTTTTATCTGTGAACTTTTTGTTTCCAGTTCTGTAGAATAAACAGCAGTTTCTGTAATAACAGTATTACTATTCTGACCCTGTAAAGGGACCAGAAGGAAGACACGAACTCGTAATTGAGAGAAAACAAGTATATTCAAGAAAAGTATAATACAATAGAGAACAAGGTACCATAACACCCCCTCCCAAGCCTTATCTCCTCACGAGTTACAGGATGCTTGAGGTAACCGTATGCCGAAAGTGTTGTATCTCGTAACCATAAATTCTTCCTGGGGTGCTGTCAGTGTCTTCCTATAGTCGTTCCCTAATTTGATTTAGGTGTCTATTATGATAGAACTGAGGGTCTTTATCAAATTCAGATTTGAAATCCTCCAGCTTTTTAATTCTCGACTTCTGATTTTGGAGCACATCTTTAAACTTGGAAAGAATGTCTTCTTTGTTTTGACATTCAACGTCTATCTTATCTTTTATAGTTTTTAGCTCTTCTAAGACATCTTTGAGTTGCAACTTTAGCGATTCCAGCTCTGGAACCATGAGCTCATTCTCTGTAACCTTCAGCTGGTTATCCAAATAATTTGACTTAATTTATTTCAGTTTAGTGTTAGCTATTTGCAGGGTGAATTTTGTGTCCTTATGTGCTTTAATTTCTGTCGGAAATTTTTTTGTGTCCATTTCAACCAATTTTTAATGGTTAAAACAAAATCCTTCTTTCGTTGTTCTGGCTCGGTCGACCGATTTTTTTATTTTCTGGACAAAAATGTTGGTTGGTAACCCCCATAGGTTGAATCGCTGCAATAAGTCTATGCCAAATAAATTGTTTAAAGTAATGTCGGTAATAATTTCATCCTCGAATTTAATTTTTTCACAAGTAATCGTTCTGGATATCTGGTTGATTCTTAGCATGGTCGGTTTACTCAACGTTCACTATGTATGGATGTTGATAATCAGAATGAACCAGAATCCAATTGTAACATTTTTATTTGGCTTTTTTACCTGTACATATTTTCTTATAATTCTACCGTTCTGTTCGTTCGTTTTTGTGGATTTAACCCGAGTTTTATTTCCTCTATTCGTTCTGCCATGTGAACTCTTGTGTTCGATTTTATTACAAAATAAACAGGTATGGGCAATCCGTTACCCAAATAAAGGGATCCACAACGGAAACATGGTCTCGTGGCAATTTATCCTGTTTTTCATTGGGCTGGCTTGTTTTTGTAGGAGCGTGAAAATAACACTTCTTTTTCTTTCGAATTGTTTTTGAAAAAAATGTTGAAATGTGTATTCTGACGTACCTTTCTTATGTGCGCAATGCCCGACTCTTCAATGTCTTTCAAATCTTGTTTAATGCTTATAAATCTCTGGCAGTCTTCAGCTAATTTCTTTAATGTTAAATTTGGTTCACTTTCTAACTTGTTCAGAACCCTACGTCTGATTTCTGCGTTTTTCCTGATACCAGTCTTTGCACGAAAATTAAACATTTAAAGTTATCCTTGCTAAGTTCAGTAAATTTGAAATCGTCACAGTGTTTATTAACGATTGACGCGAACGTTACGTAGTGTTCTCTGGTCTATCCGTGAAATCAAAAGAGTATTGTTTTTGTTCTGTTCAATCCACCCCTATGCTAATTGACTCCCCACCAGAGCCATCTAGCGGTTAGAGACTCCAAACAGCCAATTTGCAAAGGGGGGATAACTCAACTGGCGACTAAACCACATGTTCGCCATCACATTTTAGTAAATGTAAACATTTCCACCGTTTGTCGAACAGAGAAGTATTAGGGCTAAATAATTCTGTTAAAAGTTTAATCGCTTCAGACAAAATCAAGTTGCTTGTTTTGCGGGGTAAAATAAGGTCCACAAATCTAGTATGTTCGGTGGAGCCTAATTTTCGGAGCAGTAGGCGAACTTTTTTAGAGTCTGACCAATTTTTACAATTTATTTTATATAGATCCTCATAATTCTCAAATATGAAGCAAAAGTTTTATCCTCGTTTTTTGTTCCAGTAATTTTTCTTCGTTTTTTTTTTGTAGCCTTTCGTCAGCTTTTTCTTGTTCCAGTAGTTTTTCGTCGGCTTTTTGTTATTGTTCCAGTAGAAGCTTTTGAAATCTTTTGTTCATTTTTTAGTAGTTTTTCTTCATTTTTTAGTCGTCTTTCTTCAGTTTTTTGTTGCTGTTGCATTTGATATTTCATGAGTTCTCTTATCGTTGTTTTAAAATATTCCATATTTAAAATGTGTTTTTATAGAATACGGTTTTTAGAAGTTCTTTCTTTTATATCATGCTGCTAAACGTAATCTTAGTTGTAAAAATAGAAAGAGGGTATAAACCCTTTTTTTCTTCGACCCTCCAAAAATCACATTTTAGTACGGTTTTCACGTAACTGTAGGATTTACAGTCCTCACTTTAGTCAACAGAAATTCTTTTTTCTTTCAGAAGAAAGACTTTTCTCTTTTGGAAAGAGAAAAAATATCATTCATCCCTTCTTGTTTACAATTAACACGATGCCAAAATAGCAGTAAAAAATCACTGACTTTCCCTCTTTGAGAGAAATAAGTTGATGTTTTGCGTGTTTTTTTTGTGTTTTTTGGTTCGCCGGTAAAGCCCATTTTTAGAACTAAGACGTTGTCGGGTAAATTTGCCGTTGATTTTTCCACGTTTGTCCTTTTTTAAGGTTCTCAAGAAAAACCTTTACTGTACCTCGTCACCAGTTTTTGTGGGCCTTTGTAAGTTCGAATCCCACGTCGTCAGTTGTTGTGACCCTGTAAAGGGGCCGAAAGGAAGACACGAACCCGAAGTTTAGAGAAAACAAGTACATTGAAAAAAGTATAACACAACAAAGAACAAGAGTGGCTGTACGTCAGTCTTGACTGCCAATATAGACTTGGGTAGATCCAGGTATTTAATTGCTTCCCACCGCAACAATATGTGATACAAGGTCGGAAGGTGAGGGAAGAGTCAAGCCAGCACCCCTAAAGAAGGAACACTCTGGCCTAGCAAAAATATCCTGGGAAATCCCGTCGGCATTCTCCGGTCAGGGCGCCTCAGGTAGTAAGCAATAAACTTACTCCTCCCCAAAGAGGTTAGGCAAGGCCTGGGAGGGTGAACCTCCTAGGACAACCCAGGACAGTATACCTCAGCCCGGCAGATAAAAGGCCACCGAAATGGCCCAGTTCCTGCCAGACTAATTGTCGAGAACGAATCCTCGACTGGTATTAACCCATCCTGACGTCCTCAATCAACCAAAATTAATGAGAGACTGAACAGGATGGGGTGTGAGCCCAACACTGAGGAGCAGGTGATTTCCGTATTTATGGTGAGTGGAAGAGTCCAAGTAGTCCGTTATAGGTAAGGTACCATAACAATTATCTACACAAACATGAATTTCAACTAACATACAATAAAGAAACGATGTAGATAATTTATGCATAGGGTAATACCAATAGAACACGGGGGGGGGGGGGCAGGTGCTAGTTTGATTGCAAACGTTAGGAGTCGATGGAGTAAGTTCAGGGAAATTCTGGCATTACCTTGTCTAATGAAGGAAGAGTCTATCAGGCATGTTTACGCAGTGTGATGATGCATGAAAGTGAAACCTGGCCAGTGAGGGTTAAGGACATGTGTTACATGGAGAGTAACGATATGAGAATGATATCATGGATTTGTAATGTGAATGTTAAAGACAGGCTTAGATCTGATGACCTCCGAGGAAGATTGAATCTGGACAAAGTCTCCTGTTCTGCACACATCTCCCTATACGGGAGATGTGTGCAGAACAGGAGACTTTGATGGTATGGCTACATTGAAAGAATGGGCGACAGTTCTTGTGTTAGTATATGTACAACAGTTGAGATAGCAAGTTCAGTTCACATGGAAAGGCCAAAGAAATAAACATGGGAGGAATTTATGAGAATGGACTTGAGAGAAATAGAAAACTAATCGATAACAAAAAGTTTATGTGTGTCTGTCCGTTTTTCAATTTGTCTTTTCTTATCGATTAGTTTTGTCTTTATATCGATTAGTTTTTCTCCATTTTTCTTAAAATCAGCTTTATTATTGGACATGGCAATACTTATTCTGACAGGGAATTGAAGGTGACAAACTTCAAAGTCTAAATCTGGAGGAATGAATGGACTTCTTGGAATTAGTACAGTTTCTCTTTTGCCTTGACAAATAATATTTTCAGTTTCCAAAAGATGATGAATCGTCTTCGTGATAATGCACCTAGTACGTTACACAACTTTGGTCGGTCTAAATTTTGCAATGTAAGTTTGTGAAAATGCACACAATTGAGGCCGCGTTTTTTTTTAACTTAAGCGTCCCTCTATCTCTCTAACATAATAAATAATTTTTTTTATTTTTTTATGATAGTTCACCCCAAACAAGGCAGGACGCCACTATAGACGTAAGGGGCTACTGAGAATTGGGGAGTAGGTTTAGGGTGTCATTCTAAGTTGGGAGCTGTGCAGCGAGATGTCTGTTTATATTAGTTTTAAACCTCTGCATGTCGTTACTGTCTGGGAAACAGGGAACAGGGAGGGAGTTCCAGAGGCTAGCAGCACGAGGAAAGAAGCTATTGGAGTAGAAGGCTCTCCGGCATCTGGGGACTTCCACAGTGAATGGATGGGATTTAGCTGATTGTCGAGTATTGAAGCCAATGGGAAAGTCTGAAAAATGATGGACAACCGGTGTAAAATGAAAAAATCGCTGTTATAAAAATAGCAGACGGTGATTAGGGTAACAAAAAGAGAAATTGGAAGTGAAAGAGGCTTATGACCTCCGACTACCTCACTGACATTAATAATCACAATATAAACTGTTGGTCAGATTAAATATAAAAAGGTAAAAATCGATTGAGAAATTTATTTGTTTTTTTCAGAACATTAGCCAATATGTGCAGTATCCAACAGATTAAACATTTGTTTTTATGTCGCTTTTGTTTATGAAGCTATACCGACCAATGGAATAGGGGAAAGTTCATTTTACTTTATATATCAGTTTAAAAATAATAAACAGATTCTTCCAGTGAATTTTTATACGTTTTTCAAATTAACGTTCTGTATGTGAATAAAAAGGTATATGCAAATTTATAATTATTGGATTTAACCTTTAATTTTACTTACCACGGTTTTGACCTTTTGTTGTTGAAGTGTTTTGACCTTGACTCTTTCATTAATTTGGAATTGGCTTCGGTAAAACCAGGCAGCAATCACTCTATAATAAAATAAATGTTTTACATGTCATTCAGGCGGTATTTTTAAATTAGGTGGTTGTACATGATACCGCCACGGGGAAAATATTTGAAAAAATAAATCCGTACAGATTTTGAATGCAAAACACGATAAACACCATTTTCAAAATGGTAAAGTTACCACTGCCAAAATGGTTGAATTTCATCCCTCAAATCATTTTTACATAATGTGATATCAGTGTAATTCTTTTGCTTTTAATTCAATGAAGCTTTCACAGTAGAAATGTAGATTTGAAATACTCGTCTTTTAATAGTTGAATTTTTCAATACAAAGGAAATGGATCTATCTCGTTTTGCATTGAGACTCTTCAATATATATCAATAACATGTAAAATCAACTTCTCGGAATCGAAACAGATCCGAACCAAGACAGCAGACCTTGCACATACAAAGGTCTCGATATCCTTTTATATAGAGCTTTATAACAATAATAAATAATTAACAGGAACTTATCTTGACACTTTACTGCAGTTTACTGTTAGATCCGATCGTCAGAAGCATATTCACACATATATGAAAAGTTTAAATGAAAAACACAGTTTTTAGAATGGTTATGTTACGACAAACAAAAGAGTTGTATTTCATTACTCTACCACAAATCCCAAAATCATTTTTTACATAATGTGATATATCTAATTCTTTTGCTTTCAATTTAATGAAGCTTTTACATAATGTGATATATCTGTCTAATTCTTTTGCTTTCAATTTAATGAAGCTTTTACATAATGTGATATATCTGTCTAATTCTTTTGCTTTCAATTTAATGAAGCTTTTACATAATGTGACATATCTGTCTAATTCTTTTGCTTTCAATTTAATGAAGCTTTTACATAATGTGATATATCTGTCTAATTCTCTTGCTTTCAATTTAATGAAGCTTTTACATAATGTGATATATCTGTCTAATTCTTTTGCTTTCAATTTAATGAAGCTTTTACATAATGTGATATATCTGTCTAATTCTCTTGCTTTCAATTTTATAAAGTTTTTACATAATGTGATATATCTGTCTAATTCTTTTGCTTTCAATTTAATGAAGCTTTTACATAATGTGACATATCTGTCTAATTCTTTTGCTTTCAATTTAATGAAGCTTTTACATAATGTAACATATCTGTCTAATTCTTTTGCTTTCAATTTAATGAAGCTTTTACATAATGTGACATATCTGTCTAATTCTTTTGCTTTCAATCTAATGAAGCTTTTACATAATGTGACATATCTGTCTAATTCTTTTGCTTTCAATTTAATGAAGCTTTTACATAATGTGATATATCTGTCTAATTCTTTTGCTTTCAATTTAATGAAGCTTTTACATAATGTGATATATCTGTGTAATTTTTTTGCTTTCAATTTAATGAAGCTTTTACATAATGTGACATATCTGTCTAATTCTTTTGCTTTCAATTTAATGAAGCTTTTACATAATGTGACATATCTCTCTAATTCTTTTGCTTTCAATTTAATGAAGCTTTTACATAATGTGACATATCTGTCTAATTCTTTTGCTTTCAATTTAATGAAGCTTTTACATAATGTGATATATCTGTCTAATTCTTTTGCTTTCAATTTAATGAAGCTTTTACATAATGTGACATATCTATCTAATTCTTTTGCTTTCAATTTAATGAAGCTTTTACATAATGTGACATATCTGTCTAATTCTTTTGCTTTCAATTTAATGAAGCTTTTACATAATGTGACATATCTGTCTAATTCTTTTGCTTTCAATCTAATGAAGCTTTTACATAATGTGACATATCTGTCTAATTCTTTTGCTTTCAATTTAATGAAGCTTTTACATAATGTGATATATCTGTCTAATTCTTTTGCTTTCAATTTAATGAAGCTTTTACATAATGTGATATATCTGTCTAATTCTTTTGCTTTCAATTTAATGAAGCTTTTACATAATGTGACATATCTGTCTAATTCTTTTGCTTTTAATTTAATGAAGCTTTTACATAATGTGACATATCTGTCTAATTCTTTTGCTTTCAATCTAATGAAGCTTTTACATAATGTGACATATCTGTCTAATTCTTTTGCTTTCAATTTAATGAAGCTTTTACATAATGTGATATATCTGTCTAATTCTTTTGCTTTCAATTTAATGAAGCTTTTACATAATGTGATATATCTGTCTAATTCTTTTGCTTTCAATTTAATGAAGCTTTTACATAATGTGATATATCTGTCTAATTCTTTTGCTTTCATTTTAATGAAGCTTTTACATAATGTGATATATCTGTCTAATTCTTTTGCTTTCAATTTAATGAAGCTTTTACATAATGTGATATATCTGTCTAATTCTTTTGCTTTCAATTTAATGAAGCTTTTACATTCAGATTCTACATTTTAATTTTTTTGTCTTTTCATAGTCTAACTCGAAGAAAAGCAGGCATTTAATGAGGCACTCTACGTCATTTTGAACCTAGCCTATAACATCATAATAGTTTTTTAATTATTGTTTCATTTTATAATATTAATTTTTTTTTTGGGGGGGGGGGTCAAGGATTTACTCAGCCTTGATCGGGTTGGAAGGCGATGTAAGTAAAGTAACAGTAATTCAAATAAATTTATGTCTTTAACCTCCTTGAGGCACAAGAGAATTAATGAGGAACCCTGTGCACTCCTGCTCCAACTCCAGAACCCCATATTACCATTTCTATTCTTATATCTATGTTCTATAATTTTTAAGTTTTAAATAAAATAAAATAATGTAACATGTTGTCTTTCCTTTTAATGGATGTCAAGCACAAACGTATACCCCCCCCTCCTCGATAATGTTGTATCCGCTTTGATAAAAATCAAATATACTTATCTAAGTACCCTTAGTGATGTATTTTCAGAATATATACAGTGGTGTGGAGCGACTATCTCCCATCCACCGATGCCCCTAGGTGGCAGATTGGGGAATGGCTTTCAGATATGAAGTTTAGCTGTGAATAGCCAAAAAGCAGTCCCAGACAAACTAGCAACTAACCCAAATCAAAAACCCACACTCAACCAAGTCAGTCAATCAGCTTTTATGGTGGTTGACACCCGCCAAGTTTAAACTTTACATCGGGCATTTGTATGCATTACATCAAGATATATCTGACTAGAACATATCCTACATACAGTCTACTTAGTGAGTGTATGTAGGATATGTTCTAGTCAGGTATATCTCTATGTAATGCATACAGATGCTCGATGTAAAGTTTAGACGTGGCGGGTGTCAACCACCATAAAAGCTGACTGACTGACTTGGTCGAGTGCAGGCTGTTAATTTGGGTTAGTCGCACTTAGTGTTGATCACGAAAAAGCATTAGGCACGGAAGGGCATCTTCCGTATAACTTTTACTTCAAATAAATCTTCATAGATATTTCCATGTGCGCAGCTTGCCAGCTACTTCGACTGGGGCCAACCTGTGTGGATGATACCCCTCAACTAGCACGTTAATAAACAAGAATTGATGTAGAGAAAAGAAGTTGGATATAGCTAATCGATGTCTATCTCCAAAACTCTAGATGGACTTTGTAAACAAACAAACAGAAGGAACTGCAACTTTATATATAGAGATTTTTTCAATTCAAATAAGTTGGAATTTATCGCATTTTATTCGAACTTTTTATATTCCCCTCTTCATCTCAATCTATATTGTGGTTCACTCTTTACAGTTGTTTCCAACGAAAGTCTGAGGCAAGAAATACATTGTGGTGATACTTATGATATTAATGGTATTACGATGACATACTTTGGAATACAGAACTTCTTCATGTCATTCACAAATGGTAGTGTGTGTGAATGATATTCTTTAGTTTATGATGCTACTATTTCGGAAGGAAACTCGCCTAAAAGTTGGTAGGTAAAAACACAATTAATCAAACCAGTTCTAAAAATATTGGAAATTTGTTGATAATGTTTTGTTGAAAATCTCAACTTCTTACAAATTTTAATAAAAGAATTAAAAAGAAATGAAAGTCAATGAGTGTAATATTTGTAAACACTAATAATAATATAGTTTTAAAAAAAATGACTGAATGAGATGAAAAATTTATTGAAGTCATTAAAGAAAATTATGCTTTGCTATGTACTATGTGTCTCAATTGCTGATCTTATTTGAAAATTGGACAATTCCTTTATTTGCTTCAATCAATGGTCTTCCCTCTGACAAGTCATCCATACGAGACGTCTATGCTGGCTGGATCATCCCTCCACCATCAACTGGGAGAGTTCATCTATGAAGCAATTGCCCCAGCTCCTCTACAGGGAAAAGCGATGTGGGGGGGGGGTTATTTACCTCCCCCGGAGGTTAGGCACAAGGCCAGTTTTATCTTATTCCCACAAGGTAAGATGTGACCCAAGGTCGGGTCAGGAAAGTGGGACTTGAAAAGCCAGCGCCCAAGAAGGTGAGCACTCTGGCCATTAAAAATTGTCTGGACAGCCCGTCGGCATTCCCCGGTAGGGGCGCCTCAGGCAGTAAGCAATAATTTACTCCTCCCCAAAGAGGGGAGGCAAAGCCTGGGAGGGTGGACCTCCTAGAACTGAACAGGACAAACCCACAGACCGGCGTAAATCAGGCTCCGAAGGCTAACACAATACCGGTCTATAGGGTGCAGTATCCATCGGAACAGATACTACACTTTGGTCTTGGTGGTGAATAACGAAAAATATGGCTGATGTCCGTGTCTATGGAGTTTGTTTAGTGTCTAGAGATCACCCAGTTGTTGACTTCAAATTGTCAGTCGACCTTGGTGAGGGATGCAGTGATGAGCATGGATGGAGCCAGCTAAACCCACCCCGGGTGAATGCTGTTTCAAGTATAAGTCAAGTAAGTATTGCCTGCTATCAAAGGGATAGTAACCCATTTGCCAATTCCTATGGTAAATACTATTAATCATGTCATGGACACTTTACCATAAAAAGAGCACAATTCTTTGGAAATTGTTGTTGACTCATGGCCAACTAAAAATTAAATAATATGGAAATCATTAGTAAATACGAAAAATGTTTTGGATGCATTTAATTTACAAAAACATAAATTGATGAATATTATTGTCTTGTGTAGTGAACAGTACTGCACAAAATATTCTAATCATTTATTAACTCATTAAAACAAGAAAAATGCTGTAACATTTTATAAGCATGACACAGCTCAAAAAATGTAGCCATCTTTACCAAATTTTTACTTGATAAAGATGGCTACATTTTTTTAACTCTATACGTTGCAGTTCCTTTTCGTCTGTTTGTTTGTTTACAAAGTCCATCTAGACTTTTTGAGATAGACGTTGATTAGCTATATCTTTCTTCTTTTCTCTGTATCAATTCTTTTTTTATTAACCTTCTTTTCTCTGTATCAATTCTTTTTTTATTAACCTTCTTTTCTCTGTATCAATTCTTTTTTTATTAATGAGGAGCATTATGCACACACAGGTGGGCCCCTGTCGAATTGGCTGGCAAGCTACACACATATAAATATCCATGAAGGTTTATTTGAAGCCAAAGTTTTACAGAGATATTGAAATTTTCGAAATGAATAAATCTGAAGGAAATTTTATATAAAATAATGATCCAAAATTGGACAAGATGGGCTCTTCCATTTTGTTTCGCTCTTCCATTTTATTTCGCTCTTCCATTTTATTTCCTATAGAGAAAATGGAATGTTTCAAAATAGACAATTTGGAAATGTTTAAGCTCATATCTTTATTGAAAACAGATTTAGGCATTCTGAGGTTAGATTTCGAAGAAACATCAAATATCTGTTTCACAATGTTGACTAAGCTGACAAAAGAGGTTTGAATGCTTTTTAACATTATCAAGTCGATGGAAGATAATGTCAGATTTCAATCAAAAAATACAAAATAACGGCAAAGCTCTTGAAAGCAATGGTTCAATAATGATGGCAAATGTCAGGAGATGAAAATAATTTTGGAATTCAAAGGAATCGGATCTTCATGCTATGGCAATTTGACTCCTCGTATCATAGGGTGGATGCACTGACTCTGTTCTAAATTTATAATTTTTTTTTTATTAACTAGTGTAACTAAAGCATTGACACAATTCAATTTTGTTCAGCTATTAACGATTTTCTAAACGTGGTGACACAGAAGCTCACTTCCTCTTTCCTTGCTTTTTGGCTTGATCGCTGATATGACACAATCGTTGTCCTGACCAATTCTGATGATATACTTTTTGAGATAAGATCTTTAGAATGTATTTTCCTACCAGAACAATTATGAATAAGTCTGCTTTTCATATATCCACATTCAGAAAGCTTTGACCTGTGTGCATATTTGGTGTATTACTTTTGAACATAAATAAATCCTGTTACATTTTATAGGTTTTTATAAGTTTTTTACTTCTTATTTTTTATCGGCTTGTGTTATAACGAATAGAAACTGATAGTTCTTATACTTACTTTGTGATTAATTTGTTCTGGTACCACAGACAAGCCGTGCTCATTTTGTGGAACTCTCTAGTCAGAGAGGTGAACACTTGAGACAGCATCAGTGTCACGTGATTGTGTTTTACCTTTGCTTCTGCTGCTTTTTGTCTGCAGCTCTCTAAAAAAAGAAACGAAGAAGAGCAAGTAAATGGCTTATCCAAGGTGAAATGTTCGTCAATTTCTGTGCTTTTGTTTCAATTTTGTTTTGGCCAAAATAAGTGGTTTTCCTAGATCTTCAAAAATGCGTATGGATATAGGGGTGCCCATAAGAGTCGAGATTGAAAGGTGTGTGAATATATGTGTTGGGGGAGTGAGATAAACTTGAAACGTATATGACTAGAAATGTTGGTGCTTGTACAGAGAAGCGTGCATATGAAAAACGCTGAAAATCGCAGTTTCAATTAAATTAACCGGAAAACTCTTTGATATACTTATGTATCAAGCAAAAATAGGTTTGTACACCAAAAATTAGCAAAAACTATCGAGTAGAATTGTAATAAAAAATAAAAATATGTTATATCATTTAATTGGGTTAGCCATTGATTCAAGCGAAAAACACGAAATTCAGGGGAAGGTAACCCAGTCTGTCATATTAACACGTAATAAATCAATCGCAGTCATCAAAATATGATGAAACTGATTTTTATTTTTAATTAAAATTCTACTCAATCATTTTTCCTACTTTTTGGTGAGGATACTTATTTAAATCTGTTGCGTAAGTATATAATACTGTTTTTTTTGTGGTATTGATAATTTAATACGGACGCTTCTCTGTACAAGTACCCAAATTGTTTATATACTTCCACACGTTGATATACACAGAGTAAATAAATGATTTTTTTACATTAATAATTTCATAAATTGAATAAAATATTAACAAGTCAAACGTTTTGTGGTCTGCAAATAATTTTGAAGAGTGGTCTGTCACATTAAAATGAAGATTCAGTTTTCAACAGTGTTTTTGCCACAAAAATATCGACGATTTATGTACAGTTTTGTCTTAAAAATCGGAAATGATCGCTCTAACTACACCCCTACATTAAAGAATATAAACTAGGCAGGAGGCGATGTTAGATATTGGGCAAGTAGACCCACTAGTATATGAAACGGTTAGTTGAGAATAACAGGAAATGAAAGGTCAGTCGAGGTCAACCTGCTTAACTCGAGCTGAAGAATTAATAAAAATGTATACAACGTCACATGGTTCAAAGAGAGGGTGGGAGAGATAAGACAACAGTCAATTTGGGATGGGAGCATGCAATGCATGGAAATGAAAAATGTGATGGGTTGAGAAAAAATGAGATGGGCTGATTAAACAGTGATTATCGATTCCCGTCTATCTCCCATCTCCAATCGATGATCAGTGATTTGGAACAAAGATGAAGTCTAATAAACCTCGTCTGTCTTCCAGCAGCTTTGTCTCAACTTTTGATAGTAGAAATGAGAAGAGGGCATACAAGGAGAATATGCAGCTACTTCTGACCTTGTGTCTAACTTCCTGGAGAGGATATAAATAAAAGGAATCAACCTTTAGTGCTTTGGAATCCTGAAAAGGGATGGGGAATTGTGGAGATTGCTTGCGTTATTGATTAGTGTAGCGAAACATTCGGCATTGCACGGATTCAGTAATTCTAAGCTTGGAGGTTTCGTCCAATGTTTTATCACATATGTTTTATTTTGTTAGCAAGGATTTTAATTTGCAATTTCTTACTTCATGTGTTTTTCTTCTTCTGCTATATATAGCGAATAAATGAGCAAACTTTGTTTTATATACATACCAGTAGAGCTACCCGGTGTTTACGCTCAGCCCATAACACCACATTCCATTTGTATTCTTTTTCTACATTTTATAATATTCAACTTTTGAAGAGGAGGCCGAAGGATGATGTCAGTATAGATTGCGTTGAAAAGGGCGTATATGTAAACTGACACTGAAATAAATGTCGATACATTTATAGTCTTTATCCCACCACGTCTGAGGTAAATTAGTTGTTTCCCATGAAACAATGAGAAGCCTCGTCCAGTCTTATTCGACACCCTCAACACCTTAGTAACATTCCTTTTCTTAGTTTTTTAATTTCTATAATTTTTAAGATATAAATAAAGCAAAACATTGCTAAACTGTGGAAATTTATAGAAACGTCATATGGCTTAAAGAGAGAGTGCGAGAGTCTGAAAGCATGCAGTGCATGGGCGTGAAAAGTGAGACAGACTGACAAAATATGATTAAACTGTGATTACTTATTTCTCTGTCTGTGTGTCTGTCTCTCTCTCTCTTTCGCTATCTATATATATATATATATATATATATATATATATATATATATATATACATATATATATATATATACATATATATATATATATATATATGTGTGTGTGTATATATATATATTTCCCCCATTGTAAAATGATTTGGAACGATCGTCAAGTCGAATAAACCTCCTCTGTCTTCTATCAGTTTTGTATCGTATAAATAAGGAGCTTTGTTTTCAGGACAGCAATCTGGAAGGATCACGCAGAAGTGCGGCGTGCAGGAAAAACATGGGTAGAATACAATTTGTGAACTTTAATGTCTCTGTAACGATTACGACAACTTGGTTTTCTGCATGTATGACACAAGGATGCAGAAAAATTAAGCAAATACATTGAATTTGCCAAAGAACTGAAAGGAATACAGAACAGAAGAGAATTACTGTAATACCAATAATTCTAGGAGCACTAGGAACAGTTCGAAAAATCTTGAAAAACAGATAAGGGAAAATTGGAATTAAAGGGAAGATTGACACCATACAATGCATGGCACTGATGAAAATTGCTGCAATTCCGAAGAGGAAAGGACAGACCAGACCTCCACTGGGAGAATGCAGAGAGTAATGGAACCTTGGCGAGGCTTATTGCCACTCAAATTCAAGAGGAGGCCAACGGTCGTTGCTAACGGAATTTAATGTTAAACGGCTGTTGCGATAACATAAAATGATTTACAATGATAATCGAAAGAAGCAAGGAGTATTGGAAATCTGGGGAGACTTGTTGTCAATCAGATACCAGGGAACACAAGAACACAACCTGTTGTTTCCAGTGAGTGATCACTTGTAATGACTCGAGTGAGAACTCCTAGGGAGTAAGAAATAATTATAATAACAATAGAAAAAAGAAGAAAAAGTAATATTCTGTTTAATAAGGATCAACAAATGGGCCAGCCTAATAGATACTATTGATGACTATGGAATGAGCAGATTCAATCGGATCTATTATTATCATTTATGCACTGAAAGTGTTAGGAAATGTATGAAATCATAATCCACTCTAATTCTACAGGTAAAATGACAACGTCTTCAATTAATTTTATATAGTGAATCGTTTACAATATTTTTATAACCTCGTAATTTAGGTTAATTATAAATAATAACTTGTAAATAAATGGATGAACTATCAAGAGAAATGTTTAACAGATTTATTAAAACTGAACACAGAATGAATTAATGAGTTAATTAGCCGCTGTACGCGATTGTTATATTCACCGTCTGATGCCGTGATCTTTGTTTATCTTTTCTCTCTGAGCCAGGGCTCCATTTCCAAGGGCGATAACTCTTAACTCTTGAAATGGTTCAAGGGGCGCAACTCGCCTTCGTTAGTTGTCCTAACAAATATGTATTGTGTTGTCATTAAATGGCCCTAAAACTGTTGATTTACCATTCAACAGAAAATGGATTCAATTTTTACGATTAAAACCAGCTGTATTTACCCAGTGTTTCCCTGGTTGGAGAGCTTAGAGAAATAGAATTAAAATATAGTAACGTTTACAATTTCTTTTTAATAGGATTTTTTAAAATTCGTTTTAGTTTTCCTTTATTTTATATTTAATTTCAATAAATATTTGATTAAGAGTAAATAAAAAATAATTCAATGTGTATTTATCAAAGTTATGTATAGGTGAGACACACATATACATACACAGACACTTAATATATTGCCTAAGAGTTTTGTTAACTCAGAAATTATAACCCGGCACCAAGTGTGGATCAGTATTCAAGGGAGGTGCGAGAGCGCTCTATCCCTTAATAGACAACACGAATGGCCTATGCTGGAAATTTCATTTCTTTGATCAATCATAACTCAAAAACCAATAAACCAAATTAAAACTTTGCGCAAAATTTGTATTTGATAGATTCTATAAGTGTGTAGAATTTCAGCATCATTAGTCAAGGCAACCCAGAGATCCAGAAAGTTCAATCATGAAATCATGTTATCTGTGTGTACGTACGTATGTGCCACCCTGTATCTCATCAACTATTCGATGGATTCAGCTGATTTTTGGCAGAGATAGAGGTTCTAGGGTCTAGTTGATGGCATTTTAATTTCAGTTTACCATATACCTTAGTTTTTCAGAAAATTCAAAAAAACCTTAAAAATGACCAGTATTCATACACTTTATTCTATATCTTATCGACCATTTGATGGATTCAGCTGATTTTTGGCAAAGATAGAGGTTGATGGCATTTTAATTTCAGTTTACCATATACCTTAATTAGTCAAACTACCAACTATATCAGTTATGAGAAGGCATTGTATTGAGGCATAGCCTTTACAAAAGTAGTGACATTTTAGTGGTAGGAATTTTTCTTCAGCACACCTCACACACTTCATCCACTCATGCATAGAGATTTATACTGTAGTGATGTGATAATGAAATGGTTAGGTTGATATGTAGTCATACCCTTAATGACAATAAAAGTGTAAACATTTGGGAATTTCCTTGCTTTTGTACATTTAGTGTATATGAATTTTCATCTTAACCCTATTAAGGGCATATGATTTCAGTATACTGGCATTTTTCATGGAATTCAGTTAGATATACGATAAAACCGGGATGGCTTACTTGAAGACCAGTTGTGCCATTGCCGTAAAACAGTGAGCAATACTATGTTAACTTTTTGTCTTTGAGTTTTCTGGATCCATTTGTGTTGACGTAGTCGACGTATCCATAACTGCAAAGCCTGAAATAAAAACAAGATTGATTAATTTATGTAATACTAAAACTCTGATAATCTGGTGTGTTCGATTCTTGGCCCATTGAATGTTTTAGATAATGGGAGGAAGGGTGAACAAAACAAGATATTGTGGGAGTGTAACATGATTGACTCTGAGAGGCAGGGTAGGCGGTGGTGATACTAATTGTTACGAAAAGTGTGCTGGGTATGAATTGGTTTAAGTTAAGAATGCAGTGGTGGAATTCGAACATATTATGACAATATTGTGAGTGTCGGTTGATTTGAAAAATAAACAAAAGTTATTTGTGGGTTAGCTGAAGAATGTACAAAAACAAACAATTGGATAGAGACTTGCTGGGGAATCAAAAAATATCAGTGCAGATTTTGTGACAGAATAGTGAGGATATCCTCAGTGCTTGCTCTCACTGGGGATGAAGTGAAGCTTGGGGTCCCCACCATACATAAAAAAGTGTGAAAAACATTGTAACATCAAATTAAGTAAACGATGGAAATTCCTTTTGTGTTTTTCGAGTCTTCAATTGTAAACCAGCCGACGAGGGAAAGTTGCTTCCAGAAATGCTCAGAGAATTCTTCAACGGGAGATGGACAAGTAATTGCTTTCTTTCTAGTCTAATCTAGAAATGTGGCATCCTTAACGAAGATGTTGGTTCCATAACACATAATATTAAGATCATGCTTAACCAGTTGACGAAACTTACAGACTTTTACATGTGGCTCCAAGCAAAGAATTGAGAGACCAACATCTTACAGGAGCAAGGAAATAAAGGAAAGGGGAATGGTGTGAGGATGTGAAAGTGGTGGGAAAAGAAGAAAAAGCGAGAGCAGTAGCAGTTGCATAAGAGGAGAGTAAGAGGATGATGTAAATACAGAAGAAAAGGAAAACATGAAAATTAAACAACATTATAAAAATGGTAATATAGGGTTCGAGGATGGGATCCTCATTTATTATCGAGCAATGCTGGGTGACCTTTCTTTCTAATAATAACTGAAAATCAAATATTTCAGTAAAACAGATGGAAAACTTGCGGATTTTTAAACTTTTAAAATTAACTTTCATACAAGATAACCATCCTCGATGTTGCTACGTTCTCTCAGCTGAATGATTTGTGTGTCGATGATTGCCACAAAAACTACAGTTTAAGGGTTTCATGCAGAGGGGTAGTACCTTTCCGAGATGGCCTTTTATGGAATCTGAGACTGGTCCCCATGCACCCAGCACTGTGGTGCATCCCAAAGCTCTTTCGTGCAGCTACAGTCTGGAGTTAGCCTCTCTATAGTGAATGGCAAATAATCACACCCTTCATGAGGTAACTCGGTTAATGTGCATGGGCATAGAAAGAATACAGCTGATCTAGAGGAGTGTAACTTTTATAAAACCTCCATTCTATCCTTTTATAGATAGTTGTAGTTCCTGTGTTAATCAAATGAATACTCTGACAGAGAGACCATGGCAGTATCGGGGAAACTCATCCTGCATAACAACTGGAAGGTGCATTGTTCCAGTTAGCAGAGAACCATAATACATCCATAAAAGTGGCACACATAAATGTCATCGGCCATCCGAAGATTCAAATGACAATTCCTGGAAGGAACGAGTCATGAGAATCCGAGGAAAATTCTTAATCGAATTGATAATCGAATTGATAATCGTCAAAACTATTGACATTTTACAATTAACTGGGAAAGACGGAAAGGGAAAAAATTACGAAATACCAAGGTCTTATGTACGACATGAAAAGAAACTGGAATCTTAGGAAAATATCCATCATACCAGAAATTATAGGAGCAACAGGACTAATGAAAAAGAATTTCAAAAGTTACCTGGCGAGTATACTTGGTGAACCGAGTGCAAGAGAAATACAAACAATTGCACTTAAAGGAACGGTTAGAATCTTAAAAAGATCTCTAGGCTGGAGTGTCTGAAATAGCCGGTGAATGTCTGGCATCCGGTAGGATGCCTCATCTCCAGCAAAAACGGAAAGATAAGAAAAATGTAAAAAGAGAGAGAAACAGCCCAGATCAAAAATATTAATAAGCTTGAATATTGTTTTGAATAATCCAATGTTGCAGACATCTACAGTTCTGGCCATTTGGCATCCATTTAACTGCTGATATACTGGTTTTAACGTGTCCAATATATTAAATATGGGATGTGAAAATCAATAACTTTTTTCTGAATTCGCTAAAGGCAAAACAACATTGGAGATATGCATAATTATTGGTGGATACCTCCAAGCAGCATTGCAGCTTTTAAAACCACTCATAAGAAGAAAAAAAAAAGGATAGTGTTCTATCAGACAATGTCTTGTGTCATGGCAAATAACACCCTACCTGAAAGTTCAACATTCAAAATCCTCGGCCTAACCTTCACAGGTAACATGAATTGGAACAAATACATTGAAGACATTTCCAAAGCTGCAGCAAAGAAGGTGGGCTCCCTCTACCGTGCTAGTAAACTTCTCACACCTGACATTATCCTGTATCTCTACAAAGCTACCATCCACCCATGCATGGAGCATTGTTGCCACATCTGGGCTGGTGCATCATCTACTAGTCTGTCCCTCCTTGACAAGGTCCAAAAAAGAGTCGCCAACCTAATAGGTCCCTCACTATCAACCAAGCTTCAGTCCTTGTCCCATTGCCACAATGTAGCATCCTTGTGCTTGTTTTGCAAATACTTCAATGGATTGTGCTCCGATGAACTTGCTGCTCTGCTGCCCCCTCAACGTAAATTCACTAGACTAACTCGACAATCAGCTAAATCCCATCCATTCACTGTGGAGGTCCCCAGATGCCAGAGAGCTTTCTACTCCAATAGCTTCTTTCCTCGTGCTGCTGGACTCTGGAACTCTCTCCCTGCCCTCTGTTTCCCCGACGGTACTGACATGACGAAATTTAAAACTAATGTAGACAGACATTTCACTGCGCAGCTCCCAATTTAGGTTGACCCCCCCCCCCAACCTTCTCCCTTTTTCCTCAGTAGCCCCTTACGTTTACAGTGGCGTCTTGCCTTGTTTGGGGTGAACTATGTTAAAAAATAAAAATCAAACGAGCTAATCCGCCTCTTACACATGGTGAACTTTTCACGAGTATTGGCAAAAATATTATGTCAAAAAGTACCAGACTACACGTGTTCAAAAGCCTCTTTTATGACAAAACTACAAGAAAAATCGTTTAAACTGAGCAGAGAAGTACATGAAAATTGACTTTTTACATGGGCAAGACTTGAACCCACCTTGATGGACCTGCTAAGGAATGAATGGTGAATGGACAAGAAAGGGAGTAAGCTACACTATGATACAGACAGATATTATTGGTGGTTCGTTGGTTGGTCAATGGAAAGTTTCAGACAGAGTCCCTATTTACGAGGGAAGAGTTAGACACAAGGTCCGTTTTTAATGTGGTGAAAATTCAGGTCCCCAAAAAGGGGCAATCTTGATTGGGACAAAAATTTAAATTGCCTCAGTTTAGAAAGATTTCTCCTTCACTGACCAAGGACAGAAAAGATAAAGTGTAGCATCAGAACAGACACTACACTTTGTTCCTAGTGAAAAGACCAAACAAGATATGACTACTGATGCGTATATCGCCTTTTTTAATTTAATTACGAATTTAGTGACCAAATAATACCGTCATAATTAAAGTTAACTTTCAAAATTAATTTAATTACGAATTTAATGACCAAATAATACCGTCATAATTAAAGTTAACTTTCAAAATTAATTTAATTACGAATTTAATGACCAAATATTACCGTCATAATTAAAGTTAACTTTCAAAATTAATTTAATTACGAATTTAGTGACCAAATAATACCGTCATAATTAAAGTTAACTTTCAAAATTAATTTAATTACGAATTTAATGACCAAATATTACCGTCATAATTAAAGTTAACTTTCAAAATTAATTTAATTACGAATTTAATGACCAAATAATACCGTCATAATTAAAGTTAACTTTCAAAATTAATTTAATTACGAATTTAATGACCAAATATTACCGTCATAATTAATGTTAACTTTCAAAATTAATTTAATTACGAATTTAATGACCAAATAATACCGTCATAATTAAAGTTAACTTTCAAAATTAATTTATTACGAATTTAGTGACCAAATAATACCGTCATAATTAAAGTTAACTTTCAAAATTAATTTAATTACGAATTTAATGACCAAATATTACCGTCATAATTAAAGTTAACTTTCAAAATTAATTTAATTACGAATTTAATGACCAAATAATACCGTCATAATTAAAGTTAACTTTCAAAATTAATTTAATTACGAATTTAATGACCAAATATTACCGTCATAATTAAAGTTAACTTTCAAAATTAATTTAATTACGAATTTAGTGACCAAATAATACCGTCATAATTAAAGTTAACTTTCAAAATTAATTTAATTACGAATTTAATGACCAAATATTACCGTCATAATTAAAGTTAACTTTCAAAATTAATTTAATTACGAATTTAATGACCAAATATTACCGTCATAATTAAAGTTAACTTTCAAAATCCAATTAAAAAATAATAATTTGATAAAAAAACAAATGGCATAGTTAATAAAAACAAGTGAAACAAAAGTGAAAATAAAAAGACTCTGAGGAAACGCCGGTTAAGTACAGCTCGTTTTAAATAAAGGATCATACAATTATTATTAATTACTGAATTAAAATGTTTCAATATTTCATTTGTATTTTTCTCCCTTTGTTAAAAACATTGCTCATGGAATGTGAGGACTAAAGGACAAAATAAGAAAAACATTACTGCTTATTTATGTCTGAGTGACAACAAGTCTTCCCAGATTTCCAGTACTCTCCACCTCTTTCGATTACTATTGCAAATGATTTTGTGTTATCGCAACAGACGCTTACCATTGACTTCTTGCTGGCATCGACCATGGGTCTTCTCTGGGATTTGAGTGTCAATAAGCTTCCCCAAGGTCCCAGTTCTCTCCACATCCTTCAAGTGGACGTCTGGTTAGTGCTTTCTCTTCTTGCTCTTTCCATCCTCCTTGACCCTTCACAACTATTTTGTGTGGTATCATCCTAGGCTGATGCCATCACATTGTGTATGTATTCATTTTAGGAAGGGGGGGGGGCAGTTTATGAAATTTGTTGCAGTTTCAGTTCCATTGGATTCGTGTGGCAGTGTTCTTTCTATGTTTTTGTTTCATTCCTATTGCAACTTCCATGTATTTGGTTAGCATTCATAGTTTATTTTGGTTGGTTTCCGCATTCAAGGATTTTCCTTAAGATTTTCATCATTATTTTCAATTTTCGTCTCTCATACCGGGGTTAGACGTTTCGTGAATAGCTTCCAACTTCTGTCGGTTTCCATTTCTCTTGTACCATCCACTAGGATCAGGCCGTCATCAACTGATTCTTCCATGTCTTAAGTGGGTTACCAAACAGCTTTGCGCCATTGACATCAATGTGGGACGCATTTTGAAGCTTTTTGGATGACTGATGGTACGTAACGTAGCCATATCAGTTGATACATCATTGTGCGACATAATTTCTCATTGAAGCCTTTACAGTGACCAGTAATTTTCTCCATGCAATGTGCTGCAGCCATGGGTTGTGTCATTTTGACTTTTGATGTATCGTTGTTGACCATATCTCGCAGTCATACAAATGTACAGCGAAAACGTGTGTTGTACACATTATTTATCTACCTCCCACAGCGGTAAGATGTGACACAAGGTCAGGAAAGTGGGATTTGAAAAGCCAGCACCCGAGAATTTGAGCACTCTGGCCTACAAAAAATGCCTGGGCAGCCCGTCGGCATTCCCCGGTAGGGGCGCCTCAGGCAGTAAGCAATAAAATTACTCCTCCCCAAAGAGGGGAGGCAAAGCCTGGGAGGTTGGACCTCCTAGAACTGCACAGGACAAACCTACAAACCGGCGGAATCAAGACCCAAAGGCCAAGACGACACCGGTCTATAGGGTGTAGTATTAGACCTCTTCAAAATTGACCTTTTTCTTCAAACATATGGAAACTGATATTATTCCCATTCTCCAAGGTCTAAATTAGCTAAATATACCAGTTATTGTGATCTTGGACCTTGGCTATGCCTGCCTCAAGAGCCATGTATATTTAGCTAATTTAGACCTTGGAGAATGGGAATAATAGCAGTTTCCATATGTTTGAAGAAAAAGGTCAATTTTGAAGAGGTCTAGTGTAGTATCCATAAGTGATGTTAATGAAGTTAATGGTGTAACTAGGCGACTCAGACTGATGAAGTTGGTGGTTGGTGAGAAAATATTCACAGCAATATCTGTTTATTCACCAAAATGTGGCTTGAGTGAAGATGCGAAAAATAAGTTTTATGACAGGTTTATTGCAGTAACTAGTAATGTTGATGTTGCAGGAAATACTTGCTGTTGCATGAAATTTGAATGGTCATATTTCAAAGATGTCTGGTGATTTTGAGGGTGTGCATAGAAGAAATGGATATGGTGATAGAAATACAGAAGGAGAAATCATTTTAGAATTTAGTCCTTCAATGGATATGCTGTTTGCTCACACTTTTTTTAGGAAAAATGAATGCTATCCCATTACGTATGAAACTGGTACAGCAAAGACTCAAGTAGTTTATCGGCTGGTTAGGAAAAAGGACAGAAAGTTCTTGAGTGATGAGAAAGTAATACCTGGTGAAGAAATAGAGAGCACGAAGTGGTTATTTGCAATTTCATGCTGACAAAAGCTCATGAAGTAAAGAGAAAGTTTATCCCCAAAAGAAAAGATGTGGAGGTTGAATGAAGAACATGTAAAACGTGAGTTTAGAGACCAAGTGATGGAGTGGGCGGCTAGAAAGTGTAAAAGAACAATGGAAGATGCTGAAGGATACACTGCTGGAGATAACAGACCAGACATGTGGGTGGACGGAAGGGCCCCCAAGGCATAGGGCGGCATGGTGGTGGAATGAGGAAGTTGAGAAGTGTATCTAAGAAAAGCGGAAGCGTAGGAGTCAGTAGATAAAATTCTTAGTGAATAAAGATGTGTATCTGGAGACAAAGACAAAAGCAAGAAGATCAATATACAAAGCCAAGAAGGAGGCTGAGAAAGTCAGGTTTCTAGATATACTACGAAGGGATGATCAAAAGAATGAAGTATTCAAAAGAGCTAAACAGATGACAAAGACAAATATAGATATTGTTGGAGAGATGTGGATTCGAAATGACATTGGAGTGTAAGCAACAAATGAACAAGAGAGATACTTGAAAATGCCACTATGAGACATTGTTGAATACTAAGTTTTCATGGAACCGTGAAAATCTAGAAGTTGATGAAGCAGTATCTGATCCAGCTATAAGAATTGAGAAAGAAATGGTACAGGAAGCTGTGAGTAAGATGAAGACGGTAAGGCTGGATGACTCTCAGATGTTGTTGCTGAAATGTTGAAGGCTGCAAGTGAAACAGGAATTGAGATGATCACAGACATGACAAATCAGATCATAAAAGAAGATGCTATCCCTAAAGACTGGGAACTTCGTACAATTGTGAATTCTTACATGAGTAAAGAGGATGCACTAGATATAGGTAATTATATAGACTTAAAGTTGATGAATCAGGTTCTAAAAGTGTCTTAGAAGCATTGTCCAGAGAGTTCCATACGGGTTGTCTGGAAGAGATGCTACATGCTGATGATTTAGTACCTGCCTGTGAAACAATGGATGATCTACTTGTTAAGAAACAGACTTCAAGGAATGCTATGGAAAGTAAAGGTCTGAGAGTGAATGTTACCAAGACCAAAGTGATGATCAGTTGTTGTAGTGTTGGAAATCTCTCAAAAAGAGGAAAGTTCCCCTACTCAGTTTGTGGAAAGGGAGTCTGGTGAAATTCAATTTTATGGGTATACAAGAAGTGCAGTGATATTACTGGTAGGTTGAGAGATGATAACCAATTTGTGCGTAAGAAGTGTAAGACAATGGAGATGGATGAGAACTCAGATGTGGAGAAAGTATATCTGGATGGCAAAGCTATTGATGGTGTCGAGAAGTTTTGTTACCTTGGTGATACCATTGGAGCAAAGAGTAGAGAAGGTGCTAGTGTTATAGGAGTAAATGGATAAATTCCGGGAACTTTAGCCATTACTAACCAGCAGAGCATTACCATTGATGAGCAAGGGAAGAGTCTATCAGGTATGTGTACACAGTGTGATGATGCATGGGAGTGAAACCTGGCCAATGAGGGTTAAGGACATGCCTTGCATGGAGAGAAATGATACCAAAATGATATGATGGATGTGTAATGTGAGTCTTAAAGACAGGCTTAGTTCTGATGATGTCAGAGAAAGATTAAATCTGGACAGTATAGGGAGATGTGTGCAGAAGAGTAGACTTCGATGGTATAGCCACATTTAAAAAATAGATGAGAGTTTTTAGATTAGTAGATGTAGAACAGTTGAGCCAGCAGATTCAGTTCACAAGGAGTATCAAGGAAAACATAGGAGGAAGTGATAAAAATGAGCCTGAGGAAAAAAAGGATAAATAGTTTGGAAGTGAATTTCTTATGTGAAACAGACGTTAAACTGAAAATGATGATGAATGATGATATTCTTCAGGGGTCAAAGGTTTTAGTTTTCTTCATCAAGACTTAAATGACGTCATAATAGACATGGCATTAGAACATCGAAGGGGTCCTTCAGAGCTTGTTTCTACAAGTTGTTATCATCCGTCCAATATCTCATATGAATCGTGAAGTATCAGGACCAATAATATTCCATGAAAAATGCCAGTATACTGAAATCATATGCCCTTAATAGGGTTAAGATGAAAATTCATATACACTAAATGTACAAAAGCAAGGAAATTCCAAAATTTTTACACTTTTATTGTCATTAAGGGTATGCGAGCACAACAGGGCTATGTATTTTACTGGTAGGAATTTTTCTTCAGCGCACCTCACACACTTCATCCACTCATGCATAGAGATTTATACTGTAGTGATGTGATAATGAAATGGTTTGGTTGATATGTAGTCATACCCTTAATTAATGACAATAAAAGTGTAAACATTTGGGAATTTCCATGCTTTTGTACATTTAGTGTATATGAATTTTCATCTTAACCCTATTAAGGGCATATGATTTCAGTATATTGGAATTTTTCATGGAATGTCACTACTTTTGTAAAGGCTATGTTTCAATACAATGGTCATTTTTAAGGTTTTTTGGAATTTTCTGAAAAATTAAGGTATATGGTAAACTGAAATTAAAATGCCATCAACTAGACATAGAACCTCTATCTCTGCCAAAAATCAGCTGAATCCATCAAATAGTTGATGAGATACAGAGTGGCACATACGTACGTACGTACACACAGATAACATGATTTCATGATTGAACTTTCTGGATCTCTGGGTTGCCTTGACTAATGATGCTGAAATTCTACACACTTATAGAACCTATCAAATACAAATTTTATGCAAAGTTTTAACTAATTTGGTTTTTGAGTCATGATTGATCAAAGAAATGAAATTTCCAGCATAGGCCATTCTTGAAGTCTATTAAGGGATAGAGCGCTCTTGCGCCTCTCTTGATTAAATTATTTCTACTTTGCATCTGGGCAAATCCATGAGTCCAAAGAGGGGGTGACAGGTGGTAACCATCGTACTAGTGTAGGAACAAGACTATTATTATAGAGATAGAAAAGCAACTTACCAATAATTGTATTCTCCGTTTTCTGAATACATTGCATTTTTGGGACAGATATCGACGGTACAGAGCCCAACTTCTCCAGATGTGAAGGTATCTGTATTTAACGTGTTAAAAAAAAGATGTCACTTTCAAAGTATTTTGCAGATATCATTATTTTAAAGTAATAACTTAACAGATGTATTAAGCGCAGGCTTTTAAGCTTGCTCCTGTGAATGGCTTCTATAACTTACAGTTTTAAATGATAAATACATAAATTTTAATTTGTAAGATCATATGGAGATTCAGCACTTCAATTCTGTTGACTCATGAAAGGAATGAGTTTAGCATCAAACAGTTCACACCTTCTAAAACCTAAACAAAAAATAAACAAACATGTTCAAATTTCCTTTTTCTATAAAAAAATCAAAAACGATCTTTATTTCTTAAAAAAATTAAAAGGAATTTTTTAGATGAGGATTGAGAGTTTTTATTATTTAGATTATTCGATATACTGTTCTCATCTTTGATGTTATTCTCACAATGTTCCGTTGTGCAACGGATAAAGTGCTAAGTAATAATCAGTTCTAAGTGACAGTCTTCTGGAGGTTAAAGGTTCAACCCTCATTACAGGCGATGCTGACGGAACGAGGACAATCTTCCCCATGGATTAAATAAAAAGTTCAGTTCGATTCCCCAGATCAAAATAAAAATCCCTGAGTTGGATAAATGCACATGAAGAAGGTCGGAGGTTACATCGGCTGAAACATTGCGAGAATAACATGTAAAATGAGAACAATAGTCCGAATAATCCAAAGAAATTCATAAATGTAACTTTCGTAAAAGATGGTACTTGTCTGCCTGGATATCTACTTTTCGTAATTTCCCAATCCTATGCAGGCCTAAAATCGATACGAATTATTAATCACCGTACCCTAAGGATTATTTACAGTAGAATAACATGTTCCCAATGGTGGCATGGAGCGATTTTCAAGCAAAACACTAGACCCTGATTTTGGAACCAATCAAAAGTAAGGGAGATGATTCAATTTTTTAAATTGTACTCAAAAAAGTACATTTATTTTCTTTCTTTATAAAAAATGCGATTTTTTGCATACAAATTTGTAAAAATATTTTGTGGTTCAATTTGTTAGTGATAAAAGTAAAAAAAATTTTTTTTTAAATACTCTGCTGCTTATATATACTGTGTCTCAGGCTGTGGTTTAACAAACATATCTTTTTGGGGGTGTCTTAAATTTTTAATTTAACAAAACTTTAATTATCAATAAATTTTATTTCTTTAGTGATGACGAATCATTTATAATATGTTTTCCTAATAAAACGTTTGTTGATTGAAATGAGTGATTTTTTAATTCTTATATTCTATTAAAAACTAGTGGGGCTACCCAGCGTTGCCCGTGGAAGAAATGTAACATATTTCTATTAACACTTCTTTCTTTCTCTTTCCAGGTCCCCCTCTCTCCACCACCTCCTTCTCCCCTCTTTCTTCTCTGCTCAGCCCATTCCTCTCTGGACATACACTTTTTATAGATTACTCATGTCGGTGTAAGGGAAATAACCTTTTGAAAAAAATCAGAGTTACTTCCTTTTAGTTAGTACATGAAAATTACAAAAATATCAACACCCCCTGACGAAATCGGCAGCAGTTTAGGATCAAAGAATGGGTATTTTTTTCTTAATTTTAGATATTATTCATTCCGGGCTATGCTGATCAAGAATATACCAACTTTGTGGGTGTATCTTTGGTAGATATTACGGATTAGAAAAAGGAATTTAAAATGTTTTATTTGATAAATATTTGGTAGATGCTACGGATTAGAAAAGGAATTTAAAATGTTTTATTTGATAAATATTTGGTAGATGTTACGGATTAGAAAAAGGAATTTAAAATGTTTTATTTGATAAATATTTTACTGATATAAAAGAGTAATTTTTTCAATTGTTTTTATTAGAATTGAACGTAAAAACATTTTTCATCTTTCATGAGAGAAATATTTGATAAAATGGCGTCGATTAGTACTTCAGCTAGTCTTAATATATATTATTTGAAAACACTGGCACTTTTGCTAAACTATTCTGTGGTTACATAAATGTGTTTTTAAATGGTTCATTATTCATAGCAGAAACGTATCATCAGTCTGAGTGAAATTCTTGCAAGAAAAAACAAATACCTCAAAAGAAATAAGATTTGTATGCTCTTAAATTGCTTTAACGCTTAACAGTTAAACACAATGTGTTGTGAAACTAGAACTATGTAAATATATGCAATAAAACATTGCAAAACCTCAAATAATCAGATTACATTCAAAAGAATGGAAAAAATATTTAAAGTTTTAAAAAAATATATGAAATAAAATAGAGATGACCTCCCAAATTTAGTACTCTGGGCATGGAAGCGAAATTAAAATCACATGATCTAACCGTCATCATGGCTGAGCCCAACGGTCAATGACTCTTTTCACAATTACGTGACAACAAACTTTACAAGCATAACGTGTGTGTTTGTGTATATATACAATGCCTTTGCTTAAGTATTCACCATCTAAGATCAAAGTGTAGTATCTGTTCCGATGGATACTACACCCCATAGACTGGTATTGTCTTGGCCTTCGGGGCTTGATTTACGCCGGTCTATGAGTCTGTCCTGTGCAGTTCTAAGAGGTCCACCCTCCCAGGCTTCGCCTCCCCTCTTTGGGGAGGAGTAAGTTTATTGCTTACTGCCTGAGGCGCCCCTACCGGGGAATGCCGACGAGACTGCCCAGGCAATTTTTGATGGTCAGAGTGCTCACCTCTCGGGCGCTGGCTTTTCAACCCCCACTTTCCGACCCGACCTTGGGTCACATCTTACTTGTGGGAGTAGGATAAAACTAGCCTTGTGCCTAACTCCTGGAGAGGAGTAAATAATACCATCTCTCTTGAACTTTTCTACATTTTCTTTTTCTTTTTTTTAACCATCTTTATATCTTGGAAAACAATGGCTATCCTTCGAAAAAAAAACTGTTTCCACAATGAGGAATTTAAAGTGAAGCAATGGTTACACAGTCTCTAACTGCACATTTCCTGATTTAGAATTCCTCAAAGAAAATGAAAGCGATTCTATCATGATTAAATCTTAAAGTGTTCAAATCCGAAAATCAAGAGACAACAAGGATTTGAGGGCATTATTAAACATTACTTGATCGATTTATGTCTTTAGAGCAGTGGTTCCCACAGTGGGCATATGTCCTACAATGGGGAGGATTTGATTTTTAAGTGGGGCAATTGAGCTCGATTGGAAGGTTTGGGTTCAAATTTTCGATTTTATTCCAATTAAGGTAAACTCAAATGGTATTTTTCATTTGGTAAACATCTTTACTTTATTGTACGGTATTTAAAATGATGAAAATATGTATTATAGAAAAAGTTTCAAGTCCAGTTCATTTATGTTTTTTATAGATTGGGCCTGCTCTTTGAAGAGTTTATAGTGAAGCACGGGTTGCACAATTTCTAACCACACTTCTTCTTCACCGAAACTACTTAAATCCAATTGAAAAGAGTCCAATCTGACTTGAAACTATGCTGGAATAAGCAGAAAAGTAAAAATGCTAATTAAGAGCTTTCTTTCTTCTGGATTAGTTGCCCTACTAAGGCCAGAGAGTCTAGTTACATTATTTAAATTTATTTTATCCAGGTTTTATGTTATGGACTCAAAATAGTGCATTATGGATAAAATAATGCACTATTTTGTGCATTATTTTGAAGTGGGTTGAGGGGGGAGGGGGAATATTACATTGTTTTCAAAATGATTTAGAAATAAAAACCTAAACACAGTTAGTAATTGTCTGTATTTCTGAGATGAGGTGTTTTCATTATGGATTTCAGTGTTCGGACTGACTTCCTCATCTTAGCTGCCATGCTCACAAAGTTTCGGCCGTTCTGCCCTCCAGCCTTCAACAGGTGTCCTGTATCGAACTCGGGAACCGTTTTTATGAACTCTCGAACCCAATCCCTTTATTGTAACAGGGGGGTACCACGCTCGGATTCCATTTTTTGGTTCTGGGACACACTCGTTAATTCTCCGTTGCTTTCAGTTCTGCTGCTGCTACTGCTGCTGCTACTGCTGCTTACTGCCGTATAGCTGCTGTCACTGAATGTTACTTTCACTGCCTTCGCCCAGGATTGAACTTAGCACCTCCAAATAACTTGCAACTTTCGAATCAACGGCTTAGACTTCACGGCCATGTGTAACTAGGACACAGTTTTATTTATTTTTTGAATGAGACATTAGAGAAATAGAGATAAAAAAGAAAGCAGACACATAAAGTTCAGTGCGGATAAGTGAACAAAGAGAGAATAAGGGTTAGGGTTAAAGTTAGGGTTAGGGTTAGGGTTAGGGAACAAAAAGAGAATAAGTGAGAGAGATGAGACACAGACATACACAGATAGACAGAAAGGAATAAAAAGAGAAACCACCTGTGACACATTTATTAGATTTATAGAAAAGGTAGTAGTTATATCTATTTATATAGATAGCTGCTGCTGCTACTGCTGTTGCTGCTGCTGCTGCTGCTGCTGCTGCTGATGATGATGATGATGATGATGATGATGATGATGATGATGATGAGTTGGATTTGAGATCAGACTGTCTAGAAGCGAGAGAGTCAGGATCCAAGAATGTGACGTTAGCAGAAGGGAGTATTCCCTAAATGGAAGACAGGCGAAAGGATCCTCCCCCCCCTTTCTCTCTAGGAATAGTTTAGGAAAACAGTAATAATCTAACTACGATATTCGTAAAGCTCTCTCTCTCTCTCTCTCTCTCTCTCTCTCTCTCTCTCTCTCTCTCTCAACGATAGCAAGACACAACGCCACGGCAATACAAACGACGCCTGAATAAAAGTAATTAAAATGTAAAGATTTTTGTCTTGTGAAGCGGGCGAGTGGGGTCCTTTGTTACAGACAACTCCCGGAGATGACCACGGCAGGCAGAGGCGAAGAAAGACTCAACCACCGGACGACGGAAACGGCTGAGAAGATTTAAAGGTATTAATTATTTAAAAGGGCTATACAACACAACTTTAAAACTTTTGATTTTCGCACAAGTTCTATGACTCATGATCATGTGATCCGCTGTGGGGTTTTCATATTCAATATCATAATGAGAGTTCTTGGGTTAGTAGATGTAGAACAGCTGTGGTAGCGTAGTCAGATCACAGGTGAAGGTCAAGAAAAACATGGAAGGAAGTGTTAAGGATGGATTTGAGAGAACGAGTGATAAATAAAGACTTGGTCAGAGATAGGTTAATTTGGAAGTCAAGTTTTAAAAGCCGTCTAAC